>JAVRXN010000008.1:2267500-2867500 GCA_033556935.1 Timema podura | reverse complement strand
GGAGTGTGAAGGGGGTGGGGGATGCCTGGAGGGGAATAGAGGCACACAAGAAGTTCTCACTGACGAGCAGATGTCTGTCCAGTGGGGGGTAGCATTCTTTATAAAAGTGGCCTTGGTGTATTCACGCCATGGTAATTACTTTTTCTTTTTTTTTTTTACCAGCGGGCTCGCAGAAATCGCGTCATGACTCTTTCCATCTCTCTCTCTTTTTACTAGAGCTGAGAAATTTACAGGAAACTATTTATAATTAAGAAATCAAAAAACATAATTACTAAGGAAATATCCCTTTCACCCACCCTCACGTTTTAATACCTATATATAATAATAATATAATAATAATAATAATAATAAATAATAATAATTAGCACCGCGTCTTACTAACCGTTCGGGTTATACGCCTCTGTATTAATTAATCTAAATTTAAGCACTCTTTAGTTGAGGTATAAAGGCTAACGAGTATCTAGCTAAAATTTTAAAAATCAGTTTGATTTAGAATTTGAGAACTATTTGAGGACATTTGCTATTTAAAAATAAGCTAAATATCGTTACACAGGGATAAATTTTGCAAAAAAATTCTTATCAATTAAATAAATATAAATTATAATTGCTTAAAAGATATTTTACTGAATCATCAGCTTCATACCGTGGTTAAGATTACTATGATACATTGCCTCATTGCGCGAACTTATCCTCCTGGTACTTTACCAGCTCGAACCCGTTCTAATAAAGACTATTTAAATGTCAACGTGACGTGAAACCAGGTATAGTGCGTTCTGAATTCGGGGCCGTTTTGATGTGTGAAAACGATACACTTTTTTGTAAATCAATTACCAACTTGGTCTTAAAATGCATTCTAGACATTCGATACATTTTCAACTATTTATATTTTAGTTTTAATCCATATAATTGTAGTTTTTATCAACTTTTTTGTGGTTATGAATCCTGATATAAGTGGAGGAAGTAGAAGAAGGCAGATACCCTGCTTGTCTCTACCAAGATCACCACTGCGGGTATGATATATCCTTATTTGAATTAAATCCCGACTACCAAAGCCCTCTCTTTTTATTCCTACACTCACCGAACTATATATATTTCTCCCCATTGTACGATATTGACAGAGGACGTTTGTTTTCCCGCATCACATATCCGCTGCACCTACTTTCATCCCTCCCACGCCATAAAAAAAACAAAACAAAGCCACTCGACGCAAAACTTCTAGTCGCGTCCATTATACGCGCCCGGCCCATATTCACGCTTACCTTTTGTTCCTCTAGTTGGCACGCCTGGTTGAATGCCCAATAAAACACTGCTGGGACTAGTATAGCCTGCGACCGACAAAATCGGCTGTTGAACTCCTTTAACACAGGGTGTATAGAGAGTGACTCCTATTTTATGGGAAATATCCTCAACTGGTGTATTTCTTAAGTTAGTGTCTGTCATGTAAAAACAACCTCAATAATTATTTAATGTTATATTTTGTGGTTAACCTGTTTAGAAAAACTTAATTCGATTTAGGAAGGCGAGATCTATGTTTCTCTGCGTTTACTTTAATCTCAGAAATGCGATATTTCGTGTGAAAATTTTAAACGAGTTAATTTTCACTTTTTATGATACTTTTGAAAAATCTTAAAATGTAGGGTTTTTAATCATAAGTTCACATGTTGATACTTTTCATACTCATTTGGGCGTGAAGCATGTTTTGTAAAAACTAATTACTTCTTAAATTAAAGCGGATTTCTGGACGTAATCAAAGTTCTCAGCGGCCCTGTTAGCAACAATAGCTATAGCAGCTTCTACTTAATTACATCCATTACTGTTTCCAGCCTGTGGCCTGGATCAATTTTTTATTCAAGCCATATTTTTTCCACTAACGGCTTTCTAGGCCTGTCGTAGCTTCATATGCCCTATAATCTAACTTAGTCTAGAACAGGCACAACATCCAGTCCCCGGCCTATTAATTCATCACTGCGAAAGGGTAACCCACATTTCATCAATGATAAATTTTCGGCCACGCCGCTTTTTTTTACTCTCGGAAAAATAGTATTTAACAGCCTGGCACATAGTGAGCAAGTTCAAAAATTAGTCAATTTTGATTTGATTTCCACATCCATCCTGTAATTAGTTATATACATATCCTAACCTCTTTTATCTGTAGCTTTGTTCCATTTTTTTTTTTTGTGAAATAATTTTATTAAATTTACTCCCATGAGAGACATCTTAAAACAGTGCGAAGTTGGAGACTTCATTTTAATTTAATAAGTATTTCGGCCGTTTCAGGAATCGAATCCGAAGACAGCTCTGAAAACTGCGTCTCAATTTGTCCTTGGCTACGATCACTACCACGTGGCAAAATCATATTCTGGGTGAGTGGTGTTCATTAAAAAAAAAGGATCAAAACGAGATTTTCAGGAATTTAAAATGGAGGTTAATATTTTAAGCTTTAAACTATTTCTTAACTCACGTTTCTGATAGAAAACGCATTCATCCTTGGCTGGTATCAGTAGTAATAAACCTCTAAAGACGGTTCACACACAAAATAATTGTGTGTTGAATCTTCATGAAGTTCTCTCTTCAGTTGAAAATTTCTCTACTCCGCACCTGTGGAGATATTAATATGGATGAACGTGAATGGTCAGCTACCTCCATAAACTTGCATGTTTTGAATAATTGCGCAACTGTCAACGTTCACAACTTCACATAGCACAATTCTAGAGGTAGTTTTACAAATTTAAAGGAAGTGTTATTAGAAGGGTATCATTTTGTACGACCTCTATATCGTGAAAACTAGTGGTAATAATTATTATTGATGAGTCTTATTGCCGAGGTCTCTTGACTTGCACGCACGCCATCGTTTATTTCTTTCTTAACTCAGTACTTGGAACAATCTTGAGAACTTTTACCTGATTTTAACATAATACAGTTTGATAATAGTCATCCCATGTGTAGGTGTGTGCAGTAAAATATATAAAAGTTTTTCAACGCCGCAATATTTAAAAATATTAATTAATTAAACAAGACATTTTGTGTTTCAATAGAAAGGTTTATATTTAAATAGTTGGAATTAATTTATATTTTGTCTAGTTTTATTGATAGTTAAGAAAATAAAGTTGGTGGCTAATCTTGTAAATAATTTCTTTTAGCACTGCGTTTTACACCTGTTCAGATTATACGCTTTGATTTAAATTAATAGTAATGAAAACATTCTTCAAGTGTGATCAATTTTTTTTGGCACCACATCTTACTACCCGCTCGGCCAGCCTCTTCAACTACGGTAGTATGGTTGGAGATGATGAAGATAGAATTTAGAGAAAATGGACGACGTACGTCTCTGGAGTGAAAGTGGGGAATCATTTATGAATAAAATCCCTCATTACATAGGTAAGGATTTTGAACTCAACTTCTCCGTCACTAGCCAAACAAGCTTGGCTAAGCTTGCAAAAGATTGAGTAAGATTAATTTTATATCATTTAGTATCATTAGATATTCCCAATTATCAATCTTACTGGTGGGAACTGGTATAAATTGCAAGCTCATTCAGTCAGGTTTTATGATGACGGGGCTATTTCGGGTCATACCCGGCCAAATGTAAGAATTTGAAGTTTTCATAAATTTTTACTACTCTCTTCTCTCTTCACTCAAATTTGTGTAAATTTCCCATCCATTTATCGTTTCCCCAACAGCGTAGTTAATATAGGCCTATACATGAATAGCCCGAAAGGTAATCAAAGTATGAAATTTTTTGCACCTTACACACTAGTCATTACCATTATTTTGTGTAAGTAAATGCGTACATCCCGGACGGGTAGTAATAAACGGAACCAACGCATGCAAAAAACACACATATCAGGAATAGGCTCTACCTAGTAATTAGGTATTGTGTTCTAAGCTTAGTGGAGATCTCTGAGAAGACGTGTATTAATCACAACTTGTGAATGTGAGGAATGCCAGGCCTCCACCGTGGTTCGGATTCCACGTTAAACTGTAGGTCCTCCATTTCATCTCACAATCACCCTACCATTACACATTAGCGTGAGTGCTTATAGCCTGAACGGGTGGTAAGACGCGGTGCTAATAATAATAATAATAATAATAATAATAATAATAATAATAATAATAATAATAATTAGTGGAGATCCACGCCCTATTTAAGGCAGGATAGTAGAGATTGCGGGATATGGGTGGTATTCTTTTAGTTTTTATGGCAAATTATTTTAATTTAGAAAATAGATCAAATATTTCTCCAGTAGAAACATAAAGCTTAAATTTCTTCAAATAATGATCGTAACATTTTTTGAATATTTGTGAAGAGTTTCCTAGAATTTGACAAGAACTTGTCTTCATTTAAATAGTTCTTCATTGAATGCTAATACACTTGTGACAAATATTCAAGAATTGTCGAGATTACAATGTTTAGAAAATTAAACTTTATATTTCTATTGGAGATTTTTTTTATTTTGGCTAAAAACATTTGATTTCTATGAAAACTGCTAAAACACAACCAACCCCACGTTCCCGTCCTGCTAACTTCAATAGTTTAATTTAAAAAAAACAGGGGGACACAATCCACACTACTCCTTTAGAGGTGTTCGAGAGAGTTTTGAATTGCTTTTAATATTTTTGTTTTTGTTGGGAAACCATTCATACTCTATTTGTTAATACACATTTTATTCTAGAATATACATTTTCTGGGACCTTCCTTAACATTTCTAACTCTAATCAAACAAATCTGATATATTTACTTAGGTTTTTCTACTATCTTACTTATAGAATATATAGTAGTAGCATATAGATTAGTAAATGTTAGAGCTCATCACCAATGTTTGTTATTGAACCAATTTTGGTTAATAAAAATAGTGCAAGTAGTTAACCAACACAAAATAAAACATTTTGAATTTTAAATAATTGAAAGCTTGCTTGAACACAATCTAGATGAGCAATTCAATCCTTGGTACAGACAATGAACTACCAAATTAGCTTGTCTTCATTTTCATTTTCATTGATTCTATATTATTTATACCCAAGCACTTAAGATACACGTACCTGCTTCGGTGGCCGCATGTTCTAAGACGTCACACCCGTGTCAGACTAGAATGACAAGGAGATCGGAGCTCGAATCCCGGTCGGGAGTAAAGAGTTTTCTTTTTCCAAAATGGCTTTTCAATCTCCTTCCACGCAAAGGTGGCTATCCTTCTTCTAAAAATACAACTTTTCTCATCTCTAACTCATAGGGGTAATAAGTACAGGTAGAAATATGTAAGGTAAAGTAAGAAGAAAGAATTTTGGGTACCTGAGAAACGACTCATAGTGAACTCCGAATCTCATGTACTCTTCTTTTATCTGCACGATATGACGTCTTTATTTCGGATTCACCTGAATTTGAAAAAGTCTATAATTTTGGAAATCGTCTGGATTATGCCAAATTTAAGATTTTATCTATGGTTGAAAATAATTATCTAATTAATTAATTTTTTCAATTAATCAATCATGTAAATCCTGTATAAATGTGTATATAAATGTAAGTCTTTGCTGTTAATTTGATGAATTCTACATTTTCTCTCACTGCCCCTTACTAACCCTCCGGGATATCCACTTTAAACTTCATACCTTGGGTACGGATGAGAATATTATAATATAAAGGAGATAAAACCACGTTTGCATGGAGCGAGAGTGGTCATCCATTTAATAAAAACACTCTCAGTACACCTGGCCTAGATTTGAACCCAGAAATCCCCATCAACAACAAATCAGATTATATGAGTTTTACGTTGAGTCCACGTTCACACCAATAAAAGTGTCAGGCATAAAAAATACAATAAGTTATCTTCTGCTAGTATTATAAACTTATGATAGGAAATTTAGCCACTAAACTGCAGGTTTCTTATTGATAGTCCTGACTCACAAGAAATTGGTATCCACAAAACCATCCCGGTTGTTTCAGCTGTAAAGTTTAACCCCCCGACTGGCACAAAATACTCTTCCCTTCTCCCTAAATTTACTTTCGATGTCTGTTTGAAATGCCCCCCCTCGTAGTCGAACCTCACCACCTTAGCACCCAATCTGTTTAAACAGACAAAATGCAATCTATAGGTTGAAATAACCTGCAACGCTTAAACAACCCATCTAGTTGGGGTTTGAATTGAATTGTGTGTTGAACCTAGGTTGGGTATTCCTGAAGAACATTTTTATGTCTACAGAAGTGAATGTCAAACTTTTAGCCAGGGTGGCTTCCTTTGATACACCTCCAAGTTCCTAGACATTTTATTAGAACACCCTTATTTCTGTCTATATTTTATCACAAAACGTCTAGTAAGTTAAAGCTTTATTAATGATTATTTTCATACTTTATTTTGAACTGTCAATAACCTTGTTCTTAGAGGCTTAAAGATTTATAAATGATTGGTATTAATTATTTTACCAACATTTAATTATTATTATTTGTGACTATATTAACTACTGTATTCAGACCCATTTTAAACAAAAGCGTCAAAGTTGTTTTCAAAAATTTCAAATTTTTCATATAACAGTCGTCAGGGAACTACTATTAAATAAAATATTTTAAGAAAATTAAATAATGTATTAACTTAATTTTATACCATAAGAAACTTAACAGATACCCATTTTGAACCAAATAGTTAAAGCAACTATTATTAAAATATTTTAGTTAAAAACAATCTGACATCGTTAATCCACCCTTAAACGAATTTTACCCTGAAATGAAAGTATACTGTTTAATTTTTCATGTCAAACTACCCCCTCATGTCAAATTTAAACAAAATTCTTATAGCTATTTTCAAAATATTTATAATTTTCAAAAATTACACATCAGTAAATTGACCTTTAACTAATTTTTGCCCAAAGTCAAATTTAAAGTGTTACTTTTCATTTCAAACACTTCCTAGATATAAGGTTTTTCTTAAAATCTTATTCATTTCAGAAAAATTTTGAACTTAAAAAAAATCACTCATCAGTAAACTACCCTTAATTTGAGGTCTAAAATAATTTAAAAAGTTACAAAGTATTGCTCTATAAAATTTAAATATCAAGCTTGGACAAAATCCATAAAACCGTTTTGGATCCGTGGCGAGGAATAGACAGAATTGTAATATTTTATTTATTTTTGGCACCCAGTTTTACTACCCGTTCGAGTTATACGCCTCTGTATTAATTACACTAATGTGTTACTTATTGGGAAGGTTTAATTTAGAGGAAGTGTACCCGAATTTGCGTGCAGGTAAAGTGGAAAACCATTTAGAGGAAACCCCCCTCAGTGCACCCGACTGGAATCGAACCACGATCTCCCCGTCTTCGGCAGTCTATAATATTGCGAGAGAAGTTCATTCAGAATTCTAAAATCCACGTGTATTTAAATATCACAACAATATTAATGTTATAAAATATAAATTTAAATATATGTATTTTATGTCATCTAAAACAAGCTATAGTACAAAACTATTTCAATTCAAGATCTTCACTCAGAACGTTTTGAAATCTTCTTATAAACGTAAAGGTTTGCGGTTTTTGTGTCGCCCTAATATAAACCAAGTACAACAGTGCAATATATCACGCAACCGCTGGCTGCACAACTTGCGGCTTAATTTTCATTCCACCCTAAAAAAGGAAGTATACACCCCTCCTTCCTACCCCCACGTTGTACCCAACCCTTAATAAATTCACGGAAATGAAGCGCTTGTAAATGGGTTTTGTGTTTGACTACAAAGCTGACATTGGTTTTTTAAGGTGTCGTAAATGTTATTGATATTTTCTTTCATGTTTTAATTTTACATCCTTTCCGAGAATTTTTAATTGAAACGATTTTTTTTTTTAACTTTAGTTTAAAGAGCAGAGAAAATAGAAATGTTCAAATGTGTAAGTATATTTGGTTGGACCTCGTCAAATCAATTTTTGCATAGACATCCAAATTAATTCATAATTTTAAGTTGACTGTTGACCGAGATCGTTGTTTGTATAGGAGGCAGGATGGTCATGTATTCCCCCCCCCCCCCCATTCATAATCTGCTCAAATGTAGTATTAGTTTTGTACCTTAGCCCTCACGCCCACCCATATGGAAGTGTAAAGTAATAATCGGCTAGTCTAACGTTGAATGCACGGTTCAGTAGCCGATTGGTCTGGTGGTTGACACCATTGCACGGTTCAGTAGCCGATTGGTCTAGTGGTTGACACCATTGGCACGGTTCAGTAGCCGATTGGTCTAGTGGTTGACACCATTGGCACGGTTCAGTAGCCGATTGGTCTAGTGGTTGACACCATTGGCACGGTTCAGTAGCGATTGGTCTAGTGGTTGACACCATTGCACGGTTCAGTAGCGATTGGTCTAGTGGTTGACACCATTGGCACGGTTCAGTAGCCGAATGGTTAGTGGTTGACACCATTTTTGGGCCCGGTTAGACCTGTAAACTTATAAAAGGCCCCGCAACCACACATTGTCTCTTCACTCTAAATAAGTTTTTTTTTGGTCTATACATCCTATAATTATTATTTGGATTCCTTCCTTTCTCGAATACTGGTGTCCCCACCTTTCTATAAAAATATATAAATAATAAATACAATTTATAGTATAATATTAAGTTATTTGATTTTCCTAACATTGCCATTTGTGAGCGATCAACTTTATTTTGGTCTTGCTCAGAAACTATTTTAACGAACTTTGTATTTTTTTTACTTTATAAGACTGAAAGATCAAATGTTGATGACGATGTAGTTTTTTTTACGTGATTTATTGAAAATTTCAACAAAAGCGACCGGTTGATCGCGATCGACAGGTTGCCGACCTCTAATCAAGGCGTCTCCCTCGTGTTAAACTGGACTGTTGATGACAGGGAGTTTGGCGTTCGAATCCCGGTTGGGTATATTTAGGGTGGTTTTCCCTAAAATGGTTTCCCACCCTCCTCCCTCGCAAATGTGGGTATATTACCTTTGAATTGCTTCCCTCCTCATCCGTGGCCATTAAGTAATTATCACATAAATGCATATAATTTGAATAGGTAATAAGATAAGGTAGTAAAAACATTACTAAGAGAATCGAATCTCTACGTGAGAGTGGTCTGAATAAAACACTTTATATCTACTTCATAGATTCCTCGTGTGGAGAACGGGAACACCAGCTGGTTCTGTGTAATATAAAACACATATTTTACTTATTTTCACAGAACAATCTATTTAAAGTGGCTTCAGTGCTCGCCTATTTTATTTTATTTTCAAATATTTTATTCCAAACTAAAATAGACTGACTGAAGAAGTGAGCATTATTGTGTATTACCATTAGTTTTTTTCTCTTTTAATTTTAACTTTTTTTTTTCCAGTTTACACACATAAAAATGTTTTAATAGGAAAATATAAGTTTGCTTGAATGATTGTTTTTCAATCAACGGTTTTAGTTACTTTTTTTACGTTTTTTTATAACATAACAGTAATTAACTGCGCATCACGGTAAAAAATAGCTTCCAAATAGGTGATCTGACCTTGAACATCCAAAGACTTGCTGTCGAAGAAAATGCAGCTGGTTGTGGAACTAATTGGCTGTCGTGACCAGATTTGTAAGACTCTCTTTTCTGTACTCTATTAAGGGGAAAGGGGGGGGGGGGATATCGTTTTTGGACCATGATTTAACAAATTAATTTCCCACAGAAACTTTCTGATGAAGCTGTTTTATTGGCTTACTATTCAATTTATTCAAATAAGAATAAAATAAAATCCGATAGCATGATTGGTTTAAGATATTTGCTTTCCAGTAAATATAATTAATCTGTTTTTCAGTGCTTGTGTCTAGAAGAATATAAATTTGATAGTGATTGAAAAGGAATAATCTAGAAATGATTGAGAGATTATTGAGGTCAGGTACAGGATATTTAGTTTAAACCATAATTGGAGCTTAAAGTAATTTAAAATGTTTGTATATTTGGTGCTGTTAGCCGCACAATACAAAGAATGAAAGGTATATTTTTAAGCTTTCACGTTTTGTATCACAACATAAACGAATAAAGAATTATTCACACATCATTTAAGATATGGTTATTATTCCCTGTAGTTTATTTTACATACTAAAAATAACAATGCTCTTTTATAGATTCCCCTTGCGAACAACGAGTACACCAGTTAGTTGTGTTAGCGCGTCAAGAACCTTCCGTATTAGTGCAGACCGCGACCAACCTGTCATCTTCATTGTATCGCGATAAAACTGTCACATTGCGTAAGACTGGCTGGACCGCTCATCTGGAATAACTGATTACCAACCCAACATTCACGATTAAATCAATCATATGCGACTTTAAGTGAGTTTTAGACGCGTTATGTTGGCAACAACATTTCTCTAGAAGGCTTGAATCAACTCTCAACATGCGACACTCACACAAGCTTGAAGTAAACATGGATTAAATAGACAATGATTTTTAAAAACCACTTTGGTGGCCGCATGGTCTAAGACGTCACTCTCAGAATAGTCTGGCCTGCCGATGATGGGGAGACTAAGGTTCAAATCCCGGTCTGGTGTACTGAGGGTAGTTTTCGATAAATTGTTTCCCAATCTCCCTCCATGAATATGTGGGTACACTCACTCTAATTTTAGCTATACGGTGAACGATATGACTCGTGAATGATTCTTTTGAATGAGCGAGCTTGTGTAAGCTGGCGGCAATAAGCTTGTTTGACCTTTGACCCATAACTTTATTCATATTTCATATAAGCCATGATTGGTTATACAATAAATCTCTTTGATATTTACAATCAAAAAGAACTATGAAAGTGTTCTCCCAGTTGGAAGGACTCTGTAAAACAGATTCTTTTACGTGAACTTTAGATTCATATTAAATTAAAATGTTACAGTCTGTGACTAAATAAATATATTAAAAATAATAATTTTTTCCAATTATTATTTCAAAGTATAGTTCTTAATAAACTAGTGCACCATTTTAAAAAATAAATTTATGTATTTTTAGACAATAAAAAAATTATTAAGACTTATTTTGATTATTCTATGCAAAATAATAAATTTAGCTCAGCACGATCTAGCGGAGTAAATAATAACTAATCAGACAAATGGGTTTCATTGACCTCTTCAGAAATAAACGGTTCTTTTTTTTTTTTTAATATTGGCTCATCATAATTATATTGGGTAAGCCCAGGTAGTTTTGCAGATTTAAGGTTAATTGCCTAGGAATAATGCCGTCTACATGAAGCAATAAATACATTCTACAAGTCAGTAAAATGTTTTTAAGGTATATATTAAATGTATTTAAAGCATCTTAAAATCATTTTTCACAGTATAAATGTATTTTGGAGAGCAAAATTGAAAACTTTTTTTTGTGTTGGTCTTGAAGCACTCTTTTAATTTCGCAGTACTTCTAAAGATTGTTTTAAAATATTCTAATATTTTAATAAAACATTACAAATGTACAAAAATACTATCTATACGCTATGTTTACCTATAAAAATATTTTTAATTAATACGAAGGAAAATCAAGGTATAAATTTACATTTTAAAGCAAAGCAATGGTCAATTAGTTTAGAATAAAGAAAACCAATTAGCATTTTACTTATTCTAAGCCTACTTTTAAATAGAAAAAATAAATGTTATAAAATGTAAATGTTTAAACATGATCACTAAACAACTCTCTAGGGGGGGAATCCCTCATCAGAGTCAGCACCCGTGCAAACAGTCATACAAAATGCATGCATTACGATATTCTTGATACGTCTTGTGAAACCAACACTGGCATTAGTTGTGGTTTCCATCACAAATAACACGAGTATTTTCATCACAGATGCTTCATACGTTTGTTTGGCACGTTCTCTGATGGTTACAAAATTGTTAAGAGTTGTTAGTAGACCAAAATAAGTTTAAACTTACTTTACTTTTATCGTGTTTTATATTTTTTTAAGGAACCATTACAAGATCATCAACATCTTCCACATTTTAAGCTTGTACATTAGTTCTACAAGTCTGTTCATGGGCGTAGGGAAGGGGGCAATGGGGTTGAAAAAAACTTCCCCTAAATTTTCGAAAGTTTTTAATATGACGTTTAAAAATGGCCTCGTATCAAACTTCAAATAACTTAAAGAAGCATTCAACTTCCAAAAATTTGCCAGAGAAGGACCCCTCTAAATAAATTTTAGAGGCATTTAATTTTTTTAAATAATCTAGATTTATTCCACTATAAATTGATTCTAGAGGCATCCAATTCTACATGAATATAACATTTTAAAAACTAAGTTAGGTCCACTCCAATTATATTCTATAGGCATTCAATTCGTTCATTCGTCTTGTATTTCATGTGGTTGTTTTACATTCCCCTGCAGTGGTATTCATCAACCTTTCGGGTTCACGTACCCCCAGATATAGATTCTCTTCAACATTCTACCCCCCCATAAAGCAAACTATACATATTTTATCATCTCCATCTAAATTAAATAAGATAAATTGCATCCAGAGTTATTAAAAATATGTAGTATTTTTCCAATTTATCAACCTCCAAAGATGTATTCATGTACTCCCGAGGGATCCACCTACCCCAGGTTGAATACCACCACCCTAGGTGTTGAGGATGTACAGATATCCTGTTTTTTTTTTAACAATTCTAATCGTGTATGTACTTTTACTTTTCCATTCTATTAATTGGGGCCCTAATACTCTGCTATTCATTTTGTGATTATGTTGGGTTTTGGTTAAACAAACGTTAAGGAATGGATAAACTATAACTATAATAATCTTTAACACTTTAAATATTTCCAAAATTAATTTTGTATATGGCTAATTCGTAGAAAGTTATTGAAAAATGTATTTCAATTTCATTCTTTAAGCCTTCCTTCAAATGAGAGTGCTATACTCTAATCAGATTTTAATTGTTAATGTTGGAAAACATTCCCAACCAGACACCCCTTTCTGTCACCTTTGAAAAAGAATGTATTTTATTTTAGGAAAGGCGGTAGCCCTGGGGAGACTACCGACCCTCGAGCCAAGTCCTCAACATAGTTAACGTTGCCCTTGTGGGGTTGAGGGGGAGGGGTGGGAGGTATGGGTTGCACGCTCTGGGGACTGGGCTGTAATAATATTTTCAGAGTAACAATCAATAGTTCAATGCTCTCCTGGGACTTGACTTCTGAACGGTTGGTTTGTTTGTGAAGTCTAAGAAAGTAAATATATAAATGAGAAATGGAAAATATTCTGTTTTAAAAATGCTCCACATAATTTTACTCAAAATATTTCAGGAACATTTTTCCAACTGTTTAAATGAAACGAATGCAACAAGATATCCTAAGTTTTAAATTATATTATTATTATTATTATTATTATTATTATTATTATTATTATTATTATTATTATTATTAGCACCACGTCTTACTACCCGTTCGGGTTATACGCACTTACGCTAATGTGCAATGGTAGGATGATTGTGAGATGAAATGGAGGACCTACAGTTTAACGTGGAATCCGAACCACGGTGGAGGCCTGGCATTCCTCACATTCACAAGTTGTGATTAATACACATCTTGTCAGAGGTGAAGGAAGGGTTTGATAATCAGATAAATCTGTCCCGGGACCGAGGATTGAACCCCGGACCCTCAGCACAGAAGTCTGACACCTTACCCCTAGACCACCAGGTCACCTTTAAATTATACACTTCAGTTTATTTTATTTCAAGTACTTCATTATAACATTATAAACGTGAAACTAACTAAAATAAAGTTGTCCATGGTGTTCTTGGGGTAAAGTGCTCACCTCAGGACCCGAAGTTCATGGGTTCAAACCCAGCCTGGGTCGACGAACTATTCTTGAGCGTTAAAAATCCGTAATACAACTTCCTTCGAAGAGAAGTTAAGCCGTTGGTCCTATGATGATTGTGGCCTGTAAAAGACCCCTGGAAGTTGTGTGAAATACCCTTCCCCCCCAAAATTGGTAGGCCTTTAAAAAAAAAACTACAACTAAACAATGAGCGATGTTTCAGTTTTCTCCTCGTATTCGTGTACTGACTGCAGAGCTATGCGGTTGGCTCTGTCACTAACATCAGATATGTCAATATTTCAATACTATAATCAAATTATGAAAATTGAAAAATGACACCTGGACACGGGAATGGAACCCGGGACTTTGGGCTTAGTACGCCAATGCTCTAACCACTGATCTATCCAGGAATCGTCCCGTGCAAAGGGTCATTCTTCACTCATGTTTTAAGGCAGAGTTTGTGGTGGACGTGTGGAAATAGTGGCTGGTTATCTGATAGCTCGTGTTCTTAATAAAATTATACATTTGTAGCCAACGATTTCCACACGTCCACCACAGACTTTGCTTTAAAATATGAGTGAAGAATGACCCTGGGCACGGGATGATTCCTGGATAGCTCAGTGGTTAGAGCATTGGCGTACTAAGCCAAAGGTCCTGGGTTCGATTCCCGTGTCCAGTTGTCATTTTTCAATTTTCAGAATATGATATCTAGACGGAGAACTCCTCACTAAAAAGTATAAATAATGGCTTCGGCTATTTGATTCCTTACTCTAATCAAAGTCTTGTGATGATCGTTGCAGGATACATATAACTGAGAACCTTATGGTACTAATCGCATTCTAATTCTAAGGGAGTAGCTTGTGGGAATAATCACAGGAAACTTATAGAGTAATACCTTGTGGTGATAATCACAAGTAACTTCTAGAGGAATACCTTGTGGTGATAATAACAAGAAACTTCCAGAGGAATACTTTGTGGTGATAATAACAAGAAACTTCCAGAGGAATACCTTCTTGTTATAATAAAGCAACTTCTAGAGGAATACCTTGTGGTGATAATCACAAGCAACTTCTAGAGGAATACCTTGTGGTGATAATAACAAGAAACTTCCAGAGGAATACCTTCTTATTATAATAAAGCAACTTCTAGAGGAATACCTTGTGGTGATAATCACAAGTAACTTCTAGAGCAGGGGTTTCCAACTTGTAAGGGCTCGAGGGCCACAATGGAAACCTTAGGCATGTTTGCGGGCCGCACTTTAATAATAGGCCCATTTTCGTATAATTCTGCAAATAGAACAGAGTACCAGTATGAAATAATATGCATAGTTTAATTTAAACAAATGTTTAATCATTTTAATTGCTTAAAATACTATTTTACAATTGCATAAAAGAGTTAAATAAAAAATAAATAAAAACTATAATACCCAAAACAATTGAATTTCGAAGAAGAGCAAAATGTCAGTTTATTTGACTTCATATTTTACAAATGGCAAAAAAAAAACTAACCCAAAGTCAAACTGAAATTAATAATGTAGTCAAAATAAAACTTAAAAAAGGGCAATTTAGTGGGAGTACTGTGGTCGATCAGCTGCATCTACCAATGAACGAATATCCACCTCTAGCTTTGTTGTTGCTAATCTCAAACAAGGAAGAATCTGCAAGTCAACTTCTGTACTGAGTTTTTAATAAATTTCATAGAAGAAAAAATACTTTTACATATATACGTGCTCCCAAACATTGAAGTCATTTTTAAGTCCAAATTGTCTTAAGTTTGGGTATTTTTCGCTGAATAATAGTTTTTTAAAAATGTGATCCCTTTTCTTGTCTGGTCTGTAGGAACGTATCGGCATGTAGATCGCACAGCTCAAGTTGTAGGTGTGGTTCTTGTTCCTCGATTGTAGCACCAATAGGATTCATGTAAAGCTGGACAATGCTTTTCAGTGTTTCAGTTTCCTTGAATCGTGTGTTGAATTCTTCAATGATTTCTTGAATGTGTGAACTGAGATCTGAAAAATTTATAGTTTCATGGTCTTTCTCCACCGCTAATTGTATACAGCAAGGGAAATGTGTCAATTCATTGTTTTCTAAAGCACGTATGAAAATGTTTAATTTGTTTCGAAATCCATTTACAATTCCCACCATATCTGATACCACCTGGTTTCTTCCTTGAAGACTCAAGTTTAAGGTGTTAAGGTGATTTGTCATGTCTTTTAGGAAGGCTAACACTGCTTTAAAAATTTTGGGCTTTGAATTTCTTCTTCTAGTTTAGTGGTATCAGACGAGACAAATTTATTAAGGAATTTCAGGGATTTCTTTGCAAATAGTAAAAAACCGTTCAAGGAACTTTCCTGCACTCAGCCACCTTACATGGTTGTACAGCAGCAAGTTTCCATATTCTGCCTCAATTTCCAGCAAAAACTGCTTTAGTTGTAGCCTCCAACTCTGTAGACAGTTTTTTAACAGCATCATAAATTTCCCTCCCTTTTGTTGTTCCTTGAAGAGAGCAGACATTAAATAGCTCCTCTTTACTGCTGAAATCTTCGAAGGTGGTGCGCACAAATATTAATAGCTGACTGACATCTGACTGGTCAGTGCTTTCATCAAGGCATAGTGAGAAATGCATGCTTTCTTTAACCAATCAATCAGTGATTTTTCTACTTGTTCTCCCATATCAATGACCCTTCTCTGTACAGTTTGGTTGGAAAGTGGCACTGATTCAAATTTCTCAGCTATTTTAGCATCTCCAAAAGCCTTTGCCATTTCCATAGCACACTTTTTAACCAGACTATCTTCAGTGAAGGTTTTTTTTTTTTCCTTTGCAAGTTCAAGCGACACTGCGTAGGAGGCGTACAGGGAAGATGACTGATTTTGTAAGACTTTACTAAACATACCTGTATGCTGTTTTAATTTATTTTTGAAGTCTGCGACCAGTGCGTGTCGAGCTTCTTCCTTATATGTTGCATACTTGTTCTCATGTATTGTTGAGTAGTGTCGTTTAACATTGCTCTCCTTCGGTACAGACACAATTTTCATGCAAACCAAACATTGAAGCTTCCCACTGCTGTTAGTAATTAAATAGTTACTCTCCCAGCTTTCCTTGTAAATTCTGTTTTCATTTTCAATTTTGCGTTTCTTTGAGTTTCCGCTCATTTTTTGTACACATAAAAGACTCAAACAGCAGTACACGTCACACTCAACACAAAACAAAGCCTTCAAAATGGACAGTAACTTGTGAAACTTCACTACACGTCAAGCAAGCGCAATTGAGCGTGAGTGGAGACGGGAGGAGTAGCCAGAAAGCCTTGCTGGGCGAGCGATACAGTGCGTAACTTGTAGAACGGCTGACTATTAATTATTTATCAACTTCATTTGATCATTTTTGCCGTATGAATATTAATACATCTTTTGAACAAGCTATCAAATATTTTTCATAACTTTTCTTGAAATTTAAAAAAGAATTCTTAAAATGATTGCGCGGGCCGCAAAAAGTGGTCTCGCGGGCCGCATGTGGCCCGCGGGCCGCCAGTTGGAAACCCCTGTTCTAGAGGAATACCTTGTGGTGATAATAACAAGAAACTTCTAGAGGAATACCTTGTGGTTATAATAACAAGAAACTTCCAGAGGAATACCTTCTTGTTATAATAAAGCAACTTCTAGAGGAATACCTTGTGGTGATAATCACAAGTAACTTATAGAACACCTTTTGGTGATAATCACAAGCAACTTCTAGAGGAGTGCCTTGTGGTGATAATCACAAGCAACTTCTAGAGGAGTGCCTTGTGGTGATAATCACAAGCAACTTTTAGAGGAATACCTTATGGTGATAATAACAAGAAACTTCCAGAGGAATACCTTCTTGTTATAATAAAGCAACTTCTAAAAGAGTATCTTGTGGCTTTCATCAAACCCTATTTCTAAAGGAGCTTTTTATTTCATGGATATATTATTTTTTAAAGTCACATTAATTTGTCGAATTTAGTAAGCGCCTTAAATATTACGCAAAAATAGTCCATGCAAAATATATTGAGAATAAGCTTTCTCAAATATTTTGGTTGCTGATTTAAGAAAAAATATTTTTGTATACTATTTATCATATTAGCACTATACTATTAATATTAGTGTGCTGAATACTTTTAGAAATATCAAATGGAGGGATGTGTTCAAACTAGTAGTGATTTTAAGAATATTCGAGCTGCACGGATTAAAAAAAATGTAATCTATCTATCTATATTTGAGTGCAAATGAAATATGCCTTATTAATCATGCTTTCCTTATTTATGTTAAATATGGATTTTTCAATGTTCTAGAATACATAATGGTATACTATACCTTTTATACCTAAACTAACAAAATGCGTAAAGTTGATTAAAGAAAATTTCAAGAATTTGATCTGCTTACTTGACATTTAATATATGACCAATTATTTTAATTATTGTTATATATATATATTATTTTTTGATTGGTTCACAAAATAATATAATTGATATACAAGTAAGACATTTTACATAAAAATAGTCAGGCAACAAAATAGCGCCGTATAACTACATACATTCTATATAAAATTGTTTTGTAAAAATCACATTTATATGCACGAGAGTAAAAAGAGGTGTGTGTAGACTTTTGGTTTCACCGTGTATTATTTTCTCTAATTGATGATTCCAATAACTTAGTGACTTTTTTTTTTGCTTAGCAAGAAAGTACTTTTCAAACTTTTATTCTAGTTTATAAAGTGTGGGGGTTTAAATAAAAAATTGTTTACGATGCTTGTTTTGTCCGGGCTAAAACCAATGGTGCAAAGAATAACTAAGAGAAACTGTTCAAACCAAGAAGTGTAAAAAATGGTTCTAGGAGTCCTTCATTCTCAAAGGCGCTACAGAAATACGTCCCGGAGATGATTGTTCGAAAACACTTTCTATATTTTGTAATAGGCAAAGCCTTAGGGAATAATTATTTATAATGCTCTGTATACTGATTACTGAACACAGCTAATGGCATTATTCCCTTTCTCTGCGTTTTTAATCAATTTCGACAAACTTAATATTCTTTTCAAAATTTCTAGTGTAATTTTTCATTCAGACAATACAAAAATAGAACTTACTTACCCAGACTTCGCAATTTCAATGAGATTTAAAACTATTAAGAGCAAAATAACAGTAAATTAATATGTAGGATGGTATTCATTCTTTGTAAATACACAGCTGACAGCTATGACCACTTGATTTTAAGCGTCTAGAACCCTTATACAGCATCTAACTAAACTAACGGGAGGTTGAAGGAAGAATTTACCTGTTTCTGTGGCCATATGGTCTAAGGTGTCATCTAATATTAGACAAAACTGCTGGTGACAGGATATCGGGTTAGAATCCCGGTTGGGTGCACTAAAAGGTGGTTTTCCACTCTCCCTCCATGAAAAAGTGGTTACACTTCCTATAAATTCAACCTTCCTTATCAATATCTCACTAGCGCAATTATATATATGCGTACAACCAGAACAGGTAGCAAGACGCGGTGCTAAAACAAAGGAAAAAGATATAATTTAGAGGAAATATACCCACATCTTCTGTAGGGGGAATAGAAAACAAAATAGGGAGAATCCATCCTCAGAACATCCTGACAATATTCGAGCACCAACTGTCGCGAATACGTTCTCGCGAACCACTTGATATATTGGTAATTTAATATTGTTTATATTAACACATTTTATAACTTTTATTCTCACAAATTAAGATGATACATTCAAGAAATTGCCACAATAGCACCGCGTCTCTTGACGCGTCCCTCTCTAGAACACCTCGTTAACAAGTGTCCCAAAATATTCATACCCCCTACCAGTTTCTGGCTATAACATTAATTTTGATATCGAGAGCTGCTGAACTCTTGCGAGCACAAGCAAAACTACTATTTAAAAAAAATCAAAATAAACAGTTTGCAAATAAATATGTTGCTCTCTTTCTCGCACTCACACTGTGAGGTTTTTTTCTTTAATAATTACTAGGGCTAGAAGCAATCAAACTGAATGTTCCTAACCCGTAGTCTTTGCACGTGTACGGAAATGAATCAACAACAGTACAGTGCGACTAATAAATATGGCACAAACTGAATTTAATTACTCCAAAAGGCTATGCAACAAAACAGGATCATTACACAACCTGACGTCCTGGTGAACGGACTGGATGAAATCGACGTCCTTGTCCGTCTTCCCGCCAATGCAGGATATTAGAAGTATTATTATTATTATATTATTAGCAACCGCTGCTATCTTACCCGTTCGGTTATACGCACTTACGCTAATGTGTAATGGTAGGGTGATTGTGAGATGAAATGGAGGACCTACAGTTTAACGTGGTTCCGAACCACGGTAGAGGCCTGGCATTCCTCACATTCACAAGTTGTGATTAATTACACGTCTTGTCAGAGGTGAAGGAAGGGTTTGCAATCAATAAATCTGTGCCGGGACCGAGGATTGAACCCGGGCCCCAGAACAGAAGTCTGACACCTTACCTAGACCACCAGGTCACCTTAATTAGAAGTAATTTCATATATTATTAAGTTAGCGTCTCAAGTAACGAAACAATGGCCTATTCTTCACACGAATTCAGTTGTTGTGTGATCGTATTTTCTAAAGGAATGATGGCAGGATACGTGAACTAAAGTCCGTATTTTCGAAATCTTAGTGACAAAAAGCTTTTTTTTTTTTGGTCAAAATAAATCAGTACATAAAATTAGTTTAATTTTCTTTGTATTGTAATCTCAACCGCTCTTGTATATTTGTAATGAGCATCTAGGTATTTGACCACAAATATTTAAATGAAGAGGAAAAGTCATGAACATAAAATTAGACTAGTTTTATCTAATGAAGCAACACTTAATTAATTTAATCCAATTTTTGTTTGCTATAGAAACTTAAAAATATAGAGCTTAACTTCCCATCACTTCCCTCTTAGCGTAGCCTACCCTTTAAATAGCAATTGAAGATAGCAGCACAGTCTAGCATTGTCACGTGTGTGTGTTTTTTTCGCACGTTTAATACAGGATGTTTTAGTGGGAAGTCTCACATTTTAATTTGTAATAAATTTGTGTCCATGGCGGTAGTTAAATGTACACTGCATTAAAATCGCGCGCACAATCTAGGAGTTTTTTTTTAGATGGCATTGGTGTTGACTTTAACCGCTGTCCTCGTGTTAGCTCGTCAGTATTCGCGATTATGTCGTACACAGTCTAGAAGCGCGTGTTTAGCGAGAAGAATTAAGGGCTCACTAATTCCGTTACTGTCACACAAAGGAACGGGAATATTTTAATGGCCTTGGTGGAGGAACTAGACTTGGATCTTAGGCAGGGGTACCTTTATCAGGATCGTGCCAAATTCTACATATCCCACGAGATCATTGCGCTCCTCAACAGCTGTTTCGTGGAACGTGCTAGCTTCAAAAACCTTTCAGCATTTGATGTGGTTATGAGTGAGTCATTATCCCATTATAAACCACTCACACGCATTTACGTTACTATTTAGTTATTAGGTCAAGCAATTTACTTATTTAAAAAGTGGGACCTATCACTGAAACATCCTGTAGTTTGTAGTAGCCAGAACATTAGGGTGGGAGATCTTGTAGCTTGCATAAAAGAGGTGGCGTCTATAACTTCTGTAAACCTTGTTCCAAAATAAGACGGTCATTTCCTACGTATTCTAGTGGAAGTGTTCACACCGAGTGCGTTACATTCACGCACTGTTGAGAGCGATGCTGATCGTTGCTTGGCGTGAATACATACTCTGAGTTAAGGTGAGAATATGTCAAGTACTTCTACTTGGTTGTTATCATTTAAAAAAGAAAGTATAACCTTTGTATTTAGTATGTTGTCCTTTGTGTTTAGGTTTAAGTTGTGGTAAATTAAAATTTATATCATAATATAGCTTTTTCATATATTTACTCAGAGCATTATTTAAATATGTTGACTATAGAAGGTTAAGATAAAAAAAATTATTTACTTAATTTAAAAAAATATTTTAACAATGGTACTCATTCTTGCTAATACAATTCCAGTGCGTGTAGCATGATGAGCCTAAACTTGGTTTTCAATGTATTAAACTGTTTAAAAACACTCAAATAGAACCCTAGTTGGTATTACTGGATTCTTAATTAATTAAAAAAACTTCACAACGTTGGGTAGTAGGATGATGAGCACACGCTAATAAATACATTGTGTAGTATTAATACCATAGAGTTCTTGGTGGCAGACTGAAAAAAACACACAGCAATGAAGACATTATGCAATATTAAACAAAATAATACTTTAGTGTAAACTCTATGAATACAAAACCATGAAGGTATTGTGTAATATTAATCCAGAGAGTACTTTATGGTAGACTGGATAAACACACAACAATGAAGAAAGTGTGCAATATTTATCCATAAAATGCTTGATTACAGATTGGATGAACGCACTACAATGTAATGCACTCATCGTGAGCCCATAGCCCAATACGGAGAGCTGTACATTGATATTCTAACGAATGTACTGTACATTTAAAACAACTTTTATGAATTACAAATAAAAAATTTTCTGACGAAATTTTAACATATTATTAGTATATAGATATTGTTATTATTTATCAAGCGTGACAACTAGAGATTGCATGACTTGACGTGTAAGTACGTGATAGTAGAACCTAGTAGCTTCTTATAGCTGTTAGATGTGTACATTAGTAGTTTGGGATATATGTGACCGCGTGTGGACTTGTTGCCCCACAACTCATCGTACTCGGTGTTCGAGGTCATTGAGGTGGGAGTGCATGGCGGTATCCACAGTTGTTGAATATCTGTCAAGGGAGACCTGTAATTTAATGACAACCTTTTCTCTTCATTTAAAAAGCTGGTCATCTACTACCTCTATTCTTATGACATGTATACATTGAATGTTGAGGTCAACATGGGGAGAAAATCAAGCTCTATGTTTGTACTGAAGCAATATTTTACTTATTTTTTTTTCAAAAAACATTTTTTATAAAAATAACAAAAACAATGGCCTTTTATCGTGTTCCCTAAATCCCCACCTTAAGGGGGTCTTAGTCCAACTTTATCAGGAGGTTTTATTTGCCAAAAACCATACGGCATAGATTTCATGGAAAAAATATTAATTTGATGTTTTAGTTGAATGATATAAGCCATGATTATTAAATTGTAGCTTCTGTAAGAACATTTGTATTGCCATAATCTCAAAATTACTGTAATTAAAGTTAAATTTTATTATTATGCAAAGCTATTTGGCTTGCATCCTTCGCAAACCAAATTATACTAAGTTATTAGTAAATGTACTCGTAAAACAATAAATACCATAGTGTTAGAATGAATGCCTTAGAGGGGAAAGGAATGAGATAAAAATTTCAATTTTCTGTGCTTTGAGTTTTAATTACCCGTTCTGGTTAATCTCATATTCATCAGTCTGAATGGAATAGAGAGTTTTATCCGCATTTGCTTGGAAGGAGAGTGAGGCACTATTTAGGAAACCACTCCTGAGTACACCCAGATAGGATTAGAATCCTGACCTATATGTTGTTATTAAACCAAACTAAACTAGAATGAAGTCTTTGTCTGTCTGTGCAGACAAAAATAGATAAATAGAGGTAATATGTAAAAGTTTGGTTTGACCGAGAAAGTTGTGAATTTCAAAACTAATATATTACATATATATGATTTAATATAATACATATTTATAAACTCATAAATAAAATACTAAACCAAGTATTTAGAAATCTTAGTTATTTTATGAAGGACTTCCTTTAATATTAGGCCTAATATTTGAATTAAAGGTTGGTTGACCCCAAAAAAAACTATGAGCTAGCTAGACCTTAACATAAATATTTGGTTTTATTATAAATCTTTTTAAAACAATTAAAACAGTGGTCAAAAAATAATATTATAATTAAGGTCGTATGTAATAAATGGTAAAGAATTAATCAAACAGAAATATGACATTAGCGCCTAGCATACCTTTAGGTAGGCGATCTAAAATACTCTCCAGTGTTGCGGGTCAGTGGTTTCTTTTAATCAGGGGCTGTTCTATTTTAAGCTACGGTACAAAATTCTCGTTTACGCTTTGTCGCCTAATTCCCCGCACATACAGACGATGTTTTCGTAAATAATTAATTATGAATTAAGTACAAGTAAACTCAAGCATGTGTCAGATAAACAAAACAGATATTATCAAAACACGTATATATCATAAAAACGCGAGAGTAATTTATTTGTAGTGTACGTTCAATCTCGATGTTAAAGTTCAGACGAATGCTCATAATAAATACAAGTAGAGTTGCATAAACAAATTGAACATTGAATTCCTTCTATCAGATTGTTTATTTGGCTGCAAAGCCACTAAGTTTGTAAATCCACTGCATTAAAATGAATTTGGGGTTAAATATCAACAAATCATGAAAAATCCTCGGCTAGAGTATCCCCAAAAGCATTGGGTTAAGATTCTTACTTGTTTGAAATGTGGAGATAAACTATTAATCTAGGTATCTGGTGACAAACTGGTCAACATCGTAGTTGATATTCTCAGTTGGAACGTAGGGGAGACAGACTCCTAGTTCACTCACGTTGATCAACAATCAACATCGTAGTTGATATTCTCAGTTGAAACGTAGGGGAGACAGACTCCTAGTTCACTCATGATGATCAATAATCAACGTCATAGTTGATATTCTCAGTTGGAACGTAGGGGAGACAGACTCCTAGTTCACTCATGTTGATCAATAATCAACTTCATAGTTGATATTCTCAGTTGTAACGTGAGGGAGACAGACTACTAGTTCAGAGACACTGGTCAACAATCAACATCGTAGTTGATATTCTCAGTTGTAACGTGAGGGAGACAGACTACTAGTTCAGAGACACTGGTCAACAATCAACATCGTAGTTGATATTCTCAGTTGGAACGTAGTATAGCAGCTAAACAATCCCCTGCTAGTTGGAGAGATAAGGAACAAACTCGTTTAGCAGCCTAAGAGACCACCAGGGAGCTATGAAAGAGACTAGCTACCCTCCCTTCTCCTACCCCTCCCAGGTGTGGTATTACGGGTCGGGGGAGGGGGTGAGACCTCTTGACCCACATCCTACCAGCCTTCCTCTCACGAGTTGTTTCAATGCTCCGCACGAGTAGTGAGTCCCAGATGAGCACATAACTAGCGTCACCCAAAGCACCCTTGCGACTGTAAACAGCTATAAATAATGTCCTTTTCTCACCTCCACGTGAAAAAAGTGTGCTCCGAACATTTGATGTTCTCAAGCTAGCTGTGGACGTGACGTCACAGAGTTGTTAGTGAAGTATTTCTGTAAATATAGTCCTACGTGCGTCCACCGTCTTAGTGACCTTACAGAGGAAGGCGGAAGATTGTATTCAGTATAAATGTACTGAAAGGAAAATGGTTAACCATTTAGGAAATACCACCTCAGTACACCCGCTCAGAATCGAATCTAATTCCCTCCATTGAATATCAATACACAGGTTGCAAGTTAATTTAAATAAAACGAATAATTTAGATTTAAATTAAACATATACGTTACCGTAAAGCCAGAACAAATGATACTAGTGCCTTTGTAATCATCTTTGTCATTATGTTCACAAGTGGTAAGTCCCTTTATAAAATCTGAAAATTGACACCTGGACACGGGAATCGAACCTGGGACCTTTGGCTTAGTAAGCCAATGCTCTAACCACTGAGCTACCCAGGATTCGTCCCGTGCCCAGGGTGCATTCTTCACTCATATTTTAAGGCAGAGTCTATGATGGACTTAGCGGAAATCGTCCCGGGTTCGATTCCCGTGTCCAGGTGTCATTTTTCAATTTTTAGAATATGATATCTAGATGGTGTAATTCCCACTAATAAGCATAAATAATAGCTCTGGCTATTAATTCCTTTATAAAATGTTCAAATCATAATAACCGCTAATTTAGCTGTGGCTGATATTAATTAGAGCTTTATAAATCATGTAGGCCTAATAATGTCAAGACTAATGTCAAGATAATCTTAGAGTAGGCCTATTTGAATTACACCTTCTCTCGAGACCTAAAACTTATTTATTAGACTAACTTATATTGAATATTTTAACTAAAAATATACCTATGAATGGAACCTTTTGCTTAGCGAGCCAACGCTGTACTATTGACCTATCCCGGATTCACGGCATGCTCAGGGTCGTAAGTCACTTATACATAGTCTAAGGTAGAGTCCGTGATGGACATGTGATTCTAATTGTACCATTAACAAGTTTAATTATTGGGATCTACAGTAAGTCTAGTCTATGGCAAGAGTGACGCCTTAGAATATGCGGCCACCAATGCAGATGAAATCATTTGAGATAACTCATTAAATAAAAGCGCTTTTACTGTTCTTATTATATTTTTATTTGTTTCACGACGCAACACAATGATTTGATAAAAATCCATACTGATATAAAACACTAAAGATATATTTTCTCACTAGAAAATGGTAATGTCCGTAATCATCCGTTTGCAAAGCATCATGGCCCAACGTATATATCTGCTAGCATATGAATTGCTGCGCCCCTCAAACATATTCTGCTCTATTTTCAGTGAATGTGGGAATTTAGCTTTATAGTTGCACGTCGAAAGGATACCATCCATGTTAACATCGAGTAATACATTGAAACATCTTTGTTTGGATTGGAATTATTTTAAAGGTGGTCTAAAAGATTCTCAGTTTTCTGTAGTTAGCTGCGATATCTTATCTTTGTTTCATTCATTTGGGTTGAATTTTTTACCAATTTATCTCTAAATATACGTGCAGTTTAAATAATACAACATTTATTGAAGATATATATATAAAAAAAGAGTTTATTTTGTATGAGTATAAGAAAAGCTACCAGAAATTATTTTTTAATAATTAATAGACAAATAAAATTTAAACAGACTGCCTCTGTGTATAGTGGTCAGAGTTCCTGGCTACAAATCCAGAAGTCGCCGGTTCGATCCCTGGAACTTCCAAAAATTATCTGTAAAGCAGTGGATCTGGAAGGGAGTCAGACTTAGCTTCGTGTGGACAATCGAGGAGATAATTGAATAAAGAAATAGCAGCTACAGTTTAGAAAACTGAAATAAACGGCACAAGGGATCGTGGTGCTGACACCAATACACCCTCTATCCTCAAATATTGGCACTATCATCGCTAACGGTGGCGGCCGCTCGGTCTTTATAGCTCACCTGTAGGCTCACACCATGGAAAATATGATTTAAACAATGTCATCGTATTTTATTTTCAAACATTGCGTCTTACTACTTGTTCAGGTTATACGGATATATACTAATTACGCTAATGAGCTGAGTATAAGGCATGTGGAATCTAGAGCAAGTATACACTAATTTGCTGGAGGTAAATTGGAAAAGCATTTAGGAAAAACCACCCTCAGTATATTCGACCGGGATCTGAACTCCGATCTCACTGTAATCGGTAGTATAGTCTATTGTGAGATTGACTGACGCCTTATACCATGCAGCCACTAAAGTAAGTAATATCATATTATATAACAATATGAAGTATAATTTCTCTAAACATAAAATACATGATGCATTATAAAAAAGTTACATAAGTAATTATTTACACTTTACACACTTGAATTCTCACATGTTAAAAGTAAAACGTTAATAAAATGATATTGCTTACGTCTGGTTACTAAGTCAACGCTTTTCATAGGATTTTTTTTCATTAATATGTGCAAAAACTTAATTACATGTTCGAAAACAATAGTCTTGTTTTCATTCAAACACAATAAATAAACCATCTTCGAAGTTTCAGGGGAAATATTGATTTACTATCATACTATCTGATTTGAAAATTGAGTGTCCAAACATCTATAAGCCGAAATCCAAACATGGATGTTTAACAAAATAATGTCAATGTATCTCTACTAAGTATTATACATTCCACGCTCGTACTATGGAAGTGTTTTTATTATTTCAGCGCTGACAGTTCAGCAGGCCTTACTTACACTCAACGCCTATCATTTATTAACAGTAATCTGCTTTAATAGCTTCCATCAACTGATGAGGATTTTTAGCTCTACATTTCACAGAACCACTGAACCAGGATTGTGTAAATATAAATCGAGCAATAGGAATTACTGACCAGGATCTGCAGTGATTTTTTAGTGCGGAATATTTTCCACCTGAGCGTGGAAAACAAACATTAGGCCTATGTTTAGCGGCAATAAATACGAAGTGTTTTTGGTCTATAAAAATAATACGAAAACTCTCTAACTCTCAAGAGCTTACTAAAAATAATTTCAGGCTTGATATTTCCAGAGGTTCTAAAATTGTAAGTGCTGAAATTTTTAAGTACCATAGAATAACTATAATGAAGCCATTAATACTTGAATCATTTAAAATCTAAATATTACATTTAAAATCTAAATATTAAAATATTATGGAACTAGCTTTTTAAACAATTTAATATAGTTATGGGAGGACTATGATATAAACTATTTTGGCGTTTTCCAATAAATAGTTTTATTAGTAGTTTAAGAACATAATATTTACGAAAAATTTAACTAATAACCATTCCATGATAATATTAACTAAACAAGATAGTATCATTTAAGAATATTTATAGAACCAAAAACTGAAAATAGATAACTGTCATTGAGCAGTTCCTGATTAAGGGGTGGGGCAGTTTGCAAATAAATTTGTCTATTGAAGGCTTTGACTCCCAGACCAAAGGGGGGCCTGGAGCCAGACCCTAGCTCGGCAAATGTTTGAAAATTGGATACCCCAAGAAAATAATTGGAGGGGTACTAATCTAAAATATTTTTAAATTAAACTTCTCAATAATATATTTGGAGTGCTCCTCCCCTTTAAGCTTTTCAAAACTTGGATACCTAGAAGCTATTTTAAGTGATTCCCTTCCAGTTTTTTAAAAGTATATTTCTCTAGAAGCTATTTGAAGTGTTCCTCCTCCATTTTTTTATTTGAATGTCCTTCGAAGCTATTTAGAGTGGCTTTTGCCTGGAAAGTTAGATGACTATTATAGAAGCTATTTGAAATGGTTCTCACCTGGACTTTTTTTTAAATCATGTGCATCCAGAAGCTATTTACATTGCGGTTCCTAAAGAAAACGTTGGATAATTGAATGCTCTCAGGAGTTGTTTGGAATAATCTTACCCTGGTAATTTTAAAGATTGGGTGCCTCTAGAAGCTATTTGAAAGGGTCCTCAAGTGGACATATTTAGAAAATTAGATGCCCCTAGAAGAAATTTCTATTTTTCTTCAACAGAATATATAAAAAAAAATTAATGCCTCATAATCAGGGCCAAGATTTTGATGACATGTCATCTTTTTTTGGTTCTTCACAAATAATCGTCAATTTTAGAAACATTTTATTCTTGATCCCCTGGATGCGAAAACATTTTTTATAAATTATTATTTAGTCTTTTTTTAATAATTTTTGATATTTTTTGTCAGTTGAGCATAATATTTATCGGTGGCGGTGATTCACCCTAAATGTGGTTTAACTGACGGCGACGCAGACAATTTTGAAATATTTATGGTTACCGACTTTGCAACAGTCGTTTGTTTGTTTGTATGTTTGTTTATTTTGGTCGAATGAAAGTGTGACTGTTGTGCTATTTTCAACTCACATACTATTTTTAAATAAAAAAATTCATGAATTCACCTATCGTTGAATCATAACTATTTAGCAATAAATAAAACGAGGATTTAAATTTCAGTCATGGAAATAAAATATCCTAGTGATGCTGAAAAATGGAAGTAAAGAGAACCGAAAACCTCAATTTTTTTTTGTGAAAAGGTCAACTAATGATGCAACTGTCATTGTTGAATTATAATCAACATATCTTCATACAGGTCTATTCCGAACGTTTTGTCTAAGCCCTCTGCTTATTATTAAATAACTCATTATTATTGTTCATTGACACCCATGCAACATATTAACTGACAATCGCTTCTGATAAAGGATAGGAGTATTTGGCTGGTTTTTAAATAGCCCGGAGCCCCCAAATATGTTAATCTGGCACTGGCCTTGAGATAATATGTAGTCACATAATATTAATTATATTATATTAATAATGCGTATAGCCTCTAGATACTATGCTAAAAAAAATTGTTCGTTGTCAAATAAAAATAAGATATGTCTTGTTCAAAATAAAATAATCTTTGATAATGACATTTCATTTAATCAGGAGAATATATTATACAAACGAAGAAGAACTATTCTAAACGAGGCAATTTTGGAAAAATTTGTGAAAAAAAAGTTTTTCCCGCTTTGGGCTCTAGCGTCACTCAGGAGATACCGGTGGACTCCTCTTTGCCCCTGCTCAGCTCCTCCCCCGTGATTCTCTCGATCACGTCCTAAGCCTATTAGGGAGCTGGAATCTGGCCCAAGAGGGGTAGAGGTACTGATTGGTTGGCAATTACTATCAGTTGAATTAATTGTGTTCAGCTCCTTCCTCAGGTCTCCAAAGATTCATGCTGACTTGCCAGTGATATGATCTATCAACAACACCACACTTCCCATCTCATATATATATGTATGTGTGTGTTATCCGATACCTTAGCTCAGTCGATAGCGTGTCTGTCTACTAAGCTAAGGGTCCTGGGTTCGATTTCCAGCATGTCCGAAAAATTTATCATTGGTTAAATGTAGGTTTACCCTTTCACAATGATGAATTAACGGCTGGACACTGGATGTTGTGCTTATCCTAGTCTTAAGTTATATTATAAGGTATTTGAAGTTACGACAGTCCTAGCAAACTGGTGTTGAAAAACTATTGTTTGAATAAAAAACTGACCCAGTCACAAGCTGGAAACAGTAATGGATGTAAAAAATATATAGATGTTAATTAGTTTGAATATTTAGTAAAAATTTTAGCTCACAATAAAGATCGTAGATTGGAAAGTAGGAAAATAATACAGACAAGAGATGCATGCTATTACTCTGTCAGTAGGTTGTTGACATCTTGCCTGCTGTCAAGGAATGTAAAAACTCATAGTATACAAAACAATAAATTCATCGGTTGTTCTCTACGGGCGTGAAACGTGGCCTCTTACCTTACATGGCGAAAAAAAACACAAGAAACTTAGGAAGATAATTGGTTTAAAAAGGTGTGAAGGTACTGGATAATGGAGGAGGTTACATAATGATGAGCTTCATACCCTGTGCTCATCACCAGATAATTTTAGGATAATGACTGGCAAACCCAATGGGAAGAGACCATTAGGAAAACTTAGACGCAGATGGAAGAATATCATTAGAGTGGACCTGAAAGAGATAGGGTGAAATGAGGTGGACTGGATAGAACTAGCTCAAGATAGGGATGGGGTGTAATGAGGTGGACTGGATAGAACTAGCTCAAGATAGGGATAGGTGGCGTAGTTTTTTAAATGCACCAATAAATTTCCGAGCTACTAATTCCATAGATTAAGTAACTATACCATAACATACTATACATACATACTATAACATAAATTGGGAGTGTTATTCTAAAATACTAAAATGAGACACTTACATGATATACACATACACCTCTCCACCTTAACAAGATACATCATCTGAAATCCCGTGCGTTGCGATGTTGCCATCCTGGCTCACCTGCCCACTGGTACGGGGGCTACTAACATACAGCCTAGCCTGTACACGAGAGATAACCCGGGATTCCATCGCCCACAGCGGGCTCCGACGTGACTTCTACCGAAGTTGTGGAACTATACGGGCCATTTTAGTCATTTGCTCCATTAATTATGCTGCCGAGGGCTGGGGGGGGGGGGGGGGAGAGTGGGTCATAGAAATGAGTGTGGGGGACCCCCCGCCCCGCAATGACCTCAACCCTCGACTACCTACCACTGATAAATTTCAGAGACACGCTTGAATAACTAAATTAGCTGACATTAAGTCAGGTTAGTTAAATTACATTTGTAGCAACTTTACCTAGATTTATTACCTCCCTCCGTGGTCTCGAGACGCTAATAGGATCGTGTCTTGGGGTGGACTGTTGGGGGTAGTTGACTACTTGTCGAAATACCTTAGTTTGATCACGAATAAGGCATACCATATCATACCTGTTTGGAAGAAGTATTATTCGCTTGTGTCGTATGTCAGTCACATTGGTTTTTAGAGGCTGAGAGTCGCTGAGAAGATTGATTAAAAAAAATATGATGTTAAAGTTATTAATTTTGTTTGTCCCATCATAACCTAATCTGGCCTCATTCAGAAAAAAAAAGGTTGAAATAAAGTATGGGGGTCAAGATGCAACCAAACTATCGATACACAATCAAAACATCGATACACAATCAAAACATCGATACACAACCAAAACATTGAGATACAAACAAAACATTGAGATACAAACAAAACATCGAAACACAATCAAAACATCGATACTCAACCAAAACATTGAGATACAAACAAAACATCGATACACAATCAAAACATTGATATTCAACCAAAACATCGAAACACAATCAAAATATTGATACACACTCAAAACATCGATACACAGTCAAAACATCTATACTCAACCAAAACATTGAAACACAAACAAAATATCGATACTCAACCAAAAACGATATTAGACTTATAAAGGAGATGTTAAATTATTTAAATGCTATTTTAATAGCAGAATAAATGAATAATAATCATTATAATAATAAAATGGCGGGCTCATGTGAACTAGGGATAAAGTAATGAACTCAGACATGTTTTGAGCAATCTTGCAAAAAGCCCACCCACATGACGTTGCTCTTACACTTATTTAATTTTTTCTCTCCGATTTACTACGTTAAAAATAGCAACAAAATTTATTGGACATTTTTGGATTTGACATTTTATTTTATAATGTAAAGACACTTCAATTTTTAGTAACGTTTACTATAATTGTTTATGATATGTTAAACCTACCAATGAGAAATAAAATTATTTAAAATTTGGACTAAATTTTATATTGCCAGTGGTAAATCGACTGTATGAGCCTGATTTTCAGTCCATGGGCCCACTGAGATAATTATAAAATTTATTAATTAATTATTCTACACAAGACATAAATTATAGTATATCTAATGATAAAAGATTGTAGTATCGACTCTTGAAAAGTTGGCGTCTTTGATAAAAAAATCTCTTCATAGTGGTTGCTCAGCTCTTTGTTCCAAGCCTTTATGTAAATTACTTGTAATTAATTCCGTGGAGTGTGACTTTGAGTTCGAGGTGCGAGCTAGGCTAAAAGCATCTCACGTTGCCAACATCTCACGACCGAAACTTCACCAAAACATTTTTTAGAGTGGAGAAAAAGGAGGTGTAATGGTAGAGGAAAAGAAGGGTAAAGGAGCGATAAGTACATCTCACGTCTTGTGTGTCCTTGGTGCAATTGTGGAAACATAAATAATTGTACAGGTGTCCATTAATTATTCATCCCTTTATACATCTTTATATATTATATTATTTTAGGAGCTATTTAAACCGGTTTGCGATAATTAATAACTCAATTTGTTTGTATATTTTTCTATGGTTTGACGAGTATTATTAATCCTATACTTCATTTTCATTCCTCTATGTTATATCTTTGAATAGTGCTCCTTTTATCTAGGTTCTCTATGCCTCGAAATTGAATTGTTTGTTGTTTTGTTTTGTGATTCTGATTGTTATTGTTGAGGTTTAGTTCTGTTTGTTTGGTTTTGTCATATATTACCTTAACCTTCCCCATTCTTGGAGGCAACAAGACCATACCTGGACCACTATATATCTATTGTTTTCCCGCCAAGTGTCGCTGGCGTGGTGTTTTTAGCTTTGTTGATTTAATTGTGCCGTGCACGGAGACTCGATCGAGACAGAAGTGATAAGGTTCCGTGAACCTTCACCCGGAAGTGGTCTAGTTTTTATTCGTGTGTGTTATTGAAGAGGACTGCGCCAAGACACTACCAGTCAGACCACATAAAGTGAAGGTGAGTTGCCTCTATCCATTTCCTTTCCACCATACAGTCCAAGACACTACCAGTCAGACCACATAAAGTGAAGGTGAGTTGCCTCTATCCATTTCCTTTCCACCATACAGTCCAAGACACTACCAGTCAGACCACATAAAGTGAAGGTGAGTTGCCTCTATCCATTTCCTTTCCACCATACAGTCCATTTGTCCGTGTTCGTAACACTGGTCCTCCAGAGGCTTCTTTCGTGTTCATTCAATTGTAAATTATACTACACACAATTCAAGAAATTTTTGTTTAAAATAAGTATGTAGTTAAATATATAATTAAGTAAACCTGATAGCTCCAAAAATGATAAATTTATTAAGGCTTATAATGGTGTGAAAATTTATAAACATCCTATATATTCACATCATTTAGCTTTCCTAATTTGTTCGTGTTGAGTTGGTACACTTCATTAAATTCTGAACGAAAATTTTCGTGAAGAGCTAGAATATTTACGAATGCTCATCTTAAAATAATAGGACGTAATTTAAAATTTTAAGGCTTAATAAATTGGATTTTCCTGTGTCGGATCTTTGATATCTTTAGTATCTATTTTAATGCTTTAAGGCTGAATTTTGTTTTTTGATATGTACAATTATTCACTAGTATGTTCAAAATACGAGCTATTAACGACTTTATATATTTACCAAGCATGAGGATAGCTTAGAAGAAGTTAACCTGTAATATCTTGGAGTAAGGATGAGAAAACCAATAAACCTCATCGAAAATATTCCTCAGTGGCCTTGATTCGAATCCCAACCTTTCCTTCATAGCTACCTTTCTCACTTTCTCTCAACACCTCGGAGAGAAAGTATTGTGATCGTCAAAAAAATCGAACTCAAAATATTTTAGAAATGTCAACGTTTCATGACCCCCTAAAATAAAAAAAATTGTTTTCGCAATGCTGTCTGTTTGCCTGTCTCGGGCTAGAGCCGAAACTCTTTTAAAGATTGGGCTGAAATTTTGTATCTGGGGTTGTCATAAGGTCCCCCCGAGAGATTTTTGGAACTATATACCCAAACCTTAATTTAATGATAATTTAATAAAGGGCAAAAAGAGGAAAAAATCGATTTTATCGAAATTCGCTTTAACGATTTTGATTAAATGTTATATCTAGACATTATTTATCACTATAAACAAGATGGAAACTCTCATTTTCTCAGGGAAATGTGTTTGAGGATACTTTACATGAGAAATTTTCGAATTTTCGTCATTACTCCGCAAATATTTGAGATTTGAAATAACTTATTATTGTAAAGTAGGCCCTACACCTAAAGTTAAAAATCTTTTATTTGAAATATACTTTTATAAAACCAATGAATTTCTTAGCTATAAGCAAATATATATATATATATATACATTTGAGTTTAATTCTTATTCTCTTTGGTGGACAAAAATATTAGTCTTTTCTCAATTTTTCTACAAGTGTTCCTAGTTCCTAATACCATAGGTTAAGTATGTATCAATGAATATTATTTCATTCATAATTTTTGGTGTAGTGTTTCTACAACACTGTATAGACATAAATCTTAGGAGTTCTTAGTAAATATCCATTTTAAGATCAAAGCGAGAGAAAGTTTGTGCGCTGCACCGTAACATTTGTTAATTCGATCTAATACCAACTCTAGTATTTTATGAGTTGTTTAATAGTTTTGTATTTTAAATAAATCAAATACTACACTAGTAGCAAATTCATGCAAACATTAATTTCTTCACTCATAGTACAATATAATAATTAATGTTTGGGATCAAAATTTTTTTCAAATCACAAATAAATTAGCAGACACTAATGCAATTCAAGCTAAAAAGAATAATTATTTAAATAAAACAATCAAGATACCAGATAGTTACATAATATTCTGCTACATAATGTGACAAAACAACTAGAGAAGAACTATATTTTGAATTAACTTAGCTTGGTGAAAACAAACATTTTTATAAGATATAAATGTGTTGTCAAATCTACGACATCAAGACAAATTTTTCCAGAAGTTTTAAAAATAAAGTTTTTCTTTTATCTTCTTACAAGCCAGTAAATATATTTCTTTGTTTCCTAGCGAAACATAATGGTTAGTATTTTCACTTGAAACTTTTTCCCCTACAATTGTTTTAATGATTAAGTTCAAGATCAGAATCGTTTTCTTTGTATAACTTCTGTTTAGGATAAAAGGCCTGTCATGCTTTATTCCAATATAGCTTATTTTATAAGCTGTATTAGTTCAATCATAATGTAATCAATCAGCTACGATAAGCCTACCTTTTTGTGCAAAGAAGATTGCATTAGTATCAAGTCAAAGTGTATATTATTTATGGATTAAAATTCCAATTAAAAACTAAAATAAAAAACAAAGTTGTCGTATTATAAAATTAAAAACAGAATTAAAAGTCTACTCAACCAATCTCCATTTCACTGTTGTCAAGTGAACCCACAAATAAAACCACACTTTGATTCCATTTCTAGTTATATCGTAGTCTTGGTTCTAATTTCTACGGCAGTCAGCAGTAAGTTAGGCTCATAAGTCATTCATTAAAATTAACAAACAGACCGTTAAGTTGAATTTATGAATCTCACCATCTCAACTTTAGAGCAATTTAAAATGGAAGGGTTTATTTGCCTCTATGTTGAAAACTATATTTTCAAACAAAATAAGCCTTCTCTTTCCATTAAGTAAATCCTATCCTTACACGGTAGGTTCGTTATAAACTTTCTCCTTATAGTTGAAAAACTGCGTAAGTAAAATGCACAGAGATACGATGTACTTTACCTCTGACATGAATTTTCATTTTAAAGAATCGAGCTAAACAAGTTCTGCCTATAAAAAATGAAAATAACTCTTCTCAGAAAAAACTATTTGCACCCAAGGTGGAAACAATAAAAATGGTGATTACACAATCAGTTGTACGTCAGATTGATTATTAGAAACAACATATTATACTATGCTTAAAGTGGCACTTGCTAGATAGCGTCGCTAGTCACAAGTTAAGGATTTATTGTATTTTTTGTGTGTGTCCTACGTCTTACGTAAGAGGTCTGTATAATATAGCACTTACACGTATTGTAGATACTTAGAAATCTCGCATTATTTAAGAAGTTGTTTTATATCTATTAATATTGTATTTAACAAAATAAAGGTGAAAATTATCAGCAGGTTTCTAACGATTTAAAAAGTTTTGGTTTTGAGTTTAAAGTTTAAAAAAATCCAACGACCATTTTACGTGAAAATTTGTACTTCCGAGATCAAAGCAAAAGGTTAAAACCTATAGCGTTCTTCTATCAAATAAAGTAATGTTTTGATAGAATCAAGACATACAATTTTAAGATGTGGGATTGTTTTTATTTATTACACCTAGTTAATTTTTAACTGTAAAATTCCAATATTTAACTATAACTAATGGAAGGTTAGGATATTTTTTCCGGGTAGGGGGGCATAGCTTAGAGGAAATTTTAGCACATTTGTGTGAAGAGAGATGGGAGATACTATTTGGAAGTACTCCCACAGCACACCCTTTATGGATTCATAATGTCAGTCCAATATATTGTGAGAGGGATGCCATGCAACCACAGAATCGAGTAGCATGCCCTATAAAATACACGTGATAGGTAATAAACATACCTGGATATGTTGGGTTGGATATATCAATGCGCAAATCTCTGTTTAAGAGTCAGTATCTTCACACATGCAGCATAAACTCAAGTTTGCACTACTGTCCAAACTATAATTAGCATTGTAGAACGTTAGCTTGCAAGTCTTTACTATGGAACATTGTTTGTAATGAGAGTAGTGAAACCATTTATTTCCTTACAATTACAAAAATAAAACAGAATTCAAACCTATTTAAAATCTGATCCAAATTCCACTGTGGTCGAATAAATAATTCTGAAAGCCACACTTCGAGGCGATTTCTGTTTGAGTGTAATATCTTTATCCAACTAATTGGCAAATGAAGCCCCACCCCAGTCCAAGCTACTAGGCGAATAGAACTCTCGAATAGGTCTTTATTTTAACATATATTTTTTTACAGCCCTCTTTAGCATAGTAGGTTTTCTTTAGTAAATTAGAAGTTAGAGAGGCAAAATGTGTCATGGTGGACGGAGAATGCGAAAAGTTTCAAAGGAGCTAAAAATCTAGAGCAGGGGCTCTTTCCTTAGGTTCATGGAGTTTGTGAGGTTGGATGGGGATAAAAATTATATTTATTTTTACCAACCTATAGCTGAACCTAAGTATTTTCTCCAAATTATGAATGTAGGCTAATAGACTAAATTAGTATAAGAAGTTTAAGTTTATCTATAGATTGCCTATATTTTAAATGTTTTCTCGTGTTATTTAATACATTAGTAAATAAGTCATAGCTATATCACAGATGTGTTCTTTTAATATTTAGATAACTGTATTTTAATATAATTATTATCATTTATAATCCTATGTATCCATTTAAGATCATTATTCTGAGAAAAGGTCCATAAAATCACCAGATTTCCAAAATGTATTTATGGTACTGATGTACGTAAGAGAACACAGTACGTTTAGTGTAGTATAGTACGTGACCATCGAACTAACCTAGCCAATATATGGTGGTAAATGTATTGGATTATTTCTACTGCTTATCAATGTAACGTGAATGTTTTTAATCAGAAGGCAACTACAATCATAACAAATATTTAAGTGTGGTTTGAAGGATTTGAAGAATAGGTTACTTATTTCAAATTGTAACATTTAAAAAAATATGGTTTTAAAATATATTGCGTTTATATACTATGTGTAATTTGGAAGTTCTAATACGTACACTCGAAAATAGATAATCAAAGCTTCCCACGAATTTGATATGTGGTTCAAAACAATATATTTACATTGTACTCAGTATACATACCTAGATTTTCTTAATAGTGGATATTTGGAATATTTTTGACGTGAATACTTCTTTAAATTCAGAATATTACCTAGGGGTATGGGACGAAAAGTTGAATGTAACGATATCATTCGATAGATGAGGGAAAAGGAGTCTTCATTGACCTTCAGATAGCTTGCAGCACCACGCGTGTGGCAAGGGAGGAGGGTTCCGCCATTTTGTGTACGATCCTCCGCACCTCGGAAACTTCCATCAAATATAACTTTGCATTCTGTCTTGATACGACGCGTGAAGAAAATGTGTATTGAAGTTGAGATATTCTAGAAATTTCACAATGTCCACCTGTACTCGCCGGAAAGCCAGCTAGAAATACTACAGGAAAGAGCAGATCGTCAGTTATCCAATAATACCCCAATGTCTGGGTCGGTATCGGGAGAGAAATAAATCGGAAGCAGTGCAGCGTATTCACGTAACCCCCCCCCCCCCCAGCCGTGCACCGACACTTTCCGACACTTTTTTTTTTTTAGAAAATACAAAGATATTTTTGCAATCAACATTGATAAAATTTTACAGTATAACAAGTGATATTTTATAAGTATTGATAATGTATATAAAAAGTAGCCAATAAAGATGGCGTAACTTGATGAATGAAAGTGTATCTAGTAACTTTATTTATTCCAAAGAAAATTGTGAACATATAAATAATATATTAATTAATTTTCATCCATTAATTTAAAGATGAGCACATGCAAATAGTTACTAAAATAAAAATAATATTCGTAATAAAAACTTGCTCACGTTGTCAAGTAATAATTAACTATCCCCCCCCCCCCCCCCCCCGTCTCCCAGCCCTCTTGTTGTGATCCAATGCAGAAGGATACTAAGTAGCCGGAACATTTTACTAATAATTCATATTACAGGGCAACGCAGTGTAAACAGCCGACATATATTTACAAACTAATGACTGGCCCAACTTTATTCCCAATCTTATAGATCGATAGTAATTATTTCTCAATTAAAGTACTAACCCTCTAAGTTTTCCTGTCTTATAGCTTTGTAATAATTTATAAAATAATGACAGGCCTTACTCGAAATGAACATTAGTGAATACAAAGTAATGAATACCATCTTTTATAAATGGTCGGGACGTATCTTGGACGTTAATTATTTGAAAATGTATCTGGACTTAAGTTAAATAATATTAACAACAAGAGAACACATCCACATTCCTTGGTCACTTATTTAACTCTCTGCCATGCAGATTATTCTGTCAGATATTAAATTGAATCCACCCTTTGTTCCCCGTGTGATGTTGTTAGTTGCTATAATCTTTGAGATTAATATGTGATATATTGACTGGGGACATGTTTTATGGTTTTATCATGAGCTGCCCTTAATGTTCATGAGTTGGTGTGTCCCTTGTATTTGATAAATCCATCACGCTGGTTTGTGTTGTGGCTTATATCAACAGTTGAATTAACGGAATAATGATTAACAAGGGATGAGCCTAATAGTGACTAAGGATTAATTCACATGTTCGTCGAGAAGAGAGGTCAAAATATACTTTAATGGAGTGGCTAATACATGCAATCGCTAGAATGGTGCTTTGCAACGCAATCTAGGAAACCCTGATTGCCAAAACATTTTGTTACTACTACCGTGTAAATTGTTGTATTCAAATGCTGGTGCATACAACTACGTTTTGTATTTGTACTGATTTGTGTTTTTTAACACCACGTCTTATTACCGGTTCAAGTTGTACACATATGTACTAATTATGCTAATGAGTTATATATTTTTCGGTGACCTGGTGGTCTAGGGATAAGGTGTCAGACTTCTGTGCTGGGGGTCCGGGGTTCAATCCTCGGTCCCGGCACAGATTTATCTGATTTCCAAACCCTTCCTTCACCTCTGACAAGACCTGTATTAATCACAACTTGTGAATGTGAGGAATGCCAGGCCTCCACCGTGGTTCGGATTCCACGTTAAACTGTAGGTCCTCCATTTAATCTCACAATCACCTACCATTATATATTAGCGTATGTGCGTATAACCCGAACGGGTAGTAAGACGCGGTGTTAATAATAATAATAATAATAATAATAATAATAATAATAGTTATATATGATGCAGGTTGAATTTAAAAAAGTGTACCTGCAGTTGCGTAGAGGGAAAGTGGAGAGAGTGGAAAGTCACCCTCAATACATTCGACCGGGATTCAAACCCCGATCCCCCTGTGTAGGAAATCTAGTCTAGCATGCGATGGATACTGATGACTGATGAGAGCTTGTGAATGGCCTATATCTCACCACGTGACCACGTTTCTGCTTGTATCTTTGTTTTGGTGAATCCACAATAATACAAGACTAGCTCATTTTGTTGTTGTTGCTCAGTCAGTAAATCTCTGGATTAGTAAACTAAGAATAATACCGTATTTTATTCCTGTTGTAAACATAATATTTATAACTTTTATTTTATTCTATATTTTGTGCACCACATCATATAAAATATCCAGATCAGCCATACTTAATTACTATAACCTGGTAGCGATGCGAATAGTATAGTGTTGGAAGTAAATTTAGCCTAATTTATAAAAAGGGAGAGTCGGAAATGTGTACACTATACACCCAATTAGGATTCAAACCCTGTCCTACCCATCACAAGAAAACTAAATTAAAATGTCATGGCAGGTACAGTTTTTAACAGGCTCTGCCTTCCATGACACGCCACTGCTGATTTTGAAAAGAAAGGAAAGATGGGGAATTACAAGGACAAATTACCTTAGATCGACACAAAAATAAAGGTTTATTGCTGTTTTTTCCTATAGCAATTTACTATTCAAATATATATTTATAATATGTATTATTATTGGTTTTTCTTATTTAAAACCGAAGACAAAAAATATATAATCTCAATGCTATATGAAATATTGTTTTAGTTAGTAAGAAAACTATTCATTGTTTATACTATCAAAATAAAATAAATTTTTCAGACCATTATTTAACTGTAGGATTTCCCGTTATGAGAACTAGAAAAAAATACATATAAATAAACAAGTAAATAGAATTATAGAAAAACATTTTCAACAACAAAAAAAACTTTTCTAAACTTATTTCCTTGAGTTTTTCTTTTCTACGTTCACAAAAAAGAACTCTTCCGTTTTATAACTATAACCCTCTTTTCGTGGAATAAAAATATTATTCCATTTGTCAAAGTCGGCAAAAGCCGTCAGTGGGGGAAACTTTGAAAAGGAAAAAAAGAGAAATAACATATAAATAATGTCCAAACGTATAAACATATGTGTTATTCCTGTGAGAACATTTCCTCCACGTGCTGTTTTAACAACAGAATTCATTAAATAAATATTATTTAGAAACTTTTAAGGCAATAACCCACTACAATTCTAAGGAACTTGAATATAAACTAGGAAACTGATATTGTACTTGTAGACAAAACATACTTTTTTCATACAACATTTAATAAAACAGACTGTACAGTATTTTATTGTTACAGCACGTTTGCTTCAAATCAACTTAATTTAAGTGTAGGATTGCATCAAAACTGTTGCGTTCAGCTTATATGTTCTAATACAAGGTTTTTTTAACGGCTTACTCTCTGGCGTGTTGATAAGAAATGTAGTTAAAGAAATTATACCTGCATTTTCTTCAAAAATCTATTTTAAATGAGTGTGTTAAAACCCACCGTCATCACACCTGGCTGATTCATTCAACTGCTTATTATTAGATTTGACGCAACAGACTGACTGTACTGTACATCGGTGCGTGTAGTAAAACTATGTAAATACAATATTTTATGACACATATTAGCACCGATACATTCACCGATTAACGTAAATTATGTATATATATAAATCCTCAATATAACCAAACAGACACGTTTGATTAGTTATTCCAATAATATGGGGAGCTGTGTCATTAATAATCTAGTTTATATAAAATAATTCCTTCCGTAAATGTAATAGTATATAACATGAAATAATGCCAATGTTCTATTGTGACAGTTTTGCTCTACAGTAGTCCTAACTAATTAATATGCATTGAGTTTGTTCATTCATAAACTTAAAAAATATATAACTTTTACAATTAATGTTTTTTCATAACTGTATTATTCTATTATCAATATAATTTATTATTAACACAGCAATGATGATAAGTGTTGGACACGGATTGACATAGTTTTATTTCTATAGATGAATATTGCACACGTCCATCGCAAACTCTGTCTTAAACTACAGTCGAGTATGAGTGATGTACGTATATGGGTAAGGAAGGGATGAACCTGGACATGTATGTGGTTGACAGTTATCACACTAAGTCAAAAGTCGTATGCCAAAAATAGTGAGTTATATTTATTTGTGTTTAGGTATCATATTTCAACAAGCTAGCACTAAAATAAAAGCTATATATACCTAGTTGCTTCACCAATACCATACTAGAAAGTATGGCTTGGAATAACTACTTATTGAAAATTATTTGAGATTGCTAATAGAGTTAGAGAAAACTCCATGTGCCAAAGTAATGTGTCACAAAGTATTAAAAGTGAAAATATTAAACATAAAAATTGTGTAACAAAAACATTTATGCGATAAGAGAGTTTGTAGCATTAATCAATCACGTTAGCATTTGGTAAAGGATGTTTATCAGTCTTTTCCACACTTAGAGGACGCCCTGATTATAGTAATAAATAAATAAACATAAACATATAATTTTAAAACTATTTCATATTTAAACTTTAAAGTGAGTCAAATCCCGCGAGTGTGGTACTCAAAACACAAGGTGAGTTCTTCCTAGATTAGTATATTAATACCTTTTCCGGACTTAGATGGATGAAATCCTTACGAAATGATTTTTAACTCTTAGTTCCAATTTGTGTTTATAAAACAGACTGTATATAAATGCATTAGGGAATTTTGACGAGATTTTGCTTAAAATATCCCAGATACAAATGTTTCGTGTCCTATTTCAATATTTATTTGATATTTTATTTTTAGTTATTGAAGAGGAAGGTTTATTGGGCTAAACTTGAGATAAGAATGAATGAGTAGCAGGATAAGAGGATTAAATTGATTTTATTTGAATGAAGAAGGGAAGTTGAGTCAAGTGAGTAGATGGGGTGAATTAGGATGAGGGTTTTAAGTGAAGGGATGAGAGGGCATTTATACACTGGCTGCACTGATATGTTATAATTGATTCCTTCTCTTCCGTTCCCCTTATTGCTGATACATTTGCTTGGATAGACACACCCTGTATTATTTCCAAGGGCTCAATATTTTAGTATAAAGAGAGCTATTACTGGTAGCCATCAAATATGATTTATATATTCCTTAGACAAAAAAGCAAATCATGTTGTGATCTTATTTAACTATAACATGTACGTAAAATTTATGGCGGCTTTTAAAAGAGCTAAATAAAACGGGCTGGTTGTGTTAAGAGTTGAAAGTGATTGAAACATTGATTACCATTATGTTGTGGCCTTAGAAGGGCTGCCTTCTGGAGTTTTATAAACGCATTGCAGGCGTTCAGTTGTCACACAATAATTAAACAATGGTTAGTTATTTGAAAGTATAATTTATCTAAAGTAAGGTAAAATATACTAATATAATTAAATATCATGTAGTCAACCTTGTTGTTCTGTGTTAAAAGTGAGGGGTTTAATAGTAACAAGATCCATTCCTGACTCAAACAAATACATTTAATAAAGAAGAGTTAGCGTAGTGATGTAAAACAATGCACTGTCTGTAAGAAGATAAATATTTCAATAGAGCAAATTGGAGACCAAGGATGGATTGGCTGTTATTGTAATCTACAGAGACATTGCCATTACACTTGTGTGCAAACGAGGGGCAGGATATGTTACTTGGAATCACAGCTGTAATGTAGATAATTTTGTAATGTTTGGTGAGTAATTTGTTGATTCCATTTGAACGCCGTTTTTAAAATATTCACCTCTGAGTCTTCGTCTATTCTTGCTTTCCACTGCCTTCATAGTTGAAAGTATGTCTCACAGGCTGGAAGAGCAGGACAAAGCCTCCACTTGGAGTGTAACACGAACCACAACTGGAAACATTTCAGGAGCGTAGGATCAGGGTAGTCTACGAGACTGTCTCCCAAAACCTACTGGACAGCTTAGACAAATAAATATTAGATTTGTATATGCTATTTTAAGTTTAAAAACAACTCCCACAGCGATAAAACTGACGTAAATATGTCTTGCCCAGAGGAAATAATATATATTTCTCTTTCTCCTCCCCTATTGAGACTGTGTGGTAAGTCTTTCTAGCTGTCGTCATTACTTTAATACCGCCGCCCACCCTACCCCTGATCTAGTGGAACTGCTATTTACTTTAAGAAGAAGTTAATCTCAACAAGTTGCCAGTAACTGCAGCCAAGTGGTTGAGGCAAGAACGAGGGAGGCTAAGCAGTTGTGGAGGAACTCGGCTGTTAGGGGAGACTAGAACTTGAAGATATTACTATTCAAGCTATTCAGGCATTAAACACCTTTCCTACCAAAAAAAAAAGTTCACATATTTTAATCAAAAGTTCGTAAGAAAATACGATAAGCTAATTCGATAAATATATCCATATTATATTCAAATCAATTATAAATCACACATACTTACACAGAAAAAAATATTTCACGAACATAGAACTCAGATTGATTAAAACTTAGTTAAACAACACAAATACTTTTTTTAAATACTAGTTTTTGTGTAAGGAATCGGGAATTATGGAAAGTATTCTCGTTTGAATCCTACATCATCGCCTTTCAAAAATATATTATTTGTTACTTTTGGTTTTGACTATGAAGACATTGTTTTATGTACTGTGCGCGTTCAAAATATTTTTAAAACCATTTAGTTTCGATTTAGTTTAAAAATATAAAGAGAAGATCTGATATATGTTTCTTGTTGAACGTGCTCATGTCCTATGTACAACAATCAAAGCTTAATATAAAATATCAGCTAAGCCTCTTGTTAAAACTAATATATATGGCCATACTTTCAGTCTCCCTTTCTTGATAATGTTAGCTACATCACTGATACATTCATTAACTTCTGGATAAAAGGCACCATATATCCAGAAATTGAGTGAACATTCTTTAACGATATGTCACTTTGAAATGCAATCAGCTTTCTGAAAAGTGTTGCGTGAAATTCCATCAGCTTATGTTGGTGCAGTTCTGTCACAGGACCTTGGACTCCAATATTGTGATTTTAGCTGTTCTTAGGGGGGGGTGATCCCAAGCAAGCTACCGAAAACGTCGGTGTGTGCTGGCGGTAGCATGCTATCAAAAGTTTGGCGACCCCTGCCATATACCATTTGACCACTGAATCGGGTTCTAGTTTCGTTAGACGAGTGCTTTAATATTGTTTATGTAGGTATCGAAATTGTATGTAATATTTCATTACAGGGTATTCGCAGCTGTAGTTAAAGTAGAATCGTAAAATTCTACGCATGTTTTCAAAGATTAAGGGGACTCCTGTTTGATAACTAAGACGCGTTGGAGACGTTGAGGAATCTGGAGTTACTTAAAAAGGGTTTATTATTTAAAAACCGTTCATACTGCAAATTGGAGGTGAAATGTATCCTCATGTCTTTTTAAAATTAAAAACCTTACATTTTAAGTTGTATAGATTAAAAAAGGAGTTTAAAAAGGTAGAACTATCTCCTTTTCGACGATATTTAATGCGATAGGTTGACCTTCTTAAATAAAAGTTAATGGTCACAAACATGAACTAGCCTTCTAAAAACAAATGAAATAATTTTTTAACAGTGCTTCAAGAGGAAATTCTAAGGTAATTAAAGATTATTTTAGTGATTTCAAAGCTTCAGAACTTCTATTTCCTTAAACAAAGTTCCGCAGAGAAAGAAAATTTCCCTTCTAATAATGGTTTCCCTTAGAAGTTGATTGTAAATCACACCAAATATAGGTTTTAATTTTGATGAACACCTCAATTCCAAACAAATAGTTTTCAGCTCAATGTATATTTAAAAACAATGTTTTTATACCCCTAAATATCTAAGTGATAAAAAAGTTCATGGTATATAAACCTAACGCTCTACTTCATGAGTAGGTGAAAGTAGAACTAGTAACATTTCTAGATGAGGCCCTTCTATGAGAACTGGATTCTACTATTAAACCGTTGTTGAGGCTTACAATAGTCTAGTAGAATAAATAAAGAATACATTTTCAAACAAATTCAATTAAATTTACATTGACAAACTATACTAAAACAATAACAATCATTTTATATTGCGTTTCTAACAATTATATTGTCATAGCTTGTAGTCTTAACTAGTCAATCTAGATCGCACTTTCAACCATCCTGAATTAGCAGTCGAGTAATAAGACTATGTCGTGTTTTTAAACAACATAACTTGTTTAGCCAATTAGCATAACAAAGAACGAACGTTGTCAAAACTAGTATCTTAGGGGAAACACCACTCCTTTTTTGGTACATAACAGTTAATTTTGGGCCTTAGAAAGGAAAAGGGGGATTGGGGGGGGGGGGCACTCCAGTTGCTTGTGGGGCTAGACCAAAGCTATCAAATTTAACCAACTATTGGGGACAGTATCCTACAGCTGGAGTCACTGCTTTGTCAGAATTAAATGGTAACAGCACAGCACCGGAAGTCAGGTGTTCGACACCAGCTAGGGCTATAGCACCGAATATAGGTCATGGCACGGACTGCTGAGTAGGGACATTGACAGAACGAGTACCTTTTTCAAACTATTCATTAGTTCTAAATTCTGCATTAAATTATACACTATTATCTTAATTACTTTATTTTAATAAACCAGATTAAACGAGTCCCACAATTATTATTTGCCACTGTCTCTCCATTCCACTAAGCCCATCCTGACACATTAGGCCCACGCAGGCACGGATTGAGTGTGTGTGTGTGTGTGTGGTGTGTGTGTCAAAGGGTCAGTTGACCCCCCCTGTGAAAGTTAGAAAATTAATACAAAAACAAATGAAAGTTCAAACTTTAGAAAGAAAATACAACACAGATAAATTTTCCTCTTATACACTTTCTAATCTTTTTACGCGCAGACATCTCTTAAGCCGGGTTCACACGAACGTTATTCGTCCACGTTTATTCAATGTTCGATATGACTCACGCAAGTGTGAAAAAAAATATTCGTTTTCATGTACGAATAAATGTCGTGCATAGCGAGTAACGAACATTACTCCACATCAAAGAAGACTAATCATCGCCTGAGAGCAGTTCACGAATACCTAATATAGAATATGTGTGGACAGCAGGAGCGGTGGAACTGTGGGGGACTCTGCCCCCCTGAAAATAATTTGCCTCTCCTTGGAATAAATTCATCCCCTAGATATATTTCAAATCCTCTGATATTATTGAACATGAAGTTGAAACACGGCCTTAAATTAAACTCCAAATTACTTATAGATGTATTTTATTGTCAAAGATTTTCCGTAGAAGACCGCTTCAAACAACTACTTGACTAGAGTTATCTAACTAGCAGAAAAGGTTTGGGGAGGAAAGCTATAAATGCGTTCCAAGATCATCCAAATTTAAAAATGTCTTGGGGAGGACAATTACAAATTCGATTTTCTGAAAGAATTCAATTCTCAAAATTTATTGGTGGAAGACCACTTCAAAGATTATCTTCTAGGGGTATCTAATTATCGTACAAAACTAAGGTGAGGGTCACTCTAAATAGTTTCGAGGGACTTCCAAATTTAAAAAATTTCTAGGTGAGGAACACTCAAAATGGCCTATAAAAGAATCTAATTAAAACAAATTCGAGTCGAAGACTGCCCATAGCTTCTAGAGTGAACCATTTTTCAAAAAAATTGTTGAAGAGGGCCATTACAAATAGTTTATAAAAACTATCTGATTTTAAAAAATAGGAGAGGATGACCACGGTTTAAAACATACATAAGATCAAATATGAATGAGAAACTATTAAATGTCTTTAAACAGAAATCTAACGTTGTAGGTAACTATGATATTTATAATTATGACCCCCCTATGAAAATGATATGTTATTATAATTATTATTTAGCACCGCGTCTTACTACCCGTTCGGGTTATACGCTTAAGTACTAATTACACTAATGGATTAGGAATTGGGGAAGGTTGAATTTAGAGGAAGTGAACCCGCATTTGCGTGGAGGGAGAGTGGAAAACCATTTAGGAAAACCCCTCCCAGTTCACCCGACCGAGATTCGAACCTCGATCTACCCGTCCTCGGTGGTCTGACTCAACACGACTGGCGCGTTAGCCAACTACGCCACCGAGGCGGGTAAAATGATCTGGATCCGCCCACGGAAGAGGGGGCAGCGACAATACATATTTATTTTACAGGAACTGGATTTTTCTCAACTTATAAGTATAACTTTAACAGTCTAATTCAGGATATTTAGATAATTTTTGTTTTGTTTGACAAAGCTCATGAAACAACATTATTTAATACGTGAAAACATATAGACCGATACAGGCTTAAAATAAAACTCAACATCTAACAGTATAATAGGCCTACTACCATCCCCATCTTTTATTTTAGCTTTTGTGAAGCCAGCACATTCGTCCGCTAATGTAATAACACATATAAGGCTAGCCTTTAAAACAGGAATACTGACGTTATAAAAAATGTACCACACATTAATTCACCCAAAGGATAAAAAAAGTATATATGTTAGAGTGACCCGGGAGGAGAGTGGGGAATGGATGGGGGGGGACGGCTTACATGGTGTCGCTAGAAGCTTTCTGCGTGTAATAAAGTTTATTTAAATAAATGGAACGGCTCACCGCACAGACTTTCTATCGCTTTGATCTCAAAATAGAGACATTTACTAAAAAGTACAATTTGTGAAAGTAAATAATACACACTCTTGCAGAAACACTCCACCCAAAGAGCAATAAATAAAATAATATAAGGGTAGTTTAATGAAAACTATTTTTTTAGATGTTTTCCTAATACGAGAAAGTACCTATGTGTGAATGATTATGTGTCCTTAAGTAATTTCAATTTGTAAGGACTCTAGCGCTCCCAGGCTCTATCAAGCAACGGGCTCGACTCAGCCATGTGAGGACAAATGAGGAGCTACTTGAATAAAGACCTGGCAGCTACGGTCTAAAAAACTGAGGTTAAAGGCCGGAGGGCTCGTTGTGGTGACCACAGGACACCCTCTATCCGCAAATGTTGGCACTATCATCGCCAAAGGTGGGGGCCGATCGTTGGTATAGCTCGTTGCGATCCACCCAATAGTTTTTTATGGAGTCTTTAGGTACTTAGTTCGTGTGGGGTATGATGAGTGAAACCTCGTTTTTATAATGGACATTGTTTCTTTGAGTGTGCGCACACCGCGTATTTCTACACGTCCTGAATATCCACATTCATTTATACTAATAGAGTAAGGATTAGAAAGGTAAAATTTGAAAGTTAAGTATACCCACATTTGCTTGTAATGAGAGTGTGTTTAGGAAAAAACAGCCCCAGTATACCCACTGCAATTAGAACCACTAACTCCCATTCACCAGAAAACCAAATCAAGCGAGAATGACGTCTAATCCGCGTGGCCATCACACATCAAACGATGAAAAGTATTGTGTTAGAGGAATGAGTCATAAATCAAAATAAAATTCAGTTCATGATTATCATTTCGTACACTTATACTACCCATCTATCTCAAACTTTTACACATAGTGAAACTATGACTGCAATAAAATCCTCATTATAGTTATTTCATTAGAATTTTTTTTTTTCAAAGCAGACCAAATTGGAATATGGGAATTTTAATAATATCCTCATGTCTTTTTAAGGTTTTTATAACAAATTCTGAAAAAAAACTACTGTGATTATCCAAGCAGTTTACGAGAAACGGTGAATTAAGTTTTAGGATTCGGAGTATTTGATCGCGGTAACATGATGCCACTCAGATTTTTCCTGTAAGAACTTACGAAATCGTCACGAGTCGCGCCACCAGTACTAGCGCACATAGCCTATATTTAAAACGATAAAGATACGTAAATTATTGTTAAAGTATCTTTCACACCTGTACTCTAGGTTAGATAGTTTACTAACTGATAACCAACTCTGGCAACAGATCTTAACTTAAGGAACAATATTAATATATTATTTTGATTTCTGTTTCAGGTAAGGAAGCTGCACATTACAAGATCCATCCCGCAATAAAGCTGTAAAGGGTTAGTTTCATTTAAATTGACTAGATCATGATTATGAATGTGCATGGGCGTGAGTTAGCAAAACCATTGTTAACTTATCAGATATTTGTTTTTTATGTTTTTATGTATTTTTTACGTATAGATTAGATAGTTTAAATTGCCTACAGTAGGTAGTCGTAGTAGAGCGTACTAATAATAAATGGTATTCACTTTATCGCATGATATGGGACAATTTTTTTTTTTCAAAATGGTTGATTATTAAATGAATAAAGTGCATGTTTAATACCCAGTTAGAATTAAATACTATACATATATTTCGATGTATTTTAAAATTATTATTGTTTAGGTTATAATAATTATGTGCCATGAGATTTTCTGTCCAAGTAGATTTGTAAGTCGATTGTTGAATTCCAGTTTTAGAAAAAAGACTGAGACTTAGGTCACACACCCTGTAGTATTATTTTGGAAATGCCACTAAACGAAGGCTATGTTTACCGAATGATAAACTTCAGTTTAAACAAAGCCAGCGGCTGATAAAACTTGAATTGGCGGCAATAAATTGACAGTGTGTGTGTGTGACGGTTAAATGCAGTGTTAGAGCTAGGCAGTAAACAGCTCACGTAGGCATTGTTTCCACTAGGGCCGCAGAGCATGTTGGGATTCACCCCCCCCCCCCCCTTTCGGCCGTGCAACAAGGTGACATCTGGCTTGGTGGGTTTGGTGCAAGAACGGAACAAAGAGAATTACGTCACTGCTGGGAGTTGGATTCATTTATCTTTTTAAATGTTTTCAATAAATTATGTTCGTTAACTTTGTTTTGTTTTTTTTACACCGTGACTTAGTGTCGTTCGGACTACATATATATACGGTATAGAGACGAGGAAGTAGAGTTTTAGAGTAAATGTACCCGGATTTGCATGGAGGGATATTAGGAGACAATTCAGGAAAAACCCACCCTTAGTACACCTGACCTTGATATGAACGTCACTGGCAATCCGGTTATAGAACGAGACCAATGCATTAAACCATGTGATCTGAGCCGCGTCACTTCCGGAAGTTCGGTTCATCTTTTACTTTGTCTCGAACCTTGTAGAGATTGTTGTGATCGTCAAAATAAATCAAATTCGAGTATTTGATAAATATCAAAGTTTAACGACCGCATGAAACTGGAAAAGTTGTTTTCGCGATGTCTGTCTATCTGTCTGTGTGTTTGTATGTCTGTATCTTGGCCTAGAGCCAAAACCATCTTACCAAACGCTAACACTTGGTATATTGGGATATTGTTCAAGATTCTCCCAAAGAGTTTTTGGAATTTATATATCTGAAATCTCCCTAACGGTTTTGATTTAACTTCATAATCTGGGCACATCGTTTATTGTTAAAAACATAATGGCATATCTTCTTGTACCTGAGAAATAACTTATAAGATACTTTAAATACGCAGATATCTCCAGTTTTATTATATTCCCACAACTTTTGACTCAGAAATAACTTATCATTGCAAAGTTGTAGCTAATATTAAAAGTGAAAACACTTTTATTTGAGACTAGTAGAAGTACCCGGCATTTTCCCAGACAAAGTTTTTCTTTGCTTAAAACAAACGAAAGAATATATCTTGATTCTATTTCTTCCTACCTAATTTTTAATTAATATAAAATAAATCAAATTCATATTTTAAAATTCCGACTTTTAGGTTCACATATTTGTACACTGGGACTACCAATTTTAAAATACGTGCGGTAGATATCGCTCAACGCTCACAATGGACAAACAAACTCTCCATTTTATTAGTCTAATATGTAAATACAGATTTTTATAAAACCAATATTTACAGATCTATTGAAAAAAATAATATTTAGAATAGAGGTTTGAGAAATCAGGAGTTATTGCTACAACTCTTTAGTAGGATATGATGTTCTTTTTTCAAATTTTGTTTCTGCAACAAAGTATATTATTTCGTCTCACATATTATCTCACGAGTTTTAATATATTTACAATTTACTCATAGCACACTACTATATTGATAGCTGACTCATAGCACACTACTATATTGATAGCTGACTCATAGCACACTACTATATGTACAACTTGACTCATAGCACACTACTATATTGACAACTGACTCATAGACACACTAATATATTGACAACTGACTCATACACACTATATATTGACAACAACTCATGCACACTATATATTGAAACTGACTCATAGCACACTACTATATTGACAACTGACTCATAGCACACTACTATATTGACAACTGACTCATAGCACACTACTGTATTGACACACTAAATATCACATACACATATAGAGAAAACTGACCCAGAGGGCTTGTTGTCTTATTATGATGATGTCTACTACATATGTGAATGTGTGTGTTTATCACACATGGATGCCACCAGCTTAGTATTTCATGAATGATCGAACATAGTTGTAGGGTCACTGAGACAAGGAACAAATACAGAACCAGTAAATATCAAGTTTGGCAATCAAGCTATCACAAAAGTTCCTAAATCTAACGAATCATGATTGGAATTAAGCAATAAACTAGTCAAAGCCACATGGAAGAGTTTCAGCAATAATATCATCCTCACTACAAAACTACACTTCATTGCAAACCTATCTCGTTAGATTGTATTTCCTTGAATATGTCTTCTTGCGCTGTTATTTTAGCACCGCTTCTTTCCACTTGTTGAGGTTATAAGCATGTACTAATAACCTTAATGCGTAAGAGAAGAGGAAAGTTGAATTTAGAGGAAGTGTACCTGCATTTGCGTGGATATAGAATGGAAAACCACCCTCAATACACTCATCCGTGATTAAAACCAAATCTTTATCTGTCTTCTATTGCGAGAGTTACGCCTTAGATCATGCGGCCACTGAAGCGGGTTTCTCTATAATTAGTTATCTTTTAGAATTCTAAATTTAGATACCTTACTATACTTGGCTTGCCTTCTATATAAAGTTAAAAGTATTTCTGTCTACTCGCGTTACGGTTTCGCGGCCAAATAATTTATAATATATTAGACTATATTATTATTATTATTATTATTATTGTTTTATTATTATTATTATTATTATTATTATTGTTTTTAATATTTTCAATAACATAATTTCTTGTAAATTTGCCCTTGATCATGTAGGCGTTCTTATCCCTTCTCGGGCTTCTCGTAATCAAAAATTATTTTTTCTTAATAGCTCTTACAAGGTAAGCCCTATAAGTCGTTGTATCCATAGTGCCAATTCTAGATTTGTCGAATTCGACTTCTATCATAAAAGGAAAGCTAAACTCAGAGAGTTATTTAAGGATATCCCATATCAATAATTTATCTTGTAGAGGTTCTGCCTATATTATTTAATACTATTTAAGTTTACATTGTTTAAGTTTACAATATTCTGATCTATTTTTTGCATAATGTTACTGCTTTTAACCACTATTTGGTTATTTATTTTTAAGGTTACTTTTTATTCTTATCATTATTAACTACTTTTTTGTCTCGTGGTTGTTTATCGGTATATGGCATTATTTGGCCATTTTTTGTCTATCATGTTTTCTTATGTAAATGTATGTATTGTAGGGTATGTACTTGTGTGCTTTTCAGTGCCCGCCTGTTATAGGTCTTACGACTGTTGGTCGGCACTATAATAAAGGAAATTGAAATTGAAATTGAAAATTGAAAATTATTATTAATTATTAATTATTAGCACCACGTATTAATATGCGTTCGGGTTATACGCACTTACGCTAATGTGCAATGGTAGGGTGATTATGGGATGAAATGGAGGACCTACAGTTTAACGTGGGATCCGAACCACAGTGGAGGCCTGGCATTCCTCACATTCACAAGTTGTGATTAATACACGTCTTGTCAGAGGTGAAGGAAAGGTTTGGTAATCCATGCCGGGGCCGAGGATTGAGCCCCGGACCCTCAGCACAGAAGTCCAACCCCTTACCCTTAGACCGCCCGGTCACCAGCCATTAGACTATAAATTCTCCTCTCACAGTGATAAGTTTTCGAGGGAGTAGTTGTGACAGTTTTAGTTTTAAATTGTTTATCGAGATGTTTGCTGATATAATCATATGGTTCAGGACGTTCAAGATAAGAAATTATGAATTTAATAAACTTTTCCGCAACAACGTTAATACCTTTCATTCTCTTGGTAAGCTTAAGTTATCATATTGTAAGGTATGTAGTAAATATAATTTGGTGTTTAAGAGCGAGGGAAAAATATAAATTAATATAATAGAGCGATATAGTTTTGATGGAATATCATATTGTAATTATTTTGGCTCTAGAGAAATACTTTTTGCAAGCAATAGAAGAAAGGTTCTTACGAATACCAGAGCATTGGTTCGTGTTGGACTAGACTGTTGAATACGGTGATATTGGGGTTTATTCCGGTCGGGTACACTAAGGATGGTTTTCCTAAATGGTTTTACACTCTCCTTCCATGAAAATGCGGTTGCATTCTCTCTAAATAAACCTTTTCAAATACCTAACGTATTAGTTTAATTAGTATAGAGGCGTAAGAACCGAACGGGTAGTAAGCCGCGGTGCTTTAAAAAAAATTGGTGGTTCCAATCTCAATTATTACGATTTTATTTTATGTCTTTGTCTTAAATTTCAATCCAAAATAATTATTTAAAATAATTATGCATTACTTAATATCTTAGATATCATATTCAATGAGATAATTTTTGTCTTTAGAATAACTGTCTCAAAACCTTTTTAAAGTGTTCCTATTTTGACTACCCACACCATTAGAGCTTGGAAATAAGTAGGTTTTCGAAATAATGTATCTTTATTTACGTGGAGGATTAATGGGGAACCTTCCAGGAAAATATAAACATAGTTAATCCGGCTGGGATTTGAAGCCAAACTGTCAATCACTGACAAACTATTCATGACAGGACTGCCTAGCAAATTATTTTAAGGGTGATCAAATTGTGAAAAAACATACCAAATCCAATTTAAGAGTCTTCATGAAAAAATGACTTGGTTTCGAGGAATACATACCAAACAAAAACAATATCATTTATTATTTGGCGTTGTTTAAAAAATACATAAATAAAAGTGTTTTTTTCCCCTCCTGGAATATAAACTCCACACGAGAAACTGACATAAAAGTGCAATAGGGGGAATTAACAGAAACGACAAGAGGATTTTATGCTTACTGAATATTGAAGGTTTTTTGTTTTGTTTTTGGAAGCAGCTGACAGTAATTCGGCAATCCTCCTGCTCACACACACAGACACACACCTCTTTAAAACACACAACAAACAAGGATATGTTGTTTTTTAACTGAGTAATTTTGCGAACTTATTTGATTTTCATTTACATCAACTATATCTTTTTTTCATACCGGTTGTGATATCAATAATTGAAGTGTAAAATTTAATCCTTCTGTATATAAATTCATTAAAAGTTTTCATGCAAATTTTTTTTTAACTACCGTATATATAACATTTTATTTTGCAGAAACGATTTCTAGTTAATAACTTTTTTTCTCTAAAATAAACGTTATAAGTGACCTTCTTTAATATTTTCATTGCTATATAAAACTAGTTCTGTATTTATTAAAGTTGTGATGATTTATTAGTAAAACCTCAATACCTATGTTGATCTTTTTATACTCATGTTAAATAATTCCTACATCAATATTTATTTTAAAACAAAAGTTTATTGATCCAAATTTTTTTTAAATGTTACCCAAACAAGAATAAAATGTTATAAAAATTTCAAACTCTATATAAATTTGTTTTAATATTAAAAACGTACAATGCCACGGTGTACCTCACGGAACTTCTCTCTGGTTTATCTTAAAATAGATAGATATCTTTACCAATAACTCATATGGTTTGTGAAGCGAGATAATACACATTGTTAGAGAAACACTTTCCCAAATAGCATAAATGAAATAATATTCACTGTTAAAGTCATTTTAATAAAAGACGAATATCTCCTTTCACTTAAAAGCATAACAATCAGTTTCAATTTAAAAATGCTCCATTATAAGTAATATATTAATGCTACGGATAAAGTTTGAACCCATATCACATCAATATTATCCAAATAATGTTGACATTATCCTAAATACGTGATAATGTTTGAGTGAGAGGTGATTGAATAGTGTTTTTCAAAGTTTATCCAGATAATATTAACATTATCCACCCGCATTTGGATAGTGACAAATTCTATGGTTGAGTCTAGGTTAGTTAGGTTAGGCTAGGTTAACTTAGATTAGGTTAGGTGAGTTTAGATTAAGTTAGGTAGGTTAAGCTAGGTTAGGTTAGTGGAAAATAAAGCATAAAATGGCGAATTTCCAATATTAGTGGAATGCTAAGATCCAATTTAACTGTCCAATTTCAAAAACTTGTTTCAAAATAAAATTCGTATTGAAACGTGCTTAGTTTTACCAATATTATTCCACGTTAGCCAAGTATTGCTGGCTACTGTCGATATTATCCGGATAGTGTCATAAATGAGATAAACTACTTTATAATTTTTGACTCTATCCACCGCACCTGGCTAATGCTGACATCTCCCGGCTAATCTCGACATTATCCAGATTTTGCATTTTACCTGTAATACATATATGTTTGCTTTTAGCAAGAAATTATTGGTTTTATAAGAATATATTTCATATAAAAGATTTTTATTTTAATACTACTACAGCCATACAATGAAAAGTTATTTCATATATCAAATATTTGCGTAGATATTATCAAAATTGAAAATTTCTGCCACTATAAACTACCCTCAAAGTCCTTTTAACGGTAAAATGAAAATACACTTTTGTTTATAATGTTAAATATTATCTAGATACAAAGTTTAATAAAAACTGTTATAATGGATTTCGGGAAAATCAATTTTCTCTCTCTTTACCCTTCAGTAAACTAACCTTAGTTTTAGGGTTGGGTATCTAATTCTAAAAATCCCTCGGGGAAACCTTATAAAAACCCTAGATCATATGATTACCCAATCAGTAATTGGTTTTGGCGCTAGTCCGAGATACAGACATACAAATGGACAAATATATGGCATCGCTAAAACTGCTTTTCGGTTTCATGAGGTCAAAAAATGTTGACATTTATAAACATTTTTATTTCGATTTTTTAACGATTACAACTTCTCTTCCCGAGGTGTCGAGAATAAGTGAAAACTAAGTATGGGCCTCAAGACCTAGGACTATCCAAAGACAATAATAATATAACCTAACTTGACACATTTAGGATAAGATACTTAAAAATATAAACAAATGCATTTTAAAAAAAAAATCAAATTATTTTAAAGAAATATTAACTTAAATAATCACTTCTTAATAAATCCAAACTCTTTCTAAAATTGTTAATCTTATGAATTATTTCAATAAAACTTGTTTTAATATCCCAAAGTGACTACAAAAATTTTCATTCAAGGATATATTATACAGAATCAAGTCTCGTAGTAAAATATTTGATCTCTGTAATACATCTTACTGTTGAACCCTTTATCTCAATTAAAATAACAATTTATATGAGGTCTTAAAAGTGTACTTGGATTAATTTAATTTCCATATATTTTAAAAGGCATAACATAATTTAGCTAACACCGATTCCAATGTTATAAAATGCAGAGTTAACGAAACTGTACTTCTTAACGATTTTATAGCTAAAGCTTGGTCGTGTAATTCATTTACCGGCCAATTAGTGTCTAGAATGGCTTTTAACATTAAACTTTCTATGTTGGGTTCCTTAAATTATTTACAGGTAGTCATTTTATTATTACACTGGGACTTATTAGTTCAGAATCAATTAGAAAATCGTTTACCAAGCCTTTTGGTAATGGTGGCCTGTTCACTTAACTCTTTACTTTTCTACAAACACTATAATATAAGTATTAGATCCTAAATTTATTAATTTGACTACACATGTATTTGATCACATAAGATGCAAATTGAATAATATTTTATAAATAAAATAAATTGGGCAGAGATAAACTAAGAAAGCGTCTCTCTTTATTTGATTTGAGTTTGTCGACACGTGTCTACAATATTACCGGTCATCGTCAAAATAAGCTAACTTGTAACCTAAAAGTAATTGCTAATACAGACTTTTTAATACCTTGCACTTGTTAAATTATCGTTCCTAAACTTCTTCTACCAAATTAATTCTAGTTTAGAATAATCTTCCAGGATTCTGAAAATCTTTTAATTGATTTTTGTAATGTGTAACGTATTACACGTTCCCTATCAATTGTTTTAGTACGTAACGTCCTCTTCATACACGTATTTGAGTTACGTGGTCGTGGACCTTCGGCTTAAGATTAGAAAAATAATCTATCAAGCGCAGCTTTAGACAAACCATTTTGGATGGCGTCCCCATTAAACTGACGTGCAACTGTTATTTTTCTAGCCTTCCTCGTGGATTAGTGGTCACAGCTCCTGTCTACTGACCCATAGGTCCCGAGTTTGATTCCCGGCTGGTACCTGGATATTTTTTTCGAAATATGAATAACTCCCATGGTTACTTTGGTTAACGAGGCTTAATTTAGGTTAAGATCTTCATTGGCTTCACCCCGCCATATTCACTACAGTCATCCCCTCAGCTCACCAGAATATGGGAAAAGGCTCCACGGAAAGGATGAACAATTAGCGCGTTTCAACATCCCCTGGACAATGGCACATTAGTCCCGTACTGGCTAATCTTTTCGCAAACTGAGCTACAGATTGATGTAGCCCGGACACGACATTATTATTATTAACTGTTTCTACCATTTTCATTTTTTTCTGTCTAACTTGAGTGAAAGTTGTATCTTAAAAGTATTTCTGGGGACAGGCATGTCGAAAATCGAACCTTATATTATTATTATTATTATTATTATTATTATTATTATTATTATTATTATTATTATTATTATTATCACTATTAGTACCACGTCTTACTACCCATCTGGGCTATACGTACTCACGCTAATTTGTAGTGGTAGGGTGATTGTGAGATGAAATGGAGGACCTACAGTTTAACGTGGGATCCGAACCACGGTGGAGGCCTGGCATTCCACACATTCACAAGTTGTGATTAATACACTTCTTGTCAGAGGTGAAGGAAGGGTTTGGCAATCAGATAAATCTGTGCCGTGACCGAGGATTGAACCCCGGACCTCCAGCACAGAAGTCTGACACCTTATCCCTAGACCGCCTGGTCAACCTCAAACCTTGTAGGCCTATTGGTGAATTACTGGTGGTTTCCCACTTGTTATTTATCTATATGGTGTTTACATTCTCTTTTAAGTAAAATAAGAGGAAACTTACTCTAAAATACCCTTCCCGTTCCTACACCTTGGAATAAGTCACTAGAGTCGTGATGTTAAATAAGTCTGGCTCACTAACATTTGTGTTAAAACGTACCAATGAACAGTACACTACCCTCTGTAACTGGTCGGACCCAAATAACCATTCAAACTTAAAATCTACTTAGCCTGAGCAACATTATAGTCATTTTCCTTGAGATATTTCTCTTTATAGAGGAAAACGGATTTTCTTTCTTCAATACTGATTTTCATCAAAGGACATTCCCGAATAGGTTTCGGTAGTCGTAATTCGTATCATTCCTACAATCATATTTTGTCAACACAAGAACAGCAATTTTCTTGCAGCTTAAGGCTCCTAGAATCCAAATTGTGCCTTTTGATGGAGGTCGTTTACTAAAACTCCCTCTTCATATTCTTTTCTAAAGGCTCGAATGTTTATCCATCCGTCTCGTCCATTTACTTAGGATTAGGAAGCACACGAGGAAAAAACCAACATCGTATGGTGAGAAAGGTAGTTGGATATTTTAATATGGACCAAAGTATAAATAAGACTGTATATTATATATTTGAATCATGACATCTTTAATCGATTTGGCACCAGTTAGAGTATCTAATAAACCAACAAACATAGAAACTTGAAATAGAATTATTTACGTACCTATCCTCACCATGTGCACAGCATTTCTTTTAAACTATACATATATATTGTGAACTTGTCTCCTAAAGCTGCGTGACCACTGGTGAATGTAGCTCGGAAACCAAGAAATTTAGAAAAGTAAATCATAGACAGCATATTAAAGTAAAATTAAAGATGTGCACATAAGAGGTAGCCTAGTATTTTTACATATTATACAATTATTGCAATGTCTCGACCAATGATGCGGGTATTTACAGAACCAATAAACTTATAAAGCTGAATCTTATAATAGGCTAGCATAGTTAAAGCTACATAAGGGTTGTACTTTAGTCTTTTTTTTCTCTAAAAGTCATTATTTGTTACACCCTAGACCATGAAATAGTCAAGATTAAAAAAAAAATCTATTGACATTATTAGCGTTTAGGGATAAAACGTTATAACCTTTCTAACACGCTACTCTCGCAGTAGACTAGACTGCATGGTTTTCCAATTTCGCTTCACGCAAATGCGGGCACACTGCCTTTAAATATAATTGTTCTAATCGCTAAAAACCATTAGTGTAAATGGTACATAAGCGTATAGCCCGAAGGGTTGGTAACGCTGGTGCTAAATATATATTTCAGAAATATAATTATCTAAGTGAACTATCAATGACTGATGTAAATTATAATAAGGTGTTAGTTTTTCTGGAATAAGGTAGTGAATTATAAAGTTAAATCCGACGTGTGGCGTAGTTTGGTTTAACGCGGATCGTGTTGAGTGACACGAGGACGGGTAGATCGAGGTTCGAATCTCGTTTCGGGTGAACTGGGGTTTTCTAAATGGTTTTCCACTCTTCCTCCACGCAAATGCGGTTCACTCCTCTTAAATTCAACCTTTACATTCCTAATCCATTAGTGTAATTAGTACTTAAGCGTATAACCCAACGGGTAGGTAAGACGCGGTGCTAAAATTTAATTTTTATAAAGTTAAACGTTTCTTTTCTTGTTAGGCCATCCTGAAATACTCTCACGATCCGCCAAGGAGCGATTCAGCTACCATCTTGTTTATATTACAAGTGAAAGATTCCTGAAACAAGTTTTTCGCAGTAATAAACCCAGTCGGCCACCTTTATGACGTCAGGGAAACCACTAAAGAGCGTCAAATGGAGCTTCACACTTTCACCAAGCTCGGGAAGTCTTTGTGCCATTTTATCTCAACACTTTGTTGCCTGTATTCAGGCTGTTATTGGATCTTTCGAATATTATTTTCCCAGCGCTTACGTAGCCATCCGAAACTTTCAGCGGTACAACTAAACTATAGGTAAGTGTCTCCTTGACAAACCCAAGGCTTGCCCAAACTATTACATTTGTATGGCATTGGCAATATATAGGCCTAGGTGCAGCAAGAAGATATGTACAGCTTATTTCTACCGATCCTACATTAATTATTCTAAGGACACAGGTTGAGGAAGATACATTTAAAGTAGTTATACCCACTTTAACGATGGGAAAATTGATAATACATTATGGTAAAAAATAAGTTTATTGTGTCAATAAGGTGCCACAGCTCACAATTCGGATTCGGAAGTTCAATTAGCTGGCTAGATACAACTAATCTATTACATGGGTCAAAACTTTAATTTTATTGGTAGTACGACTACCTACTGAACAGAGTGTCATTGGAGAAATTTGTTTTCTCCCTTTCTTAGTGATTAACTAACAACCAGTTAGTTAGGTGTAGCCTAGTTCGGTGGCTGTATGGGTTAAGTTGTCACTTTCATGTTAGACTGGCCTGCCTATCACAGGAAGATTGGGTCTCGAATTCAGGTCGGATGGACTGAGGGTGGTTTTCTAAAAAGGTTTTCCACTCTTTCTTCACGCTAAATTGGATACACTTCCTCTGAATTGAAAACCTCCTCATCCCTAATTCATTAGCGTATTAGTATTTATGCGTATTACCTGAACAGGAAGTCATGGTGCAAAAAAAATTCACAAACTAATTTTAATAGCTATATTTAAGCTATTTAGTGCTGAAATAATCAGTCAGCTAATAAATTACACGTTAAACACAATCAAAAATAAATATAAATAGCCCGTTTGATTAGACACGCCAAGAAAGGCATGATTATCGTCCTGTCTAGTGTGCTGGATATGTGTGGTCGGAGTTCTAATCCCAACAACCGAGGTGATTTTTGTTCAATGGTCTCCTACGATGTGAAATATAGACCATTGGCGCCATTAAAGGGAAATTTTGGAACATTTGAAAATGTAATGCTAATATTATGGATGGAGATGGTATCAACTACAGAAGTGCTAAGAAAATGCAATAAAGGAAGGAAACTTTGTCAAGGTCTACGAAAAGTTTAAGGAGAATGACAGTTTAAACTATTGCAAGGAGAAAGACTAACGAAAAGGGGAGAACGTCTGCAGCAAACCAACTACACGGTTGATGATCTAATGATGGTGATGATATTATTCCTTCACATAAATACCGGTATATTTCCTATAATTTCAAATAACGCAGGTGAAATGCGTAAACTGCTTACGGGTAGTAAGAAGTGATAAAATAAATTAGACGACACAATTTGCACAATATTTCTCATATTGTGTGTTACAGCTTCCAAGACAATTTTTAAAAATAGACTCAAAAGTAAAATACCCTTAAGCAAGTTTTTTCATAGAAACAAACACATATCTTGTTAATCACAATAAACACTCTTTATGTATAGATTTTAAACCAAATGGTTCTAGTATTTTTACAAATTTCAAATTTTCAAAAATAAGTCATTTGTAAACTCTCTTAAAATTATTTGCAATTTGTATAATTAAAAAGTATTATTATTTATCATGAAAAAACTATGCCAAAATACATATTTTAAACTCAATCTTTAAGGTAATTTCAAACAATTTAAAACTTATATAATTTGTCCTAAGTAAACTATGTACCTTTAAATGTATTAATTTTAGAAATCTAAATATACATTTAATTGATAATTTTAAATAGTTCCCGATTCGAATTTTGAACAAAATCGTTAAATTTATTTTTAAGAAAATCAAATTTTACAAAAATCAGTCATTAGTAAACTATTATAAAATGATGTTTTAAAGAAGGAGGCAGAGGACAGGACGCTTTGGCGGCCTAAGTTCACTGACAAAGAAATAGACCTGTCGTAAGACAGAACACCTAGTAATAATGGCAATAGCAAGGCTACAAATGATTTAATTCAAATAATGAACATGAGCATATTTTTATAGCTTCACGTTTTACTACCATCCAGGATTTTTAACATATTTACATTAATGGGATAAATATTAGCAAGGTGTGATTTTATAATAAAAGGTACCCGCATTTGTATGAGTGTATGGTAGGAAGGAGTTTGGGAAAGATCCCCCTAGATCTACTCGGCCTAAGATACTAGTTTCGTCAAACCAGACAAAATGAGGTTTGACATTCTAGACCGCGGGCCCACCGGTGCGTGTAAGAGTTACAAAGACGATTATGGATGCCATAAAACATTATGTAGTGAGAAGGAGATATAAATAGCTATCCCTTTTGCCATTCTCAGTTACAGCATTTAGCACGTTTCATATCTAAGATGGAGTCGTTCTTCGTTGTAAATTGAATTTGGCAAGAACTACTACTACTCTGTAGGATTATATCGGGCCATCGCCGACCCACGACCTTCATCTTGATGTATGTAATGAAATAAATATCAGTAGAGAAACAGGAGGAGGTAGAAAACAAAGATGGTGCGTACAAGACACGGAGTGGCATACAAAAAATAGAAATGAGCAGGAGAAGGAAGGTCTTGGAAAAGACGCAGCACGTAATAATCGTTTTTATCCCTCTACGACGTCGTTTGGGCGTCGGTAAGAAGAGAGGCGTCTATGTTTTCTTCAGACTATATAGTTATCTTCCTTCCACCATTCTTGCTCTTTCGTTTGGCATTCCGAGGAATATTCTAGTTCATAGCCTTAAGTTTTCTTCTACTCTTCAGGACTATCCTCGTGGCTGGGTGCCCAGGAATCCATACTGGAGGTTTTTGGTTCCTGGCTGTGACTGGATTAATTTAGAATCGCATTGGTGATTACGCAGACTAGTTTTAAGATTCATATGGTTTACAGATGACGGGAAGTTCAGGGATCAAACCTAGTCTACTGAGTGCAACTTTTACTAAAAGGTTTCCCGTCTTCCTACGAAAACTAGGATGGATCTCCTTTAAATTATATCTTACTCATCCTTTATCCCACGAGAGTGGTCAGTATTCTTATAACCTGTATGGGTAGTAAGACATGTTAAAAATAAATTGTGCTGACGTGTATGGCTGGATTCAATAAGAAGGATCTGTACCACTGAGAATACTTGTAATACACTTGATTGCTAATTATGATAGGTATAGGTTCGAGTCTCGGTCAGGTGCACTGAAGGAGGTTCACAACAAGGAATTTATAACTATGGGTTTACCTCCACATTGATGCGGGTGAGCTTCCGTTATCAACATTATCCCTCATGTATAGTGTAAGTAGTTAATAAACTTTCTGTCTCACCCCACGTTTTAGTACCAGGGTATACGCATTTATTAACAAAATACAAACGCGCTTCGGTGGTTACATGGCTTAAGGCGTCACTCTCATGATATACTGACTCTCTGATAACGGGAAGATTAGGGTTGTAATCTATGTCGGGTGTACTGAGTTTTTTACTAAATTTTTCCCACTTTCCCTCCACGCAAATGCTAGTACACTTTCTCTAAATTAAACCAAACCTATCCCTGACACGTTAGCTTAATTAGTATTTACGATCATAGCCCAGATGGGCAGTAAGACGCGGTGATAAAAAAACAAGGAAGAGGCCTACGATCTAGTAATTCCCTTCACAGTTCAGACGTAGGAATATACACATTCTCAAATACACTTTTTCAACAGCACTGCATCAGTGGTTGCATGGTCTTGGACTGGGATAGGAAATACTATCACGTGTATAATTGGCCCTAAATGTTAGGCGAATTTGAGTTAGCCAGCTTTACAGTAAAATAAGTTTCTTCCTGATAACGTGTGCAGGTTGTAGACCTTGTTCCTTCCATTTAAATAATCCTCATTACATCATCTTAACAATATTGTCATGTTCTTATCGTTACTAAAGTCTTAAGATTTCTCTTTGTATTTCAAGATGAAATATCTCCTTGGATTTAAAGTAAATATTGTTCCTTTGTGATCAAGTTAGGCTGAAAACAGATACATATTATATTCTTAGAAAATAGACATGTTCCATGTGGCTTAAGACGTCAATATCACAATAAATGTTGAAATTAAAAAATTACAGACCTATTACAGGATGTTCCAAAAGTTACTCTGCTGTAAAGTAATGTTTTCAGGCCCGTGGGGGACATTTACAACATCTGTTCTAGGAAGAAGTGCTATGTCGTACTTGTTACATTACTGTACATTAAGATCTTAGACACCCTGTACATAGTCGATATCGTTCGGCCTAGGTTACTGCTAAATCTCGTTTAAATTGGTCCACTAATTTGGACAGACAGATGAAATGCCTAACGGTGAAGTTAAAACACTACCTCAATCTATTTTGTCAATAATTTAGTGATATAATTGTAAAATATGTATTATTTGAATCTAAGTGGTTTCTATTTTAATTTTAAGGCTAGAGGCAACATAAGAATTATTTGTTTGGAGAGATTTAAGTTTTATATTTAAAAAATTTTAATTTATTATATTTATATATTTATGAAACACAAAAATAGTAGCTTGATAATAATTTGGTCGGATGTCTAAAGAACTCTTTTTTTTTATCTTTCTTCCCTCTATTTCACTATTTCTCTTTCTTGCCCTTTCTTTCATTCCACGCTCTTCCTTCTCTCTGACCCTTGTGAAAATCTTTCTCATTTCGAGTCAAGAAACGACTGGAATGGTGTCGGCCATTTTATTATATTTTCTCACTTCCTCGTCCCACAAGAATTCCAACAATGTTTTATATCCAACCACTCTCCATTACTTTTAAAAATAGCTTCTTACTTCTTTTTTTTACCTTTCGGCCGCTATTTCGCTATCACGATATCGTTGGCGTTATCGTGCCGTTATCACGTTATGGCTTTAGCAGACATTTAACGAAACTGAGATCATTAACTCAATATATCGTACTTTTTATATAATTCTGAATCAACCGACATTTAGCTGATCTTACAGCGGGTCATAGATCTACTAAACTGTGAACCAAAGAGGATTCAAAAAATAATTTTTCACTTTCTGAAGATATATCCCTAAACATTCTCTATACCGGTCTTAATCCGTTATGATTTAAATTACATCAATAATAATAATAATAATAATTTTATTTATTGCTATCATTTGCCCGTGGCTTCATTCGCATTAAACAACACATTCAACAATTTAAATTGCTATAAAATAATAATAATAATAATATTTAGCACCGCGTCTTACTACCCGTTCGGGTTATACGCTTAAGTACTAATTACTCTAATGGATTAGGAATTGGGAGGGTTGAATTTAAAGGAAGTGAACCCGCATTTGCGTGGAGGAAGAGTGGAAAACCATTTAGGAAAAACCACCCCCAGTTCACCCGACAGAGATTCGAACCTCGGTCTCCCCGTCCTCAGCGGTCGAGCTCAACACGACTGGCGCGTTAGCCAACTACGCCACCGAGGCGGGTAAATTGCTATAAAAGAAATAAACTAATTCCAGATCATTGTTTCATGTGCTTATGATGATTCACGAATTAACACGGATACAACCTAGCCCCTCACCTTCTACATCCCTGCCTACTCATATCACTGGCCACCGCCTGTATCCGCGATACCAGCCGCGACAAATGTTCACTGCTTACAAACGTTTCCCCCCCTTCCCCCGACACTGCCTCGTTCACTGATAAGATAGATTGATGGTGTATATCCTAACCTCTGTTCTTAAATACTTGGAAATAACAAGTAGCCTACAATAGAAGGAGTCCCATATCAATCCGATGATTACCTCGAGTTTACTGGAAACAAACAAATAAACAGACGGAATCGAACCTTCAGAAGGATTCAGAGTTTTATTTTAAGTAAGGATATATTTTTATTGACCAACAATCACCCATGACTTATAACAGGCCAGCACTGAATAGGTTCAATATAAGAACAAAACTAGTTAAATAAATATTAATATACCATGACTAGAGTTCGAATCTCAACAGACTGTACTATTGTATTTTTTACTAGGTCTCCGTCACAGTCTATTACACAGAACAAAGCTGACGTCCTTTTTACCATGCCACCATTGTGGATGCAATATTAATGATACCCTTAAATACGATTACTGTAAAATATATTTAAAATAAATTCTAATGAGTGATAAATGGCAACCTGGACACAGAAATCGAACTCTGAATATTTATCTTATGTGCGCCAATGTTCTACCAATGAGCCATCCTGGTTCGTTTCGTATCCAAGACGATATTTTACAATACAGAAGATCGGACTATTTTTCAAATCTATTCTCCATTTTCAGCCTTTTTATATTATAGACGTAATGTTGTATCGATTCTATAATAATGGCCATTATCCTAATAATATTGTGTTTTATTTTTAATTAAATACAGTGGTTCTGATCTTGAACCAGGCTCATTTATAAATAAAGCCGGTCTTTTATTTTAGCCAACTAGCTTTAAATGTCTACGTCTTTCACAATCACATTGTTTTTATACAATTCCATTTGTGAATAATATGTTTGTCCTGGACTCGTCTTAGTTGGTAGCTTGTATTTCCAGGCACATAAAACACCTTCTCCTCCTCAGCAGCCCAAAGGGAAGAAGATTGCCCTTTGAATAGCCGGGGGGCACGAGCAGAAAACCAAACAAAGACAGAGTGTAGACGGGCTGGATCTCAATGTGGGGGGTGCTGTTGTCATGTGCTTCACAACAGATGTCGCTCTCTTTTAACGGTGCTAGTTCGTGAGGGTAACGCGTAGGGCTCGGAACTGGAAACAGGAATAGCAATATTGTGTACACCCCATCCACAGTAGGAGTGGTGGTAGCTGACAGCTAGTGTACAGTCAACAAGCCATAGAATCTACAAGAAAATATGTTGATTTGCTGTCACTTTTGGACGTCAAAACTTTCACAACAAACAATATGTTTCTAATTATGTTTCGTTTAACGGTTTTTTATGTTTTCTGATAGCTGTCACTCCTTTGGCGAATGGACTCCGGGTGTGAAATGGTCTACATTATTAACCTAAATGTAGTGGTGGTGGTTTTTCTGTGCTCTGCTCACGCGAATGGGGGGGTAATTTCTTCTAAGATGCCCTTCTTAACGATATATATTAGATAAAGTTTATGCCAACCTTAGTGCTAAGCGTGCAATCCAAAAGGCAATAGTAAAAACAACTTTACGGTGGTAATAAATATCGACGAACCGTTCGTTAACTTGAACAGATCTGAATCTTATCACGGCTTGGTTCCACTATGTTGCAACTTACAAGTCAGAGCCATAGTGTTACCACTAGAGGTAAAACTACCACTTTTTAGAGTAAATGGAGATATTAACAAAATTGGAAATTTTCGCTGGTGTAAAGTACCCTCAAAGTCATTTCCATGGAAAATGTATATTTTCCCTTTCACAGTGATACATTGCCATCCAGTAGCCACATTTTTTGTATGTTTCAGATTTAAGTTAGTTTATAAGTCTTGTGCTGACATAATTAGGCCATTCGGAAAGTACACGTTAAATAACACCAATAAAATAAAAATTATAAAAAAAGTTTTAAAAAATATTTGTAGGCTTACATTTATCAAAAAACAACACTCAAATGTCGTTTTACCTGTAAAACACTCACCAGATCTTAATCTTCTACAAAATCATAATAGCCATTTTCGAAAAAATGTTATCAATCAAAGATGGATAGTAAGTAGACTACTGTTATTTTATAAATATAATAAGAAAATTACGATTACCCTTCGAGTAGAGTCATATTACATCAAATCAGCCTGGTGGCATATTGGTCAGAACCCCCTGGCTGCTGACATTGTGGTCCAGAGTTTGATTCCCACCTGGTATCGGGGATATTCCTTGAAAAGTGAATAGTTCTTCCTATTGTCACCAGGGTTTTGTTAATTGGAATTAAGTTATGTTAAGATCTTCGTTAGTTCCCCCCCGTAATATTCACTATGAACATCCACTTATATCATTGGAACATGGATAGGTCAAAGGATGTACGATTAGTACATCCGGGTGTTCCCTAGGCACAGGTGCATTAGTACTGGCTAATCTTTGAACAAACTTAGCTACAGATTGATGTAGCCCAGACACGCCCTTATTATTATATAACATCTCATTTTCAAATTTGAATTAGTAAATCCATAAAAAGTTTCAGTTGTATAGACAGAAAAGAGAGACTGTGATAAATTATTGTAAAATCTACATTTATTGGGTCAGGGGCACATACAGCTTCAAGATTCATCATAATTTCAAGGTAGAACGTTTTAAAGATTACAACACATTCTTTAAATGAAAAAGAACACATCGTACAGGATCGAACCAGGACTAGTTTCTACCACATCTGCCCTCTTTCGACCCAAGACACATCTGGTCCGCGGACTTTCACTCAGAACAGTTTTTTTTTCAATTCAGAGCCCCACCGTAATAAACATTCGAAACTTGCGACAATATTCCCAATAGAGTAGTTTTGACAACGTGTGGAGGAGATAGAGTAGTCGTGGGATTGTATCCATGGGTATAATAATGGAAACGGGGGATTGAAAAATGTTAAGGATGTTCAAGAGAGTATTGACTTGTTTTTATATTGTACTTTCTTTACTAACTAACTTTTTTATTGAGAACATATTTCTTTAATATTTTAATTGTCATAAAAAAGTGTTAATGTGTTTATTGAAGTTTGTTGAAACTTTATTAATAAATCATTAACATTTAATTTCACGTTGTAGTTTCCTTAACATATCAATAAAAATATCAGGGAAGGTCCAGTACAATGTTTATCTTAGAGCAAAAGTTCGTTATTTAAGAAAGAACAAAATAATTCCTCAATAAAAATCTCAAGAGTTGAAAATAATTCAAAATTATCTTGAGCACTCATATGGTAAAGTGAAGAGAACTCTCATCTCCTTATAGAGGAAGTGTGTGAATTGGCCATCAGATTTATTAAAATAAATATCATTTTACAGTTTTCATTTTTATTTTTTATGTATTGTTTGGAAAAAAAAGTTTTGTAGGCTAATGTCAGTAGTGACTATAAAATATCTAAAATTGCCAAGTTATTGATTAGGACCTGCTAAGATGTTTGAGTGATATAAGTCATCACTCTCGCGATATTCTAGACTGCCGATCACGGGGAGATAAGGGTTCAAACCATGTCCGGGTACCATGAGGGTGCTTTATTTTACTAAATTACTTTCCACTATTCCTTGAAGAAAATATTTTTTTTAAATTAACTTCTAATTTAATTTCAGCGTGGTTCAAGATTACTTTAATTCTAACTTAATTCAGGGTTACTTTGTTACATGCCATCTGTGGGTGACTGACCAAGTTTACTCGTACCGAGTGAGCCACCGCGGGCGATTCTATAACCCAACCCGGGATAATGGTACTGAAGCGTATTTCCATCTCATGTTAAGTGTATAGTTTAGAGTGTAAGAATTTATACTTACCTGTTCTTTTTTTATGTTTTATTTACTAACATTCAATGATAGTGATAGGTGATCCTTGGATAAATAGATATTTCGGTTGTTGTACTAGCATGATTATGAGGCGATCTACTACTTATATTTATTATTTAATATATTAAACGCATATATCGGAACGGAAACATTTTTTATATATATTACCGTAGAAATTTAATAAATTTTACTCGCACCTATGTTTAATAATATTGTTATAAACATTAAAAGTTAACGGCATATTTCATTCAACCTTGATTCACTGAGGTTTTCAGTCAGATCTAAATTTGAGGACACTTTCATTGGAACACAGACCCGAGTTAATCTCATTCCATCTTAAATCATGGCAACTTCCATCCATATTTATTCGTGGTGACTTTTATCACACTTTAATTTACGATAACTCTAATCTCACCCTGGATCATCTTAGTTAATTGATGCTTTCATCTCACCTTAGTCTAATAAAACTTACATTTAATTTTAGTTTAGTATAACTTTAATTTTCTATCACTTAAAGTGACTTTCATACATACGTAATTCATGGTCACGTTCATTTCACCTTATTCAGGATGATTTTTAATCCCATTTTAGCCCACGATAGCTTATTTTATTGATTAAAACTTAATAGTTGACGTCTGATATAGGTTTATTTTGGCCCTAGTTATTATTATTATTATTAGCACCGCGTCTTACTACCCGTTCGGGTTATACGCACTTACGCTAATGTGCAATGGTAGGGTGATTGTGAGATGAAATGGAGGACCTACAGTTTAACGTGGGATCCGAACCACGGTGGAGGCCTGGCATTCCTCACATTCACAAGTTGTGATTAATACACATCTTGTCAGAGGTGAAGGAAGGGTTTGGCAATCAGATAAATCTATGCCGGGACCGAGGATTGAACCCCGGACCCTCAGCACAGAAGTCTGACACCTTACTCCTAGACCACCAGGTCACCTTGGCCCTAGTTAAAAACATATATAATTCACTAAGGGTTTTCTTGAAAATAATAATTCCTAACACAACTATATCAATTGAAGCATGATATCATTGTATTAATGTGTTTCTCCGTGTCCTAATTGTAAACTTGATCCACTCTTGTTACTACTTTAAAGGATACAAGATGGGTGCATTCGTTTTTATTTGTCCCTGTTTGTAAATTCTATCCATCCCTCTTACTACTTTCCTTGATAAATCATGGTAGTGTGTGTGTTTACCCGTGTCCCTGGTCGGAAGTTTGGTCCAACCCTGTTGTCCTTCTATCCCGGAGAGCATGAAATGGAGCTCGCTGCTGTGCGCAGCTTCTACAATATTTGATTGTAATCAGGGTGTGGTGTGGAAGGGGGTCTATTATACGTGTCTGCCTGGTGGCCTGGGAGAGAGGAATGGAGGTTTAAAAGGTACCGAGTCCTTTTTTAGGGTAGAGGGATGGAGGATTCTCCCACTATTGTTGTTGGAGCATGCTGCAGTGTGATCCCCCACCAATAAAATGGAAACGGAGGTTTTTATTTGGTGAGGTGGAATCTAGATGCCAACGCTTCGCCAACCCTTGGATTAAATTTCTAGTGTGAAATTATTGTTTAGATTTGAGAGATTTATTCATGCTTATATTTGGTACCGTAATTTCAAAGCAAGCTTGTGTGCATGTATATAAAGTTTTACTATATATATATATATATATATATATATATATAAAATATATAGCATACAGTATTTTATATATATATATATATATATATATATATATATATATATATAGAGTAGTAGAACTTTTTTAATTCGAAGTACAAGGAATATAAAAAAAATCGAGATATCCAAAATTCAAACTAACCATTTTTATTAGTATTTACGGATACACAATTAATCAATAATCTCAAAATATGCTGTATATAAACACATGAATTTTATATATGCTATATAAACCACACATACACAATATATTTGTACAGAAAAATAAGAATAATTTAAACACAAAATGTAAAAACTTGAAAAGATCAACATAAACCTTCAAAAATCTCAGAATGAAATCATTGAGGACGCGTAGTTGAAAGTTTATATCCTCCATACTGGGTGTCACATGATTACATTGTCACACAGAAACGATGAAAGCCAAGCCTTTTTTAGGAAACCTTATTTGACATTCTTGGCATATGTGGGGGATTTAATAAAGATCGCTCAGTTAGGTTTGAAATATTTACAAGCTCAAAAATTAGCAATGTATATATAAGCTTCGAACTATACAAATATTTCCTTCTAAAATTCTCATTAAAATTTATTCTATACTTTTGATTTGAATAAGAATTTCATGGGGAATCGAGGTGGGTTCGAACTACGGTATCCAATATTTCATATTAAACTATGTTGAATTAGCCAGATCCTACTGTATAAGGAGGAGCATGCGGGGTGGTGGGAGAGTGTATTCACCCGTATCCGAGTAGATAGATTTGTCGATTACAGGTATTAATGGGATCTGGTTCGATTGCAGTCAGGATCTTAAATAAGGTATTTCTAAGATGTGTCTGTGTGCAAGTCTACTAAATGCCAGTCTGGTTTAAAGATGATTGGGGCAGGGGGGTCTATGGTAAGAATCCATGTCAGGCGAACTGTGGGTGGTCTATAAATTAATCAGGATTCTCTCAATTATATTCATCTATATACTATTAATCTATATTTTCATAGTGTAAAAATAAACCTTTTTAATTTGCTGGATACTGGTTATTGTAGTATATGATATACTACGCACCATACATATTTTTTCACCCCAACCATTAACCACCAATTAACTCACTCAATGCTCTCTATTTTTATCAAACACGTGAATCAAGCTTTACCGTGGATTCACAGGTTTGCAGAAACAAAGTCACGCGATGATGAGTTATTGATCAATCACGTGATTTCACCCCCATACGTGTTGTCCGCTTGGTGTGACTTTAAATTGTTTAATTTTTCTCGGTTCTGTGTGAGACTAAGTAAAATTTCGAAACCAGTGGTTTCAATTAAATCCGGATGCACTTAAAAAATAAATGCAAGTAGTCTTCTCCGTTTATTGTTATGAGAATATTTTACACACGTAACACAACACAATGTTTCACAACACAACCACATAATTTTAAAACATTAATCTTGACATTGACCCTAAATCTCTGTTTATCTTAATATATATAATTCTTCTGTACGTGTGTATGTCACTGAACTCCTCCTAAATGACCGGAATGATTTTGATGAAATTTTTTGTGTGTGTTTGAGTGGGTCCGTGGATGGTTTAGATTTACAAGTGGACCCGGTAGGTAGCGCTACAATCGGGTTATAGGAATTTTTTGGTATTTTTTAGGGAATTTTTTGGGTGGGGGGATTTTTTTAAGATTTTTTGCGTATCAGAACATGTAGGGTAACCTCAAAATTTTACCCCCTAACACCACTCCCCAATAATGAATGTAATGTTAATAATTGAGCGTTAAAAAAATCATAAGTTCATCAATAATTGACCACGAAATGCCAAAAATGAAAAGATGTTTTATTTTGTATGTTGTCTTGACAAACACTGAATTTGTAATATTTATGTAACTCACTAATTGGAGTTCATGGTGAATTTGTAATTGTGATGATCACATAGTATTTGTTTTATTATCGAAATCAATTATGCCACCCAAACGAAAAGTCAACGTTCGGGCAAGACAACGTCTGTCGGGTCCGCTAGTGTATATATAAATCGAAAGCCCTGACTCACTCACTCATAACTAATTCTCACACTTCCCACGAAGATAGAGGGCTGCAATTTGCCACAGATGTTTCTCTTATAAGCTAATTATTATGAAAAGTAAAGATGTTTCATTCCGATGTTTTGTGATTGAGGGGGTGAAAACGGGCTAACTACCCTAATCAACAATATTGCTTTATAAACTCTTTTTAAGCGTTTAGAGGGTAATAATCCGATAAGTTTGTTCTAATAATGGCTTAGAAAAAATATAGCTACTATTTTTAACCCCGTAGATGCTTCTAAGGGTGGAAAAAATTAATACAGACGATTAATTAAAATATGTAATTACGTTTTAATATGCAACTCCAAGAGACGGTAGAATTCTGTAGTTTATATTTTGCTGAGTTTTGTGGTGTTTGTAGTATCTGTATGAGTGAGAGGGCCTGGCCCAGGGTGGTATGTGATGGTGGGGAGTGGTAGGAGAGGGGGAGACCTGTCCAGCCACGCTCAGCTGATAACGCTCCAGGCGGTAGGCAAGGGGTCCTGCCGAAAATAAAACTCTCCATGAGAAACGATACATGGTCACCTCCTCGCTGTGTTTCTCTGGTAGCGCTAACCACGTCATTAAGCTTCAAACAAAAATTCTTCATTTTAATCCAAAGATAAATAAATAATAACACAATATCCCGTGCGAAGAACGGGCATTCAGCTAGTTCATTATAAAACAAAATGTGTTCATAATCATATGTTCTAAGTTTACGTTGTACAGAATCATGGGTCAACATACGTTAGTTCTGCTAAGTGAATTCATGTCACCCTTAATAAAACTATGCTCTCTATTTTCCTATTTTTGGTTAATGTGTGACTCAAGCTTTAATCTTTAGTTTTTGAGGATATTCAGTGTAGCTAATAACAGTTTGTTTTGGTTGAATGAGCGAAACTTCCCTTGCTCAGGTGGAAGAAGGTGACTCCCCATTTTACAACTCAGTACCAGGGGCGTTAGGTGGAGAAGTCGTGGAAACGGGGAAAACCTTTGAGCTACAAACGACATTTACCCATTTTTGTATTTAATTAATGCTCTTTTTCACAAATCTTCACATTTATGAATACTTCCAGAATAGCTCTATCATATACTTTCGGATTAATAAAATATCATGTATTTCGAACCAAAATCCTATTATTACATATATCTGTTATAAAATTATTTTTTAGATTGACTTATAGGGAAACTATATTTATAATAAATATGTGTTTTCCATCTACATTCTAAGCACATAGCTATATCATTACTTGACCTCTAAATTATCCTAACCTAAGACAGCTCAACCAATACTACAAACATCTTATTATGTAATATGGAAAGAGAATATACCATTAGATCAGATATTCGTATAGGTTTGTACAGTTTTTTATCTCAAAATGTGACTTCCTTAAAGCTGGATATAAATTTAAAATCCAGCCTCCTTTCGTGAGCAGCTCTAAGAATTATTCTTCAGTTTCAGCAGTTATCATCGAACCAGGGTCGTCTAGAAACCACCACAGTTGACCTCTTTGACACTCGGGAATAAAATAGGTAGTTCCGCGTTTCACTAACCATTACACCACTTAAGTAGGGATGAGTAAGTTAGAGTTTAGAAGTATTTTACCCACATTTGCGTGGAAGGAGAGTAGCGAGCCGTTCAGGGAAATCCATCCTTAATTCACCCAAATAGGATTCGAACCTCGACCTCCTCACCCTAAGAAAACTAGACTATATTAGCTCTACATTTAATCCACGCGCCCACTGGTGAGGAAATATCATTGTAAATTGAGGTGGACTTAGAACTATTATATTCCAAACCAGAGGCTTGTGTTGAATTCCTGGCACGACTTGCCATATAAACCACAAAGGGATAGATAGCAAGAAATCACTTCTACTCGTCTTTCTCACGTTCTCAATCCTCCTTCTACCCGGGTAACATAATTAATTTTGACTAATTACTAAGAAGAAACATCGCCAGGAGTAGACTGAGGGGTACAGGTGACCACGTGGACAAGGACGTTCGTCTCATCATGTCTGATTTGCTGGTGACGAGGAGGTTGGAATTAGAATTTAGATTGGGTTTATTAATCTTGGTTTTTCACTTCATGACTTCCCGCTCTCCCTTCACTCGAATGCGGGTATATTACCTCTAAATTTCACCTTTCTCATTCCAAAGCTACTAGCCCGTAAGAATATTAGGTCCAGGTCCACTTTTCTATTTCTTTAGCACTGCCTCTTTCTACATGTTCAGACCCGCCTCGGTGGCGTAGTTGGATAACGCGCCAGTCGTGTTGAGCTCTACCGCCGAGGACGGGGAGATCGAGGTTCGAATCTCGGTCGGGTGAACTGGGGGTGGTTTTTCCTAAATGGTTTTCCACTCTCCTTCCACGCAAATGCGGGTTCACTTCCTCTAAATTCAACCTTCCCAATTCCTAATCCATTAGCGTAATTAGTACTTAGACGTATAACCCGAACGGGTAGTAAGACGCGGTGCTAAATATTATTATTATTATTATTATTATTATTATTATTATTATTATTATTACATGTTCACGCTATACACATACCTATGAATTAATTACACTAATGAGCCAAGAATGAGGAAGGTTGAATTTGAGGAAGTGTACCCGAATTTGCGTGGAGGCAGGGTAGAAAACTATTTTTTTAAACATCAGTACACCCGACTGGTATTCTAACATAGATCACCCTGTCATCGGTAGTCTAGTATGTTGCGAGTGTGACGTCTTAGACCACGTGACCACTGAATCTGGTATTACAATGATTGATTCTCCAAAATATAGATCGCAATGATAGAATTCTACGAGTATTTATAAATATGAATTATTATTGACGCACCCTCATCCGGGTCTTGAAATTGGGACCTTTATTTATTTAATATTCTAATTTATAATTCTAACATTCTATTTAATAATCGTCCTTAATTACCTTTTTTGATATTCTCTTTAACATTCCACAATTGACCTCTACTCCGGAGGAAGTTGTGCTACGGATAGGGTATATTTATCGCTTAAGAAAAATCCGTCGACCCCAGTTGGGTTTGAACCCACTAACATTGGGTTGAATACTAACGTTAACTTTCTAAACTGAGTATCAACAGCGCGCACCCACATTGGTCTTAATGTATTCAAGCACCCGATGGATTGGCTCTCGAGTAGTGGGTCATCTTTATTATCACAACAAACACTTTATACTTATAAATTTGAAATAAAATTGTTTGACTATTTTATGAACATTTCAAATTTTCAAAACTAAGATATTATTATATATTTTTTAAATTATTGAAATTTGTAAAATAAAACAGTCCCCCAAAACTCATTTTGAACAAAATCGTTGTAGCTATTTTCAAGAATTTTATATTTTACAAAAATCAGTCATCAGTAAACTGCTATAAAATAATTGTTTTTAGAAAAAAATATATATATATATTGTAAAACAAATGACAAATACCCATTTTTATCCAAATTTCTAGAGCCTTTTTCTAAGATATTCGATTTTTTTTAAAGTATTTCGTAAATTATTATTCTTAAATGAATTTCAACCCAAAAAACAACAAAACTGTGCAATTATTTGTTTTGTCCAAAAAGCAACAATCCCAAGAGACTCATTTTGAACCATCGTTAAAGCAATTTTTTTTTAAATATTTCAAGTTTTTGAAAAGTAATTCATCAGTTATCAAGTGTGCAATTTTGCTCAAAAACCAATGATACAATGCTATTTGTCATGTCAAACAAATCTTGGATATAAATTTAGAACAAAATCTTTAAGAGCATGTAATGATACTGTTTTGGACCCCTCTCATATATTCAAAAAGTCATGGATGAAGTGTATTTTTCTTTAAAGTACTGTATGTAAAGTTTCCTTTTAAAACTTAATCCATGGAGAATCTCGCGTTTTCAGAAGTAATTTCAATACATTACGTTTTGAAACTTTCTTTCTCTAAACAAACTCCTTTCGTTGTATTTGAAACTCAGGTGATATGCTGGCTGCCTTTACCCAATGGGAAGCTATAGCCTTCGCAACATCAGGCTGCCAGGAGTTCTCTCATTAGTTAGTTTTAACACTGATGACAAAGTGTCCAAGAAGCAAGGGGTTGGTCATATATAAGAAACTTGTCCGTATGAATCCACACAGAAAACATAATATCACATAGAATTATAGTTGTAAAGAGAGAGAAAAAATCTCAGTTTATAACAGCACTAGCTCTGGCTCTCCGCGTCAGTTCGTAAACAAATAAAAAGTGTATCATTCAAATACTAAATTAACAATAGTGAAAGTGTACTCAACTAAATGAGTCGTGTAAAACATTAACTTTGTACTAATTTCAACAAATATCCTATAAGCAATCCTACAGTGAAGCAATCAGATCATCATAGCCATGTGATGCCAAGTGCGTAGCAAGGCATTCACGCGTCGCATCAGCATTAAAAACCGGTATCACTATAAGCATTTTCGAAAAAGTTGTAATTCAAAAGGATTATCTATCAGTGAACTAATTTTATTTTTAGGGCTAGGGTTGGATAAATTAAAAAAAAATTGATTCAACCTGTTTTTAAAAAACTTTAAAAAAGGATCAACTAAACATATATATTATAATAAATAAGAAATTAAAGTAAGTACCGTAATGGAAGATTCCATTAATAAAATCATATTATTACTTAGCCAATATTATTTATACTTGTTCATTGATTTATACAGTTATTTGTCAATATAACTGAATTTATGGATTACGAAGAAGTGCTAATGTGCTTAATCATTCAACTGGTAAAACATTTTGTTAATATTGACAAACTTATATTGTATAAATGTCCAAAGAGAACATGATTATAAGATTATACCAGTCATTTCGTTGATTATATTAATTTTTAATTAAAATTTACGAGAAATACTGCAAATAGAAAAACTCATAAAATATTATCCATATTATCTAATAATTATCTTAAATTAATACTTGCTCTTACTACCCATACAGGCTATCTCTTACAATGGGGATAATAAAGATAACGTTTAGAGGAAATTTACGGTATTTGTCGAGGAGGGAGATTGGGAAACCATTCATAAAAGAATAAACCTCTCTTAACCTGATCGGAATTCAAACCTTGACCTCTTCATAGCTTGAAAACTAGACTATTCAAGACTAAAACCTATGTTTATCTGTCCATCGATTCAGGTAATTTAGTTGTTACATAATACTATGCCTCTATTTATCTATAAAGTAGTATTTATAACACTTTTTAGCATCCAGTTAAAGATTCTTCCTCCTTATCATAACTAGCAATGATTCATTCATTTTATCAATTATTTAAATAAAATTGTAATCTGCTAATCTCAGAACCTATCTCTCTATTTGTTACTGTAGCCCAAATTCAGGTGATAAAGTGCTTGGAGATATTCCCCTTATACTTCTAAACCATCAGACAAAAACTTGTTAGAAACCACATCAGAAACTTCTTTGTACGTTTTATGTCATTTAGTGTACTTTATATATTTAGGTAGGACATATTTATGATAAGGAGATGCAAGAAAGTTTGGATGGATGGAAGTTTGGAGGAGAGCTAAGACTTTACAAGTTTATGCTACCACTTTCAGAAGAAAAAAAAATAGTGTCGTGAAGTTTCCCTCAAGTTTTTGTCAGAAGTTTAGGCCTATAATCAGATTGTAAGAAATAACCTGCTAGAACAATGTTCAGCAAACTGTGTACCGCGACACCCGGTTTAATGTCGATTTGTAGATATTTGTCGAGTATGGGCCAAATGATTAACAATAAAAATACATCTCACCTTGATACTTTGTAGTACTTGACATACCCCCCTTTTTTGTGCAATAAGATATTTTCACTGCTTTTTACATTAAATAGTTATAGGTCTACTATTCATTTGTGGTAGAGTAATATACATAAACAAGCTTAAAATTACTAAATTAGCCCAGATTTTGTTGGCATTTTAAAGATTAAGCTACAGGCTAATTTGGATGGATTAGCCTGTAGTTTTAAAATTATAAATGAAATATAACGATTTAGTATAGGCTAGCACATTTTTAGTGTTTATTTTGTGTTGACACTTTTAACATTATAAGGTGGGTAAACTAACATACGACTGCTTACAACTCTCAATTTTACAAAAATTGAATTTCCATTTCCAAATAATTAAGGTACATGAGTTGCTTTAAATAAGTATAATAATCGCTTATTAAAGGATTGATGTGAATAATACCCAGTAATTAGACTTTTGAAAGCCATATATGATTGTTATTTTGTCCATATATGTTGTAATATTATATGTTTACTATCAACTGTATCATCTAAGCGTTTCAAAATGTTACCATGTCGCCCCTCAGACGTTTTCAGTAGCGCCATCAATGTCTAAACAAGGTGCATAAGATTATATAAAAATGTAATATATAAATTGTATTTGATATGTGTATTAGATAATATATTTATATATTATAACTTTTATATAGAGTATATTGTATTTAATTTATATATATATAATATGTAAAATAATATACAATTATATTTTTTTATAATATATATAGGCCCCATACAAATTATATAGGTTATATGCATGTATGAACAAGCTCTTCTAAATAGTCTCCCTGACTACTTTCCACACAAATGTTGGTACATTTCCTCCTAATTATACACTATTAATATATTACATGTTGGTGTTAATATTAAAAGATCCCAGGAGGTTATTAAGGTGCAGAGCTCACAAAATAATTGTTTAATATTTGGTTGGAGGACTCGTCCCAAAGGCCCTGTAGGCTCAGATCCAGGAGTGCTGTTTGAATGTGGGAAGAAAATGTGAAGGAATGTTCAGTATTACTATTATTACTATACTAGTACAGCACGAACCCAGGTGTAATGACAAGCCTACGGCAGCAACGAAATGTCATCGTTATACTCGTATGTTCACACGTGAAGCGCATGATAGATATTCGGGGTGAGCCTCTACATATATATGCTGTTACCTATTACATCATTACACTGGCGGGCACGTCGAAAGACGGGTCAGTCTCCTCCTACCTGGTTTGACTGTGATATGGAGGTTGGGTCTAATAGCTGCTGTGCCTCGTGTGTAATCTATATTTTATAAAGGATTTTTTAATTTTTTTTCACTCAAATATAGGTACATTTCCTATAAGTTCTACCTTCCTCATCTTAAACCATCGTTGTGATGTACAAATACTGGTAGTTCAATGTGGAGTGGAGTGTGTATACACAACACAACACACACACACACACACACACACACATCACACACACACACACACACACCACACTTGGTTGAACAAAATTGTAGGAATTATAGCCAGAGCTATTATTTATGCTTATTAGTGGGAATTACTCCATCTAGATATCATATTCTGAAAATTGAAAAATGACACCTGGACACGGAGGTCCCGGGTTCGATTCCCATGTCCAGGTGTCATTTTTCAATTTTCAGAATATGATAAAATTGTAGGGTTGGAGGGGTAGGTGGCATAAATGTATTTGAATATAATTGGAAAATAATGTCTATTGTAACTTTTCCTTCTTTTTATTAATGATTTATGAACGATGGTCTGTCGTGACCATTTTATCGACTTGTAAAATGTTCAGTGATTTGAAAAAAAGTTGATAATTGCTGGTATAAATGAACAAACATGTTTTGTAGATTGGTCGGTACAGAACAACTTTTAAGTGAGTTTTCTACTGTCAAAAATGTATAAAGTTAGTTTAAGCAAGACAAAATACGTACAGATTTTATATGTTTATTTATAAGGGGGCAGCAGGGGACAGGGTTGGAATGGGCCACCTGGACACAAAGATCTTTCCCGGTGGGCCGGTTTGATATGAGCCTCCACAACGACCTTGAAATAAAACAAAACCATCCCTTCAAATATAAAATTATTATTTTTATTAAATTTGAATCAAAAGTTCTAATGATTAGGTATGAGCATGCTCAGAATACAGCTTTTTTGAAGATATAAGATTTTAAAAAATAACCAAAATGGAATAAAATGTAAAAAAGGCATAAAGGACACAATAAAACAAAAATTTTATAAAGGGTGAGACGCTTAGTAATATTGTAAAAGGGGAAAAAGTAAATCTAATAAAAGGGCATGCAAGTTAAAATGGGTAAAAGAAATAAAAAGGATATAATAGTAAAAAGTGGCAAAAGGGGCAAACTAAGTAAATAGTATGGAGAGTGTGATAAGAATAAAAATACTTTTTCCAACTTTTTACCCTCTTTACCATAAAATAATACCCTTACTGTCTTTTTTACGATTTTATTCTATCCAATACATTTACACTTTTTACTTACCCTTTATACTTTTATTAATCGCAAAGTTTACTTTATTTTGCCCCTTTTTGCTCTTTTTTGTATTTTTTACCCCTTTTTAACCTTTTTATCCTAAAATATTTATCCCGAGAAACGCGTGATACTTCAATGCTAGTTTATAAATCATTTATTAAGGCAAACGATAAGCATATGTTTAATGAATGCTGATTGTTAATAGATTTTAAAAGTAAACAAATAACGGGGGGAGGATCATCTTACAAACTTAAATATATCAAAGTTAGACGCCCAATTATTGTCTAGCAATTTGGAAACACTTTCGCTCATGCCGGTATAAAGCACAAGATGGTGTTTTAAGTTGACAAAACAGTAGCATAATCGACATTGTAGCTTAAATTACCTCTGGTTTAAATTTAATAATAATAACAATAAAAAATACTTCACCTAAACACTTCAGCCTACCTTTAAACATAGTTTCAGTGATATTTATGTGTGTGTATGTTAAGGTAACTCATATTTATTGTCCCGGGCCGCTTGGAAGCTGTCAGTCCATCCATTGCAGGGATGTTGTTCTACAGGAACGTAAGATATCTATGTAAAACAATCCTCTTAAAGTGTAAAGAAGTATTATTTAGTGGCTGTAAGATAGTCTAGGAAAGTGGTGGCCATGCGAATGAAGTTTTCCAGGATCAATAGGAGATCAGGAATAGGATAGAAGTAGTCCAGGAAAGATTTGGGGTTTATGGAATACATGATATAATTTAGGAGGAGAGGGTGACATAGCATAAACATGTAGCTAAGATTGGAAAGAAAATAATCCCAAGAAGTTTTAGCTAGTTAAGCTATTGTATTAACCTATTTCGGTGGCCGCTTGGTATAAGGCGTCACTATCGTGTTGACTACATGGTCGATGACCGGGACATCAGCGTTTTAATCCCAGTTGGATGTACATTTTCAAAATGGTTTTTCACTCTCCCTCAACGCTAATGAGGGTACATTTACTATAAATTCAGCCTTATCCCTAATCCATTTAGCGTTATTAATACCTATGCGTATAACCTGAAAATTTAATAAGACGCAGTGCTAACAAATACAAACTTACTCTGATATAACTCAGTCATGACCTTCCAAACTATATTGCAATAAAAGTTTGTAATAGAAACACAAATAGACTCGTCCATGTTTCCATGGATCTAATATTAAACAAATTATAGCGAATAAAATCCATCCTATCTGCTTAAAAACTACCTTAGACAAATTTGTAGGGGAGAAAAGTCAAATGAATAGACGAGATATGTTGAATATAATTTTTGTTTAACCTATTTTTTACTGTCTCTCAAAATATTAAGTTTTCTTGGCCTGATGGTTGCCCCTGTTTATGAATTTAGAGCTGTCTTCTTGACACGTCTCTGTTACAGATGAAGAGTAGTGTGAGGAAAGTTGAAGGTTTCAAGGAGGCAGGGTCGTGTTGGGTTGTTTGGAGCATGAGGAGGTGGAGGAGGTAGATGTTATTCTCTAGGGAGGTTTCTCCAGTTGCTGGAATAACAACAATAAGATGATGATACACAGGTTGTGACACTGAAATAGATTGCCGTCAGTACGATTACACTTTTTTTCATATTTTCTTCTCTTATCCCTCAGGGCGTCAGGAATTTACTCATGGTTGTTTTTAACTTTATTGTAACTGTGTGGACAGAGAATATCCTTATGCGTCATAGCTTTTATTGTTTACTCAATTCTTCTGCACGACATCAGATACTGAAAGGTTGATATAAAGAGGAGAATAGTAAGAAGGAGGATTCAAATATTATATGACTTGAAGGAAGGAAGATAATTCTGGGGGCTCAAGGAGGAAACAAAGGACAGGGCGCTTTGGCGGTCTGAGTTCACTGACTAAAGGAATGGTCCTTTCGTAAGACACAGAACAAATAATAATAATACATGTAACAAACATAGGTCTTGAAGCCCCTGACAACTATCCATATTGGTCGTCTAGAGTCTAGATAATACAGGTCATAGAATAATAGCAACATCTGCTACGGAAGATGGATCGTTTCACCAAAATGTCGCCAAGAGCAGCATGAGTCACTCGCCTGACAAGGGAAACTATTTAATCTTTTTATTTACTTATAGGGTTTGTTTTCTATCTTTAAATTATTCGAGTTATAATTAAGGACTGGTGTATATATAAACAGCTTGAAGGCAATTCCCACTTGCGAATATATTACTTCTACATCTTTAATTATAAAATAAAACACCCATTTTTAAAGAGAAGTCTTATTTTAGTTTTATTTGAACATAGGTCTTTCTTAAATAGAAAATATTTTTATAAAAATGTTTCTCTTGTTCTTTTTTTAATTTCCTAAGGTTCTTAGCAATTGGTCTAGTAATATAATGTATTTTTCTAACTTTTCCTTAAACCAATTATTTTATGATACTTTTATTTAGTTTGAGTAAATTTGTGGCACCGAAAGTTCTTATAACTCCTTGATATGTCATCCTGGGCCATGAAATGATTTGTTCTCTTGTGTCAACAGTTTCATAACAAAGGTTAATATAGAACTGTATCAGGTGGTACGACGAGGGACAATAGCAAGTGAACGTGTGGACCATCGAAGGTGGATATGTTTATTGAACTATATTGCGCGAGAGGAATATAATAGGATCTTGAATTGTAGCAAGCTTCATCTTTACAAGCATAACCGATTATTTAATATGGTTTGTTTTAATAGTTTATTATTTATTTATTTATTTTTGTGTGAGATTAAACATTTATTAATATTATATAATTATTTTGGTGGTTTTATTTGTCTTTAAACAGCATTTATTTGTTTAACAATTCTATTTTTTTTAAAGATTAATTGTCTTTTTTTTGCTATCATAACTAAGCACCTCAATACTGATTTAGTATTCATAGCTTTTAAGAGTGTTTTAACACCTTCTACCCAAAACTTTCGTTAAAATAGTGTAATAATACTGTTTTAAACCCCTATCATATATTAAAAAAGTCATGGATGAAGTGTATTTTTCTTCAAAGAACTGTAAGTAAAGTTTTCTTTTAATACTTCATCCATGAAAAATCACCCGCTTTTAGAAGTAATTTCAATACATTGCGTTTTAAAAACAATTTCTTGTTTAAAAGATCAACTCCGTTGTATTAAAAGATCTTGTGGCTCGCTGGCTCCCTCTACCCAATAGGAAGCCAGCTCTCATAACATCAGGTCACCAGGACTCTTTCTATTGGTTGGTTTTGACACTAATGACAAGGGGTCCAAGAGGCAAGGGGTAGGTCATATATAAACCTCTTGTGGGTATGAATACACACAGTGCCGGTAGGAAAAATAGTAGTAATATAACTCTAAACAGTGCCGGTAGGAAAAAGAGTAGTAATATAACTCTAAACAGTGCCGGTAGGAAAAAGAGTAGTAATATAACTCTAAACAGTGCCGGTAGGAAAAAGAGTAGTAATATAACTCTAAACAGTGCCGGTAGGAAAAAGAGTAGTAATATAACTCTAAACAGTGCCGGTAGGAAAAAGAGTAGTAATATAACTCTAAACAGTGCCGGTAGGAAAAAGAGTAGTAATATAACTCTAAACAGTGCCGGTAAGAAAAAGAGTAGTAATATAACTCTAAACAGTGCCGGTAAGAAAAAGAGTAGTAATATAACTCTAAACAGTGCCGGTAGGAAAAAGAGTAGTAATATAACTCTAAACAGTGCCGGTGTGGCAGGAAATCTTTAGTCTAGGAAATTTTTAGGTAGTGGTTCTTTGACAATGCCGCCTGTCAATACCGCCAGTTTTTTTTTTTTAATTTCTTTGTCAACGTCGCTCTCAAGTTCTTAGGAAATCTTTAGACTGGGAAATTTTTAGGTAGTGGCTCTTTGTTAATGCCGCCCTTAGGATGCGTGTGTTTGTGTGTGTGTGTGTCAGAACAAATCAAAACTCATGTGTTAGTGTATCTTTTCGGACGTTTATTATTATTATTTAGCACCGTGTCTTACTACCCGTTCGGGTTATACGGTTAAGTACTAATTACGCTAATGGATTAGAAATGGGGAAAGTTGAATTTAGAGGAAATGAACCCGCATTTGCGTGGAGGGAGAGTGGAAAACCATTTAGGAACCCCCCTCCCCCCAGTTCACCCGACCGAGATTCGAACCTCGATCTTCCCGTCCTCGGCAGTCGAGCTCAACACGACTAGCGTGTTAGCCAACTATGCCACTGAGGCAGGTTGGACGTTTATTAATTTGATTGCATGTATTTAGTTTATTATTAGATTGGATAAATACTGCCTATTCAGGCCTTGGGAAGAGCTGCCAACATCAAAAAGTCAAGATTCTCTTTTACCCGAAGATAGCAGCAGGGATGAAGGTACAAATTCTTCTAACTATGCCAATATTTACTGTTAGTTTGTATCAAAATAAGACAAGACTGTCAATAATGGGTAGATTGAGTTTCCAAAGGGCTTTTAAGGGCATCCATTTTTTTTTTAAAGTTAAAGACTACTTTAAATAAATTCTTAAGCCTTACGGCATTAGATTTTAAAAATATTTCAGAGGAAGGCTTTTCTAAATAACTTATAGGGGGGTGACCCTACTCTATAATTATTATAATATAATTTAAAATGTTATATATTTATATGTGTGTTTAAATTTAAATCATATTTATGGAGGGTGCCAGAGTAAGAAGCCTCCCTGTGTTTCAAATATTCAAAGGCTTTTAACATAATATGCTAATTAATTGTCTTTATTTTTTCCTTTTTAAGATAGAATTAAAACACATTGGTGTTGATGCGGTGAAGGCGTTGGCAAATAACTAAGGTGTGAAAGGTTGAATAAAGTAGCATTAATATCGACACGAATTTCCTAGTCAACATTGATATTATTATCGGTGTCAAAGAGATGCCGTTCTTTTGAGTGCGTGCCGATGCTGTACTAGAGTCCCTCTTGCATTCAGACTAATAATATCCTGGACTAATGTTTTCCGCTTACACCGGTAGGAAAAAGAGTAGTAATATAACTCTAAACAGTGCCGGTAGGAAAAAGAGTAGTAATATAACTCTAAACAGTGCCGGTAGGAAAAAGAGTAGTAATATAACTCTAAACAGTGCCGGTAAGAAAAAGAGTAGTAATATAACTCTAAACAGTGCCGGTAAGAAAAAGAGTAGTAATATAACTCTAAACAGTGCCGGTAAGAAAAAGAGTAGTAATATAACTCTAAACAGTGCCGGTAGGAAAAAGAGTAGTAATATAACTCTAAACAGTGCCGGTAAGAAAAAGAGTAGTAATATAACTCTACACAGCATACAGTTCTCAGAACATGTAACGTGGGATATCACAGAAAAACAATCTGTGAACTTAACAAAAACTGTGTCATTTTATATCATATCTTCATTACCGAAGGTGTAATCATTCAAATAAATCGTGCGCAGCATCAAAAGTCTTGTTCATTTAATAATATTAAATATCAGAAATAATCAGGTCACATAATCACGTGCAAATGCGTAGTAAGGCAAGCTCGCGTCATCATCATCGTAAAACCCAATATCTTTATAAATAGTGTTCAATCACAGGGCAACATCACATATATAACCCCGTATAACCATGATTGGCGCCCATCGTGGGCTGATAAAACTCCGTATCACCATAATGGAGGGGGGACTATATTTGAATTGAATTTTTGAGTTCCCTATGCTCCGCCTCACAAATAAACGTATAGTTTTGAGAATTCCATAAAACATTAAGGTTAATGTAACTTTAGTAACTATAAATTAATAGTAGTTATTATTAAATTGAAGAAAATGCACAACACACAGTATACCTCTATGCAATAAAGCCAATTTACTTATCTAAGCTTTCATATAATGTAAAAAATAATTTTGTTTATAATTCAAGTTTCTTTCTAATTATCCACTGCCATTATAGAATAGCCATGTGCCTTTTTGATCAAATCAGCTCCTTTTTCAGCAATCATAATGGTTGGGGCATTAGTATTCCCACTGCTGACAATTGGCATGATAGAAGCATCAATCACTCTTAAACCATCAATGCCATACACACGTAGTTCAGGGTTGACAACGGCTGTGGGATCTGATGATGGACCCATTTTGCAGCTCCCTACAGAATGTAAAGAGCTAATTGAGTTTGAAAGTAATTTGCACTTCTTATATCCTAAGGAATTAGTATCTAGCTTTGAACACTTAGGGGAAGATAGATTTGAGAACTTCAAACCCAAATTTGAGAATTCCTCACTATTAAATAAATTAACTAAATTCATGGCTCCTTCTGATAAAACCTCGACATCATATGGATGATCAAGATGTTTAGGATAAATGAATGGATCATCGAAAGGATCTTTGGACTTTAGCATAATATGCCCACGGCTTTTTGGTCTAAGTAAAAATGCTATTAGAATCAATTGGTTGCCATTTATTAATCCCTTGATTCGGTTATTAAGAGAACAAATGGTAGATTGTTGAGCAGAATTACTTATGTCAGCGTTAATTGGGTTTATTGAGTTGGCTACTATTTGAATGTCTGGAGATTCATTGTTTTCCAAAGCATACTTTGTTTTAATAAACCCATTAAATTTTTGTGCTCCTACTGAAGAAAGGGGTCCTGTTGATCCCAAATAATTAGCTAAATCCTTAAAAAGGTCCACTGGAGATTGTTTTTCATTCTCATTATTGAAATTAACTATTCCTATTACTGATGAAGCATGTTCGTGAAGATTTTTACCAACATCTAATTGTTGAACAACTTTGATACCTAACGGCTCAAGCTGATCCACTAAACCAATCCCTGAAAGCATGAGTATCTTTGGAGATGCAACGGAGCCTGCGCTTAGTATGGTTTCTTTAGTGGCCAACGATTTAAAAAGTGTACTATGATCTTCATTTAAAACGAACTCCACACCCAAGGCCCTCTTCAAATCTGGATCAATAATCACTTTGGTAACTGTCGCACGAGTGACTACGTGGAGATTTTTTCTAAGAAGTCTTGCTGGCTTCAAAAACGCTGAATTAATGCTGTGACGTCTCCCATTTTCTGTAGTGGTTTGAGCTATCGCAAATCCTTCTTGGTCCTCGCCATTGACGTCTAAGACTTTGTGTCCAGTTTTAGCAACAGCGTCGATCATGGTTTGGACAGCCGTTTCTGTAAATGAATCTGTTTCTACACTAAGATATCCCCCTACACCGTGATAATTTAAACTAATATTGTTTTTATTGTTTTCAGATTTCTTAAAATATCTAAGTACCTCGTCGTATCCCCAACCTATATTTCCCATTTCTTCCCACCTGTCGTAATCTCTACGATTACCTCTAATATATAGCATCCCATTGATGCTGCTGCTTCCTCCAAGTACTTTACCCTTTGACCAATTACACCCAAATCCACCACACATATATTCATCAGGTTCTACTGCATAATTCCAGTCCAAATCAGAGTCTTCACCAAGGATAAAAGGAATTAGCAAGGGAACTTGAGATATTTCAGGCTCTTCTCCTCCAGCCTCCAGTAATAGAACCTTCCATTCTGGAACCTCAGACAGCCTATTAGCCAGCACACACCCTGCACTACCTCCACCCACGATGATGAAGTCGTACTCGGCATCCGGAGGATTGTGCTGTATGTTGAGGTTCACTTTCGTTTTGCTGATAACATCTCTGACGATTGACAGGAAAAGCATTGCTATGCTCATCGTGCAACTGTTATCGTTTGATACACCTCCTGGAATTGTCTCTTGGGACGACATGGTAGTCTGTTTGCAGGAATACTAAAATGCAGTTAGGTACTGAAAAAAAAAGGATTAATAATATTAATTTTATATTTTATTGATTCAAATTTATTTCTTTATTACTATATTAAATTGCTGAGCAACACTCACATTACTTTTACGCAGGCCAAAACAGAGAAAACACATAAATTTGAGGCCATTTGCTTATAGTATATAAATTGAGGTCTAAGGGGAATCCTTCTTTAAATCTGTAAGGTAGCAATCTCATATTTCATTGTTCTCCTTGGTTATAGGGTATAAGATAGGGTCATAGGGTAATCGCAAGGTTGGACCGTTACCTTTCAGGATATGTGGAATTTGTTTTCCATGGCCCCATGAAGGTAAATAACATTTACAAAAAATAATAGGAGAGAAAGAAAGAAGAACCCTAGAGGCATTATGGCAATCGATGAATTTTTTAAAATAAAAATTTGAAACAAAACAGTACCTAGCAACAAATTGGGTGTACTAACAGATGGAATACATATACAATGACCTTTATGCCTAAGATCGTTCATATTATTATTGAAACAAATAAACGAAAAGGATATTGAACATATGGGTACAAATAATAGCACATTTCACCAACGAGCATACATAAAATAATATACACATATACAAAAACATATGATTTAAACTAGGTAGTTTCAACTCCCCAACTACCATAACTCTATTTAAAAAAATTATATATATATATATTGTGTGTGTATGTGTGTGTTGTGTGTGTGTGTGTGTGTGTGTGTGTGTGTGTGTGTGTGTGTGTGTGTGTGTGTGTGTGTGTGTGTGTGTGTGTGTGTGTAGGTTCATAAAACTAGGAAAATATTGATTTTATAAAATATTATTTCAAAGAAAAGTTTTTTCTATCTTTAACTGTATAAATTACTAATTAGTAACTTAAAAATGATAAGCTATTTAATAACTCAAAAATAGACCCAGTTTTATCAAAATTGAAGATCTCCGATTATGTAAAGTATCATATGAGTCATTTGTCCATAAAAAATAAGATGCACCATTTTGAATTTAAGGCTAAACAGTGCCTAGGTATTTAATTTAATCAAAATAGTTATAACTGATTTCAAGGAAATTGATTTTTGCCCTTTTCACCCGTAGGTAAAATACTCCTAATTTGCTTTATAATCCCCAAAATTCCTTTGTAGAACTTTGTGAATACCATAGATATTAAGTTCTAGCCCACATAATAGAATGGTCTCTCTTCTAGGCTTACGGGCATTATTTGTGTTTTGACCATATACCTTAAATAATAATTTAAATTTAAGGGTAGGTTGCTGATGATTAGTGTTATGGTTTTTAAATTTTATGTATAAGCACCATGTCTTACAACCCGTTCGGGTTATACGCTTATGTAAACTACTCTAATGGCTTTTAGGGATTAGGATGGTTATAGTTAGAGGAAATGTACCCGCATTTGCGTGGAGGGATAGTGGAAACATTTTTTAGATACCAGCTTAAGTAGGCCTTACACGCTACCGAGATTCGAACCTCAATCTCCCTTTCAACGACAGTCCAATCTTCTGCGAGAGAAGCGCCTTAGACCGTGCAGCCACAAAAGTGGTTTTTACATATTTTGAAAATGGCTCTTAATTATTTGGTTCAAAATGGGTATTTTGTAAGTGTTGTACAATATGAACAATTTTATTGTTTTTCTTTAAAAATAAATTACTATAGAGTATTTTGCTGATTACTGACCGTTGAAAATTATTTAATTTTTCTAAAACTGCCTCAGCAATTTTGTTCAAAATTGGTATCTGTGAACACTATTTTGTATGAGAAATAATTATAGACATTTATTATTCTAAAATAAATTAATTTAAGGTTAATCTACGTGTGACTAGCCTAAGAATATTTTTTTAATGGCCCTAGAGATTTAGTTTAAAATGGATAGGCTAGAGTTATTTTTCATGACTAATAAGAATTAAATTTTTAATTTTTACAATTATTAAATATTTGAGATTATTTGTGGAACATCTTATGTTTATAATAAAGAGTGTTTATTGTAATTAACAAAATGATCTGTTTGTTTTCATAGGAAAAAATACTCAAGTGTAGTTATATAGATTTATAATATTTTGATTAAAAAAAATTCGTTTCAAGTAATAATATAGTTTTTAGTAAATTTGTACGATTTTTATACCATTCATTTAGATCTACCAGTATCAAATGTTAATTAATAATACTTTTTTTTTCTGTCTTACAAATAATTCATGCTAAAATTAATTCTAAAGGGGTGGACGCAAACTTAAGGACATTACTTAATTTGAATGAAATATCATCAAACAACACTATTTCTTATAAGAATGGCAGTTTTGAAGATTTTAAAAACCACTGAAACACGCATTATTCATCTTAAAACTGTATTTTATAACCTTGTTAGAAATAAAAAAATTTTAGCGATTAAAATATCTATTATTCTATCTTCTTTGATTTAAAAACTATGATATTTTACGTGAAATAACGTTTAAAATGAGGTAGTTTTTTTCTTTTATATATTGCCTTTTTAAAATTTTAAAAATTAAAATAAGGATATGTTTGTTAACTTTTAGCTGCAACTATATTAAGTAATAAAAATCTTTTCTTAAATAACGTAAGATTTATATATGTCTGCAACGCATCTCAACGCTTCGGTGGGTGGACCCTTAAAGACTCTAGTAATGGTTGTGGTATCTTGAATCAAGTTTTTTTAAAAGTCATGTGCTCATATAATTAATTTTCAAACGGTAAAATTCACTCAAAATAAGAATAAGAAAATAAGAAAAATACTCCTACGTAATCATTATTAGCTTTTATACCGTACTCTGTGACGATTGGTAAACATCAGAGTGTCAATTTAGATTCCTTAACTTCATCTTTCATGTACATTAAAAATATACCAAGAACGTTTTTAACACTTGAAAATAATGTCCATTCAATAATTTCAACCCCTCTGGCCTGGTTTGGAGGTAGGTGTTCTCTACGATGGTGAGTGGACCTCTGACCTTTCTGTTAACAAATTTGGACGCAATGGTTGAGGAACAGATGTAGGTTTAGATTACTATTTGAAGTAAGGATTATATTGAGATCGATACGCGTTCATGAGTTATTGAAAATAAGATTTTACTAGTGCTTCCAAGTGAGCATATGTGTTGCTAATGTGCTTTGTATGTATAAAAATGCGATCCAGAACCAGCCAATAGAATTCATCGATTTCCTCTTTATCTAAGAAACCTAATAATCTTCCCTCAGTCTCTTTTGAAAACTCACGTAAATAACTGAAGTTTCTTTCTATGTACACTATAAAATTTAAACTATAGCATGTTTATGGAATTAATAAATGTATTTGGTAATACCTGACTTGTACTTGTAAAAAGCTGTGAACTTGAGTAGATAATTGCATTAACTCCGTGACCAAGATTGCGTCGTGATTCTTAATTCACTTTGTGTTTAACTTACTAATAAATATGAACACCAACAAGAAGCTATTTAAAGCATTTAAAAATATCGCGTAGACTCTAATGGTCGATTATATTGGTTGCTTAACCTGTTTTTCCTCAAATAATTAGCTGATATAAATAGTATTGTGCATTAGATAAAATTTGAAGGTAAAAGCAATTACCAATAATCAAGAACAAACATGCCCTTGAGTATATTTTTTAATCTAGCCTTGTATAAATGTTAACCAGCTAATTTAACTAGTTTTCAATCTTAACATGTAGCCCTAAGCATAATGTGCTTTAAAATATTACATTATTTAAGGGGATTCTCACAGAATAGAATTGATTACCAACGACATGGAGAGTGGAACTAAAACCCCAATTGGATACACTGAAAAAACCTACTTCACTTTATTTCTACGCAAATTCGATTAAATTCCTCTAAGATTCTACTGTCTTCAGAACAATATTATTGTAGATATGCGAATAGATAAATGGGTAGGGTTACATAGCTTACAAACAAAATGTTATAAAGAATTAACCATTCTATATTTTGGTCAATTCTTTAATTTTGATAACTCAAACAACCATATAAAAAGTAAATATTTTTAGGGTAAAGAATAGTTTAATCTATATATAGCTATGCTTTCATGTATTAAAACAAATGTTTGAGTTTCACTACCACGGATGCTCTATAGACCGGTAAATATACTGAGATTTTTACACACATGCGTATATTTTGAAATGAAATAAGGGACAAAACAACCCATCCATGATAACCAAGAGTTTGTTGAAACAACTGATAGAAATGAATTTAGTAGCTACAGCTATTTTAAAAATATACTCGGGAAGGTTTGGTCAGTTAAAAAAAAAAGCTTTATAGGCCTATAGTAAGATGAGTTTAGGTTAGGTTTGGTTTTGATGAGCTTATTTTGGTAATTTACTATTACTTTATACATCCTTCATAGATAAATCTTTGAGGATTGTAAGGATAAAACATATTTCCTTCCACAAAATTGGCTAACCACATCCTTGATGTAATATATCTTAGTCGCTACATAATATATTGTCACAAAGATATTCATAGGATCACACTCATAGTCAGAACTAGTGCTACTCAAGTGCGGCTCACTACCAAACACAAGATGACACCTACCTATACCTGAATGGAATGGGCCAGTTTCGTATGTGAAACTATCCCATTCCATTTGAGTTTAGGTAGATGTCATCTTATATTTGGTTTTGAGACGAACTTGAGGCACACTAGGTCTGACTATGAATATGACCCAAAGAGTTTGGCTAAATACGTTTGAATTAATTTTTTCCCACACCATGGCTTACTTTTTATTTAAAAGAAATGTTTAAAAATCTAAAGTTTTGTTTCTTCTATGGTTGTGTATCTCTATAAAATACAATATTTTAATTTCATAAATATTAACAAAGAAAATGTAAGCTGTACAGTTATTATGGACCACCAGGATAGAATAGTTTATAGAAAATGTGTCTCAAAGGAAGTTTTCTGTTTACAGAGTTGGTTTAGATTTTTTTTTTAAGCTAGAATAAAATACTCATTAAGAAGTCTTGTATTTCAATTCAAAAACTTTTTTTTGTCAATGCTTGGCGCTTATTTTAGGTGATGAAATGTTGTTTTATAGTTAAAGCTTAGTGATTTTATACTTCCTTTTAATCACGAGAAATCAACCACATTTGTATGGATAAAGTATCGTTGAGATTAATTAAAATCAATGAAAAAGGGAGGGGGAGGGCTAGGAGCAGAAAAATCCTACACTTAACTTCTTGAAATAAAAATCATATTTATAATCTAATATATTTAATTTTCTTGGTTTTTCTCCACTTTTTAACTATTCATTACTTCATATTTAATTATATTTCTAGTGTAGGGAAAAGTAAGCTAGAATTCAAATATATTGTACTGGCATTTGCGTGAATAAAGAGTCGTGAACCATTTATGTGCAATCACCCTCATTACATCTGTCCGGGGTTTAAGCCTCCACACAATCAGTAAATTTACTAGATGAGCTTGACATTTAGTCCGTGTTCTCACCGACGCAGGTACTTAAATTCAGAGGCCCAGATTTTGTTAGAAGATTCAGCTATCTAAAACTGTCATTAAAAGCATACTAGAAGACATTGCTGGCTTCTTAGCTCGAAGAAAGTAGTGTTATACATGTTTCAAATGGGTTTTAAATTTGTCACTTATTTTAAAAATTACGCGGGGCTACTCTAAGGTGAAACACAAACTTACACAAAGATTAAACGCAAAAGTTTTTTCCCCCCTAGAAAAATAAAAGTTGTATAAGTGGATCTTTGCGTCTGGATGAACTTTGTCACAGATCCGTATAATTTACAAAGCTGATATACTCAAAACAAGCCGCCATGGTTTCCGCCATCTAATTATTTCTGAGAGGTTGTAAGAGCGAAGAGGCACAAAGAGGATCTAACAACAGCCACTCGGGGGGTATGTGACGAAAAGGGGTGAGTTAGAGACAAACATACAGGCTGTATGAAAGAAAATAAGATTAAAGAGAAAGAGTGGAATGTCAAAGGAGGTCGGGGGTTAAAGTAAAGGGAAAACACCCTCATAAAAGGAAAAGAAAGATGACCGCAAACATTCTGTAATAATGAGGAGTCACCAGAAATACTGGAAGAATAAGGCTCCAAATAAAAATGGGGGAGGTTTCCTGTTTCGTGAATCCATCTAGGATAAATGTAAACAACCTACTAAGGATCTACCTCACTCTCGTGTGTGAACACGTGGACCAAGACGTCAGTCCCATCGTGTCTGGTTTGCCAGTGACAAAGAGGTCGATGTTGGAATCTCATTTTTTTTTAAACGCGTTTTAAGGTCCTTTTTTTTTTCATTTCTTATGAAAAAAAAACTTTATTTTGCCAAAATGGATAAAAATTTGTTTTATTAGTTTAATTTTAAGCTACACAATGCTATACAATATTCAAGAATGTTTAGATTACAATATATATAAAATTAAACCAAATATATCTACTGATGAAATATTTTATTAATTTTGGCAAATAAAAAAGAGTTTTGTCATGGAAAAAATCTTCCAAAAATCCTGATCTTAGCTCGGCTACCTTTCATCCCGCCTTGTATATTTTTCGGTATCCCTCTCTCCCTCCATGCAGGTGCGTGTATACTTCTCTACATTCTACCTTCCTCAGCCATGCCACATAAGTGTCAACATACAAATGGATTGAAAGGGTTAACTTTTGATAAAAGTTTAGAAAATTTAAATGGTTAGAAAATGGGTCTGTGATTAAGTATAAAATGGGTATCAAAATATATATTTTCATCGTAAATAAGAATATGTTTTATTTTTACAAATATAAATTATTTGAGGTTAGCTTACAAATAACTTAATTTTGAATTTTTTCTAAGCTTTTAATACTTTATATTATGAGAACAGTTGCACAAAAGTGTCGTATAATTTATTTGAAAATAGCTCTAACAATTTTGTTTGTTGGGAGCATTTTACATGATCAAAAACAATGTATGTTTATTTGTATGGAATAATTGAACATAAAGGTAACTATGGTAAGAAAGAAAATTTGAAATTTTTTATATTGACCTTGAAGATTGATTCCAAATTGGTAAATGGGAGTAGTTTTTCATAATAGTAAGAAAACGTTTTTAAAATTTGAAAGTAAACTTGACAGTTTAGATGTTTTACCTAATACTTAACTTAGTAAACATATAACTTGCAATCTCACAATTTTAATAACTTATTCAACCTATCAGATGTCAGTTTTTATTTAATATATCTTTACATCGTAATATTTCCTGATAGTTTTATTCTTTATCGGAACCTATTTAGAATGTTTCTTTATCATAACTTAAATATTTATTATTATTGTACTGGTTTTGTCTCAGGCCTGAAGATGGAGTAATCACCGAAACATGTCGTCACCCTGCCAATAATAGCAACACTAAATTAAGGAAGAGAGGAATTAAAACCAAATAGAAAAGGAACGTCACTTTATTACAAACTTTTAAGAATTAATTTATAACTTATGTTACAATTCTTTCATATTAATCGACTTGTACTTATTTATATTATCCTGTCCTTGCAACGAATCAAAACAAAGTACAAGTATAACCTGGATGACACACATACGTTGATTTTCAATTAAATCTCCTAAATAATTTATTATTTCGATACTCAAAACAGGTAAAATTAAATATGCAATTGACTCGAATAACAAGTTCAGTACCAATAGATCGTTAATATTTAATTTAATAAGTTTGTTAAAGAAGTGACTTGATATGTCATAGTTTTTAATTTTAATATGTTTCATGTTGATATTTTACGTATACTGTTAATTGTCTTTGTTCACATTTGTAAGGTACATCAATAACAATCTAGTCAAACTAATTTACCTTCTATTTTCGTTTTTATAAATGTCACTGTTTACAATATTTTTATCATTACAGAACATGCTCTCCTTATAACTTGTTTTTCAAACAATGTACTAGTATATATAATTAATTCAACTAATAAGTTCATTATAATGGCATAACAATTTACTTATTAATTTGTATAAATATTATTAATTGATAGTCATACCTTTCATATAGCCTTTAAAATATTTTATGTCAAATTTATTAAAATGTATTAATTGTCTTTGTTGACATTTTTAAGTTATTAATAACTACAATATAATCAAATTGCCAATTTATCCACTAGTCAATTTGCTCATCAGCCAATCTTATAGCCTGCTATTACTTAAAATATTTTAATCATCACAGATTATTATTATTTTATTGTTAATCTGTTAGTTTAATAATCCAGAATATTATTACTGTAACAATCATACTGGTGAATTTTTAGAAGTGATGTTGTTTCTGTTTTAATTGACTTCATAATTCATAGTAAATTGAGTTATTTATTTAATAAACGAACCATTTTGCACGTTATTTTTCTTATTTTTATCTTGATTTAATTGACCCAAATAATAAGTTATCCATATCAATGCAAGTAAATGTAACATCTAAGTGCGTTCCTTATATTATAAGTTTCATATTTCTTCTTACTACAGCTATAATGAATATTACTAAGATAAACAATTCAGACAAAAAGCTGTGTCATAAGGAAATGGCTGTGATTAATAATATTTGTTATCACAGGGATTTACATAGCAGCGTTTAGTATTTTTCCATGGCTGATTAATTTTATTTTTGCTTTTAATAACAAAATTGCTTTTTTATCATTCAGTGTTTATATTATTTAAACCCCAATTTTAATTTTTTAAGAAGTTTCCATGTGTGGTTTCTCAAAAAGTGAGAATTTCAGAACCTATATTTGTATGGGAATTTTATTACTATTTCGAGATACAAAATTTGTAGTTAATTTTGGCAATTGAATTTGAGGACACCCTGAATAGTATAGTAATTGATAAGTGTGTGGTTACTATAAGCCTTAGCTCAAACGGTAGCGGAATGTCTAGTAAGCTGAAGGTCTGGTGTTCATATAAACATGTATCATTGGTGAAATGTTGGTTTGTTCGTTGACGGTGACGAATTGACGGCCGGTGGGGAGGATAGGTCGTATGTCTGTGTTAGTTTTACGTGTAGCGAGGGGAAGGATGTTGGAAACCACACGTGGCCTCGTGAACGTATTGATCAAGGAAGTTTGAGCATTGTTATCGATTCCAAAAACAGATGCGGTCACGCAGTAACATATATGTACACACTTGTAAAAACTATACGGTATATAATAATATTATAATAATAAACTAGAGGCGTGCGAGTGGGCATATTTAACTTCAAGTCGCGTTTGAAATGAAAACATCGAGTTTTAATTCTAGTTAGAGTACCATGGAACATTATTTTTTAACTAAATATTTCGAAGTTGAATTTCTGTAATATATCCTTACATAAACCATAAATACAGTTCGAATATATTTTTTTATTATTAATTATTTTGTGAAAAAAAATTATAATCACACAAATTAGAGTACCGGTATTTAAATAAATTTAATATAGTTGTACAATTTTTTTTATTTAGACAAAGGAAATATTGAAATATTCTATTTGCTATGAAATTATATTTTTAAGAAAAGGTCGAGAATTCAGAGTTAGTTACTCAATTTTTTAGAATTTTATAAAAATCTTTGAGTCAGTTTGACTTGAATTCGAATTTTAAGTAATCTCCGGAATTCAGTCTATTGCAAAAATACTCATAAATCAAATGATGACTGATGCAGGTTTCTCACTTCATTTCTCACGAAACGTTGATGTTGTTCCTTTAAAATAATCACTTCACTCATATTATTCTGTATACTTCATAGCCTGGGACGATTTCAAACTCTATTCAGTAGATAAACTTGTAAGAAGAGAATGATGTCGACTATCGTGAAATATCTATCGTAGCAACTACAGCCAATATACAATGCCCAATCACATGATCATTGTTTTCCATCCTAGTTTGGCGAAGTAACCAACAAGAATACATTTATTCTCAGAAAATTGTTTGTCTACATTTCATGGTCAAAGCCCGAATTCTAGCCAGTTGGCGAAATGACCGGCCACGTTCTAGTTTTGGCCACCGATATTAGTGGCCAAAGCACAGGAATATATTATAATTGATGCAATTATCATTCTATCATCATACGGGCTAAATGATTTCTTTATCGTGGTTTGGTTATTTCCTGTCTGGTAAATACTATCATATATTTTATTTATGTATTACCAAGCTTACAACTGTCTAAGGGTGAGGGTGGAAGTTGAGGGGGGGGAGGTTCCCGTCCACATTTGGTCCCCACGGCTACCCTCACCCGAGGGGCGACTCCTTTAACACCATCGGTTAGGTTAAGTTAGGATGGTATTGTGTTGTCTCACTCCAGCCAGCACTTGCCATGCTGTCATGGTCTATTCGCCTTTGGTTGGTCAGAACGCGAATTAAAGTTTTCCCCGAACAATATTTCGCTTTTTGGCTGGAACAGCTGGTAAATGTGCGAAGGGTCCAGGCAATTCGTGAGTTTGCCAGTGTCTGGCTTTGACCATAATTAAAAGTTAACTACGATTAGAAAACAAGTCAATATAATGTGATATTATTAAATGATGAATACATTGATAAAATACATTTCATTAAAACCAATTCCCTCAAACATTTTACAAAACAAAGATTTTCGTTTTACTATTATTTGTAGATAGTAAAATCTTTCTTCACTTTGATACGTAAGAAGTCTTGGGATCTTTTCTGCGCATGTGTTTGTAACTAAACCTTACTGAAAATCTAATATTATGCTACTACTTATTAGGTACAAGATTTTTTCGTGATAGCTAAATTTTTTATTTTGCATATAGCCATGGCAGCTTTTTTTGAGCACGCGGTTTACTACCTGCTCAGGCGATACGTATATGTACTAAATACACTAATGGTCAGGACTGAGGAAGGTCAAATTTAAAGAGGAGGTGTACCCGCATTTGTGTGGAAAACCATTTAGGAAAAAACACCCTCAGTACACCCGATTGGGATTTGAACCCCAATCTCTCTGTTATTTGCAGTTTAGTCTATGTGAGAATGACGCCTCAGACCATTGTGCACAGTGATGTATTTGGTGGTTTTCATGGTAGTAGTTGTTAAGAGGAAATGAGATTCGCTGAACGTGTTTTTTTACACATACTTAGAAAATTAAAACGGCTATTAAAACATATTTAAAGGTCATTATAGCATTTTTGAATTAATAAATAACACATGCGCCAAATAAAACGAAATAAAATTTTCACAAAATTGACTACTTGACCTTTTAGATGCAAATAATGTTGTTGATTTATACGCTAATTAACAATAACAACATTCCAGCAAACAATAAAAGTCCTTTCAGTCTAAAAAATTTAATTTCCTCTACCAAAGAACATTGGTAAAATATATATTTTAGCAAGATAGTATATCGGCCAAAGACAAATAAGTCAATATAAATAATAAAAATATAAAGCATGTGCAAGTTACTTAAATGATATCATTTAAGCTCGATCTTTGGTTTGTTTGGTTAATACACATTTTAGCCGTAATATCTTTACTACCTTCACCACAACACTTAAATAAAAGTTATTTTTTAACAATTCTTGAACAAAAAAAATAAAAAATATTCCCCGAATTTTCATACCAAAATCTAACTTTTTATATAATAAAATCCAATAATTTTATTTACCACAAATCAGGGTATCTACTTATACCGAACTAAGTACGGAAACATCCCTCGTGTGATGACCAGAACCTCCACTAGACTGTTCCATCCGAGGTGACGTATCGCTTTAGTGAGAACTCTTGTAGAATAGTACAATAATCTCTCTTCCATTGTTTCCGCCATTGCTTCCCTCTTCTCATCGCAACACTTTTTTTGGGGGTGTTCTCGCGTCTGACATAAATCTCATTCGATTGGTTTGGCCCTGTTGTTGCCAAGTTGAAACCTTTTTCCTATAGTTTTTATTATTATTGGCCATTTTTGTCTCTTTCTATCCGTGTTTGTTTTTACAAAGAATCTTCCTAGCGGCCCAGTGATATATATTATTGGATACACAAAAAAAGGAACGAAGAGTATTATCTCTCTCCCTCTATCTTACGTTTTTCTTGCAACATTCTGTGACTAAAGATTCTTTGAACCAGAACGCTAGGACTTTTCCTTTAACTCGAAATTTATTGCTCGAATGTATATATATTTGTTCTCTCTGTTTCTTCGATAACTCACATTTCCGCCATTTATTACGCACATTTACTTCCAAGAAGAGTGGAACGTAATGTGCGTTTTTTTTATATTTTATATTTCAAATATTATTTGTAACTGTACCGGTAGATGCGATGCAAATGCTTTCCATTGATGGAAAGGTTGGGGTTAGAATCCTGACCAAATGCACGTGTGATTAGAAGAGAAACAGTTCAATATAGTTCTTCGTTCCTTCTCTCCACGTTTTCTCGAATTTCCTTTAAATTACCATTCTCAGAATCTACTCCTTAAATTAAGCCGTCCATATGGACGTGGACTGAATGTCAGGTTCATATGTTTTGGTATGCTAGTAATGGGGAGATCTGAGTTCAAGTACCCGTCAAGTGACTTGAGGGTGATTTTTCCTGAATTATTCCTGAATGTATTCATCCCAAACAGTTCGAAAGCGGTGTTGGGAAATATTACAGATTGATCCGTTACTTGCGATTATGTTAAACCTAACTTTAAAAAATGTTTATTTTTGGTCTTAAAACTGAGACTTTTAGAGATAGTTTCAAAGTCTATGAAAATCACGTTTTGTGTACGATATATAATAGTCTGCTATCAATTTATCTTATTATTTTCAAAGATCTTCTTAGTGGTCAAATATTTGAGAAGATAAACTCTCACTCTAGAATATACTGCCTTGACTTCTAGAAATGCATAAAATATACTAATTATTTTTACTTTTTATGCCCCTTTGCTTTTTTTTTTTAATCTTCCTTCTATACCTTCATCCTCATTTTACTTTTATACATCAAAACCATGGGGCAATGCACCAAGATTCTGAAATTATGTGAAATTTTCAGAAAGCATCCTGTAGCCAGCACCAACAAGTGCTTTTTCAGTGTGTAAGGCTGGGCAAATAAAGTCTTCATCACTAGATTTTTTGACAAATGTAACATTTGGACCAATCTATAACACGAAGCTCAAGTGGAGATTCAAAGTCAACATTTTCCAGCTGCAGGTGCCTTGAAGTCATTTTGATAATAATTCACTTCAGTCTAATTTGTAAAAAAGAAGGTTAAATGATTTATATGAGTATAGTTTTATATTAGAATAAAAACAAATGTAAGAGAAAACATAAAAAAATGACAAGACGAACGCTAAAATCAAGGTAGTTTTTTTTAAATCATAAGGAAACCTTAAGGTTTAGGGAAAAGTAAATATTATAAAAAATATACTTGATAAGAGCTTTTGAACAAAAAGAAGAAAAGTAAAATCGTACCATTAGGAGCTGAGATACAACCAATTCTAGGACTCCAGAATGGCGGCCATAAATAGTCGCCATTTTGGTGTCCTGCACAGATTTTAATGTGGCTCCCTATCTGAAAAAGGTCTCTTTTGACCTTATTTATGACCACAGAAAGTGGCATATTCCAATCGAAAAGTGCAACTTTTTTTATGTACCAGACATAATACACCAAGTGGGCAGGTAAGGCTCCTTAAATTGGTCTGAGATATTAGACTGGTGAATTATTTCACAAGGGCTATCCAACTAAATTCTCACCAACTAATATACTCCCTCTCCTAGAACCGTAAGTTAGGTCTAATCGTCATCTACGTTCAACTTTGAAGATGAATTAGTATAACATTCATCATACAGTCAACTCCATTCTAAATGTTTTGTGTTCTTTACACTTCTGCTAGTTTTGTATAAGTCATTAAAGTGGGTATGACACTTTCTAATAGATACTGTGTAGATATGTGTTTTAATAAGATTTATAGAAGTAACCTTCTCTGACCATTTTTAATGCACTACCCCTAATTACTCGTTTGAGCCTGAAACATATTTACACTAATAGACTATATATTAGGAAATTATTTAATAAAATCTACCTACCTAAGAAAATAAAAGGGGCTGGTAGTTGGCGCCCAATCATTTATATACAATTAATTCATTTATTTATATTTAATTTAAAGTATATCTTGATCTATTGAAATAATGATTTAAAAATAAATCCTTTTTAAATAAAAATGTTTACCATAATACTTAATCCCCACGTTTTATTGATATTTTCTAGACGTAGATTAAATAATGGTACTTTTACATAGCTATAATAGAATACATTTTAGTTGTATGACATTATCTAAAATATTTATATAAATATTGACTTTATATCTATTTACTAAAGTCCACGCATGGAAAAAAGTGAAAATAACCTACAATAAACTGCTGGAGGAATGCGGTTTGAAATCCAATAGGTCAATGTGAAAGAAGCGTGTTACATTGGTTTGAGAATGTTAAGAGGATAAGTTTGGATCGAGGGTCGAAGCAAATATATGAAGGTAGAAAGTGTGGATCAAAAGGAAGAGGTAGACCATACAAAGACGTGGCTAAATGCTGTAGAGGAATGTGTGAAAAAGAGAAACCTAAGTTTAAAGAATAAAAGAGCATGTATGACCGACTCACAGTATGGATGTTGTTAAAGCGAAGGGAGTGTTCATGATTATGGTCGTGTGGAGAAAATTAATGAAGATGGATTAAGTAATGAGTTGTTTTTTGAGTTATTTGCACAGTTTCTTGCCTACCCCTCAAGGAAACGGTGTGATTAGGCATGTTTTTTTTAATGTATAAGCTATTTATATCAGTCAAGTGAAGCTACTGTTTGATGGTGACAAGAATATTCCTGTTCTAGTACAATTCGGGTGTCCTGTGGGAGTTTTTTTATTAAATGTATTTTCACTCTCCCTCCATGCAAATGTTAGTACATTTCTTTTAAATTCTTCCATATACATCTCTTTCCAAGCAGTACAATTAGCCTAAACTTATATTAAAATGCTGCTAAAAAACCAAACATTTTGTAATTGTTATTGTAATTTGCTAGTCGTTGCTAAAATGGAGTTAGCTATCATCATCTTAACCACCTCTTACCTCCCTCTCAACATTGAAAACAACCAAGGATTTGCAAGGTAGTTGATAAACTTGAGAGAAACACTTTGCAAGAAGCAACAGAATTAGTGAGTCTCCCCCGTCTCTTGTACGTCCTGACCATGTGGGTTAGTTCTCAACCTCCAGTCTACAGGACCAGTAAAGAGCGTTCTTAGGTTGCTTGCCACCAAACATGGGAGGGATATAGTGTATTTCAAGCAAGTAACGCACCCTTCTCTAAAGAAGAACTCCACTTTCCTGATAAAATTTCGTCTTGTATGGTTTTATCTGAGGAAGTGATAGTTGAAATAGTTTTTTTTTAAAGCAACATATTTGCCCATAATTTCATTCACTACCCGTCCTGGCTATACTTATAACACTATTGGGTTAGCCATAAGAGTATTACAAATAATATAAGATTTTTGAAGAGATATGCCTGAATTTTCGTGGATGGAGAGTGGAAAAATATTTAGCATAATCCTTTCACAACATAGCCGGCCAGGATTCTTATCCCGACTTTCCCATCATCGGAAAAACAGACTTTACTATCATAAGATCTATGCTTTGTGTCCAAGGACAATGATTAATTTGGAAAATGATTTCAGTTCTGATTCGTGTGACTTCTTTCACAATATTCTGATGTGTCTTGATTTAATTTAATTTGCTGAAATTTTAAGTTGTCTTTTTTCATGTATCTATTGGGAACACATTTCACTTATCTGAAAAAGTTATATTTTTTTTATCACCACATGCCTTTTCAGGCTATACGCCTATATAATATTTACTTTAATGGGGTGGGTATAAGGAAGGAAGCATTATAGAGGTAGGGCCATAACTAGAGGCTTTGGGGCCCCGGGTCAACAGATAATAATGGGGCCCCCATTTTTATTATTTTCCTACCAACCTCTAAATCCCACATTTCCATCTTATTTTAATAAATCTTGTTGATATGTGTTGTTAGTTATTGGATGTTTTTGATCCGGTGAAGTTAATACTGAATTTAATATAAAACCATGCAATATAACTAAGGTAAGCGGTAGCCTTAAGGTAAGATATTTATAAAGTCAAATTGCAAATTTTTTTAACAATCACACTGGGCCAATGCACACATACAAAATACATTAGTATTAAAATACACTTTGAAAAACAGCGAGAGTTAAATATATTTTAGACGATATACGTTTAATTAAAGCTTTATTCTGCTTTCGCTCAAAATAAAATCCTCCTCGCCCTGGGGCCCCGTATGCTCGGGGCCCTGGGGCACAGTCCCACTGCCCAGATAGTATTTACGGCCCTGTTTAGAGGAAGTGTACCCACATTTGAGAGGAGAATTAAAGTGGGAAAAAACCTGTTCTCACTAGACCCGACTGGGATTCAAACCCCAATCTCCTCGTCATCAGCAGGCCAGGCTAACACGAGTGTGACGCCCTATACCATTCGACCATAAAAAATTAATATTTGCTTATTTTAACTGTAAAAGTATTGAAAATAAACGTTATATAATTTATGACCAGTATCAAGGCGCTCTAACTCATTTCAGGATTGATTCAGAAAGTAAACTTCTATTTATGTACAATCCGCATTGGTGAGCTTACAGTCTAAAGTGTCAATATAGTCTGGTCTGGTTTGCTTGTGATAGGAAGGACAGGGTTCGAATATATCAACTATGATCTAAAAATTATTGTGGTTTCCATTTTATCTCCATGCGATTGAGGATTTGTTTCCATTAGGATTACACCCCTCCTCATTCCTACCTCCGTTGTGTAAACACGACAACAGTACGGATGTGCCTTAAAAAAATGTTATGTAGTTTGATTATATTAACTAGCTTTTACCATTTACTTTTATGGTTAAGATTGTACGCCCCCATTATGTGTGCTATGCAATTGTTCTGCATTTTCTGAAATTAATTTTATTTCTATCATTTGTATTATATTTTAACCAAACAAGGATGAGAACACTGGCCTTGTGAATATAAGTTGTATATTACGTGGTGGATAATGTTCTGGCTATTTTGTTATATTTTCCTTCATAATTTATTTGATAAAGTACGAGGGAATGTATGTTTCCTACCGACAAACATGTTGGCACAATGTAGACACTGGTACCCTATTTATTTATTTTCTTAGATAAAGGCAGCTCCCAGTTAAACCGGTGTTATCAATTACTATTAATTAGTTTCAATGTAAAACCATGTATATGGTTTATATATGTATATACCCAGGCATATTTTCGACCTTGTGGCATGATGTGACCTTTCCGTATAGAATTTTACAATTCATTTAATAAAAATATAATTAATTCAGTACATTCTCACTTTATCCACTCTTACGACGGAGAGATACAAAGTCCAACATTAAATGCGTTTATTAATTGAAGGTAAGGCTTTGTTAGGTTAGTTAATATTATAATCAACCTGTCGTAGAAATGCCAAAAGACTAGTGAATTAATAAAATTAGATAAAACCACAAAGTTCAGTATTTAAATATTAAAGTACGTAAACCATTTATTTGGCTTTTCCCGAAGCACAATATATAATCCTTGTGTGGCACATTATAGTGTTATTTTGTGTGATAAGGTGCGGTACGTCTACTTGCAAGGGCTATTAGCATATTGGGGCCAGTTTGAGGATTAAAATTTAAAATAAATATATATGAATTCGCGTGGAGGTGGAGTGTAAAATAATTTCTCAACACCTTCAATACATTTAACCAAAATTTTAACCCTGATCTCCTTGTCAGAGTCAATAAATGCCAAACGTGGGTGGCACCTCAGTCTGTCTTCCCAATTTTGTGGGTATTAGCGTGTTTTTTTTTACTGCCATTCAGGTTGGCTTCAAATTAACTAATATCTCCGATGTATTTTGGATAAGGTAAGATGCATTTTGAAGATATTTATCCACTTTTGGATGGAGGGAGAGGGTAAAACCTTAGCTTTATAAAAAAAAAGTTTAATTTTAATACATTTTATTTTTAACAAATTATTACACCAGTTAGTTTCACAATAAGCGTTGATACAATTAGATCAGCTAAATATTTAGGAGGCCAAGCGGTGGCTAAACTAATTTAGTTTTAAGCTATGCATAATTCATCCTATAGCCTAGATATTATAAATTCTGACTAGTTCTGGAAATATTGTGCAAGACATGACTTTCCAAGCCAAGTTTTTGTCATGCCCGCATTGATGTGTACGTGTTCTAAGCGTCAGAAACTCTGGACCTGCATCTTGGTTTGATGTGGAGGCTGTACAAGCAAGTAACGAATTTATGTTAACATCCTTTTATTAAGGGAAGGTTAATGGGGAATAAGAGTTAATTCGTAATCAACGATTAACAACATTTTGATCTAAAATAAAGGTTACTTAAGACCTTCCTTAACATTTACATTTATTTAGAACCCACCCCTTTATATATATATTTATATTTTATTAATAAATAATTAAAACATAAAGTGTACCTTGACGGTATACACTATGGTGCAGTTTATAAGATAAGGGATACTGTAATCGTTCAAGGTAAGACTTCTACCTTTGAGGGTAGACGAAGTACATACCAATGTTTATTGTATAATAAATGTTTGTTCATAAACATGGTAACCCAAATCAGAGATAAAAAACTAAAAACAATTCAAACTTGGTTTGAGGCTCCTTAATCGTTTCCAGATTTTCCTTCTAAACTTTACCGTTAGCATAATTATCTGACTAATGTAATTAAATCAGAATATCCCTGATGGTTAGTAAGACGCAGTACAAGAAAAAAATTATTTATAAAGCATTGATCAATATAACTATGATTTATCAAAGTACGCATTAAAAACTAAAGGAAAATAGTTTTATTTGACTAGGAATAATATTTTTTCCGCTTCATAGTAAGCAACGCCCTTGGAATTCACTCTCTAGCCACCACTGGGAAATTCGTTTTACGAAAGTTTTTTCCCTCTACCCCTCACACCCCTCTCCAATCTCTCCCTACTCCCAGTAGTAATATAATAATTCTTCCGGGGCACTTAACCCCCTCCCTCTTATCACTGGCCCACTTACTTCTATCCACGAGCCACGTGGCTCTATATTCCTGACTCTGACACTCAGAGCTAATTATTAGCCACCCTCTCCACCCCCTGTCCTAAAGCTCGTTCTATATCCCATCCCTCTCTTCATCTCCTCCCATTAGCAGACTCGACTTAATGAATGACCTTTTCACGTTTTGGACTTTTAGCTTAGAAGGACCACCCCCCAACCCACTTCCACCCCCTCATTCTTGCTTCTTCCTAACTAATCCTTCATTGGTTATGTCTACAAATTATTTCCAGTAATGTGCATATAATATCCGTCCATTAAAGGTAGTTAAATGTAATTTAATTTAGGTTCTTCTTTGATTTTTCATTTGCTTTAAGATTATAAATAAAAGGTTTTCTTTTTAACATTAAAAGCTTTGGTTAACTTTAATTTTAAATTACAATTAAGTCCAAGCTAATATGAATTTAAAACGAACGTTTCTTAATGAAAGATAAACACACACTCTATCATTTTGAAAGGTTTTCAGGGTGTGACAGATCTTACTGGAAAGGATATTGAAAACCTGTATCCAGAATTTAATTCAGATCCAGCGAAGACAATTGAGAATAGTTAAGTTAGAGTATGTCAAATACTCTTTATGTCCATTTACAATAACTCGCAGGGAGTATTGTCAGCACTGTTTAAAATAATAATATAATAATAATAATAACGAATTTTAAAATATAGGAGAGCACTTATCTCTTTATTAAACATCTTTATTCTTTGAAGTCGTCTGATGAGTTTTCCTTGTTCGTTTTCATGGTTGGCCGTAGCTAATCAAGGCATAATCAGCTGATGACAAATGAAAAGCGAGTCTCATTCGGAATGAAAATAAAAGAAGTAAGATATTTATTTGGACAGAGTGATTCTACATAAGGGAAATTAATTCGGACAGAGCTGATCCCACAAACAAAGAGGAAGCCTGCACAGAAGCTCTTGGAAAAAATAATATTTATTTACTTTTAAACTAGTGTGAGTGTCGGTTTTGACAATAGAAGGGAAGATTTTAATTCTCTGTTTAAGATTTTCCATATTCATTTCTAAATCTTTTCAACTTTTATGTTAAATTAAATGTAATGTTATATTTATCCTTAGTTCATGGACAACCCTTTTAATCTTTGCTAAGATTTATTAATATTCTTCTTAGATTTGAAGGAAAAAACGTTTAAAAAATCTTTAAAAAAGATACTTCTAACATTGTTTGGATATAATTGGGGTCATCTGAGAATTTTTAGGATTAAATGTGTTTTAACCCTCGTTAAAATTACTAAGAATTATGTACCTTTTAAGGTAAGGTGGATTTAAAATATATCTAAAGTGAGCTAGAAGCCTAATACTCAACCTGCATGTTTTTATTGAACAATCAGTAACAAATTAAAGAATAACTAAAGTTAATCACTATCATATTTTTCAAAACGTCATCACTTTGGAACAATACAGGAACAAAACTAATGGTGTGTTGGTATTCCCTCTTAGAGTTGCACTCTTGTCTCCACTGACCTCTTTGGTGGTGTGTGCTGGGCTCTGTGTTATCTCCACATGACCTCTTTGGTGGTGTGTGCTGGGCTCTGTGTTATCTCCACATGACCTCTTTGGTGGTGTGTGCTGGGCTCTGTGTTATCTCCACATGACCTCTTTGGTGGTGTGTGCCGGGGCTCTGTGTTATCTCACACATGACCTCTTTGGTGGTGTGTGCTGGGCTCTGTGTTATCTCCACATGACCTCTTTGGTGGTGTGCGGGCTCTGTGTTATCTCCACATGACCTCTTTGGTGGTGTGTGCTGGGCTCTGTGTTATCTCCACATGACCTCTTTGGTGGTGTGTGCTGGGCTCTGTGTTATCTCCACATGACCTCTTTGGTGGTGTGTGCTGGGCTCTGTGTTATCTCCACATGACCTCTTTGGTGGTGTGTGCTGGGCTCTGTGTTATCTCCACATGACCTCTTTGGTGGTGTGTGCCGGGGCTCTGTGTTATCTCCCAAAGTCCATAAAACATAAAAAGTACGACTATCGACTAGCAAGCTTTCAGAGCGCCTAACAAAACAGTGTGATCACTCGCTAGGATAATGAAAAAAAAAGTTTTCTTCTTAAAAATGTATTAATAATTATTATTACAGTTCTAAACAATACTAAAATAATTGAGAGTTGGTAGTTTTATTATTGTTTGAAATACTCAATAAAAATAGAAATACCACTGAATATACAGCTTTCAATAAACCGTGGCCCTTGTGATAGCTCTGCTTAACAATTTCCTGGGGCACATCACACATTCACATATGTATATATATGTGTGTGAGATATATATATATATATATATATATATGGACATGGGACTAATAAATTACATAGCTACATAGACCTAGATTAAGTAGATTATATAGATTGTTTAATCCCTCTGAATGGAATATCTATATAATACTTAAAAATCTTCATGACCCACCTCGGTGGCGTAGTTAGCTAAAGCGATAGTTTCGTGTTGAGCTCGACCGCCGAGGATGGGGAGATCGAGGTTCGAATCTCGGTCGGGTGAACTTGGAGAGGTTTTTCCTAAATGGTTTTCCACTCTCCCTCCACGTAAATGCGGGTTCACTTCCTCTAAATTCAACCTTCCCAATTCCTAATCCATTAGCGTAATTAGTACTTAAGCGTATAATCCAAACGGGTAGTAAGACGTGGTGCTAAATATTATTATTATTATTATTTATCACTCAAGAAAAATCCATCAACCCCAGCGGGGTTTGAACCTACGTACATCGGTGCTATAAATAGTTTTATCTTTAGTCAAGAGTAACAATTGAAATTCTATGATATTGCATTTAATTACATAAATACATACAATTTGTTATATTTTTGATACAATTGTATCTATTTTGGCGTAGACAATTCCACTTACCACCCGAGGGTCAACAAGGTACTTGCTCTGCTATAAGATAAGATAGGAAAACAATGTATAACAAGTAGGTAAACTTGTATAAAATTGAGGGTCATTAATATTTCAATATATCTTATATTTGTTTCCCAGCATATCTTGCTACCCTCCAAGGCTATCCGCATTTAACTACACTAACTGGAAGGATGGCTAAGTTAGAATTAAGAGGAAAAGTAACGTCATTTGTAAGTTGGTAGAGGGAGAAAACATTCAGTAAAATACAGGGTGATTCGCTTGCTAGAGCCTCCAGACTTTGGTCAATACATTCGAGTTCCCATTACCCTTGTCTTATTGCCTGTGCATAGCGACAGTGTTGGTCCTATTTAGTTTTTATGTTTTTAATTAACCGTTACAACAGAAATCTACCCGTAAATATCCAGTGCGTTTGTAAATCGGTCAACATACGATGATGAACTGTTGAACTATAAATTAATATTGTGAAATAAAATATTAAATAGTTTTATAGTTTTTTAAAAATAAGTAGATTTTATTTTTTGTACCTTTTGTATCAGGGTGGATTAATATATTAATATTAAATTTATTTATCTAGATTTAATAAAAGTTAATAATTTATAAAAAATAATGTTCAACCATTATTATTAATTTATTATTAGAGGTGACAAACCAATCGATTTCTAAGGTAACTAGTTTTTTTTAACTATCGAATCGCCCAGTTTATTGACAACACTCGATAGAGATACGAACCGTAATCTCTTCAACACTAGCAGACGAATCTAGTTATTGAGTTATGCCATAGACTGATTAGACTATGCGACCACTTATTCGAGTCTCAATACCTTAAGCTTAAAATAAATTAATAACGTTAAATAAAGATTAAAATACACAATATTCTATAAGACATGCAAAGAAGAGATAGTTATTAATACAATTAATTGTTTGGATGGCCACATGTTCTAAATCTTGTAATAAATCGGTTTTTCCGGATGTACTGAACGCGTATTTTCATAAATGGTTCCCCACTTTCCTTTCAACGCAACATCGTCCCGCTCCCTAACCCATCTGTGTAAATATGCAGACAGCCCGGAGGGTTGATGGGACGGCGTGAAAAACAACAATGTAGAGCGTCTATTAGAAGAATCAACTTGACCTCGTGAGGACAATTGAGGAGCTACTTGAATGTAAACATAGCAGCTCTGGTCTAGAATACTGATATTAACAGCTGGAGGGCTCGTTGTGTTGACCACATGACACCTTATATACACAAATGTTGGCACTACCCTCGCCAACGTGCGGTCAGTATAACTCACAGGCTGATGCCATGTAGTATATACACTCAACTTACACTGAAAGGTAGCAATCTTACCTTGATGGTTTCCACTATGGTGCAGCTTATAAGAAAGGGCTAAAGTGTAATTGGTCAAGGTAGTACTGCTACCTTTCAGGGTAAACGGGGTGTACATTATTGCGCAAAAAAAAAAAAATCCTAAATCCCATCAATACAATAACTATGTGAGAGAAAATTGTGTGTTTGTATTGTCTTATCTTCGAGTCTTCACACTCTTGAAGACTGTTCAGTAGCAACTACAGGTTCTCTCCAACAACTGTGTACACATACGTAGAGGCTGCACACAGCAGGTAACAGAGGAAACAAGCTCACGGGGTTGGTTGGAGGGGGGGGGGGGTGAAGGTAAACAAACACCTTTTCTTCATTAATTCCCATGCCTAACGGGTATGTGTGGCTGACTACAAACTCGAGGGTCTCTTTCTTTGAAAGGAGTCGAAGTTATTGGTCCTTAAAAAGTTGACTTACTTGCACTGAGAGAGTTTCATTTGTAATTCCCTGGGGGCCAAAGCACTTCAGTTGTTATGAGGTTTGAAAGTAGTAGATATATATGTATGTATATATATAATTTGGAGCTCAATAACCGTATAGGCTGATAGTCCAACTTGCTTCAAGAACCTATAAAATCATCAGTTATACTAAAGATAGTTTAGTGGGTACTAGAGCTTACAATAAATAAAATCTCAAAAGAACTATATACTGTAAAAATGTATTTATTTTTCATCAGGGCTTACAAACCAAACTATACTCTAGACCAGAGGTTCCCAATTTTTTTTGGCCACGGAACCCTAATTGATCATACTTTTTTTGGCGGAACCCCATTTTGATAATAATAAAAGTGATTGTACCTTGTAGTGTAGTTTGAATATTTTCATGTTTGACATGAAAAGAAAGAATAATTATAAATAAAAAATTATTATAAGTATTATAAAACATTTATCGTACAAAAAAAAAAGTAACTATTTAATGTGAAGAATGAAATTTTTTCACATATTTACTTATAATAGCACTAAAATTAGGCTTAATGTCTGACAATTGAACGCGAAGATCTGAACTCGGAACCCCTTTGACCCTTCCACGGAACCCCAGGGTTCCGCGGAACACCTTTTGGGAAACGCTGCTCTAGACAACAAAACCTATACACATACGTAGTCCTATTAGTATTAATCTTAATATCTTAAAATATCTTCATTGAAAGACAAGCGCAGCTTAAGGTTCGATTCCTGGGACCAGGTGTTATTTTTAAACATTATTTAAAATAGTACATATAGCTAAACTGGATTCACTTAAGGCCTTGATCACAGACAAGTAAGAAACAGAATCTCAACTTTACGGGGATTTAGCTGCGTTCCTTTTGCCAGCTTGAGTCCTTCAACACTGGGATTCGCTAGTGTCGCTGTTGGGTGATGATAGGACTAACCACAGCGATCCTAGTGGTGAAAGACTGAAGCTGCCGAAAGGAGCGCAGCCATTTTAACCTGGAGGTTGAGTGTCTGGATATATTATTTGTCTGTGTCTTATACCAATAGCTTTTCTAATCACTTGACCAAGCACACTCTTAACAACACTATGTCCACAGAATTAGAAACTCATCCTTTTAATTTTTTTCGGGCTAAAAGTACAAAGATTATATACGTCTTGTTATCCAATACTAAACATCTCACACCAATGATACCTAAAAATAAGAATATCATTCAAACCCCTGTTACCCAACATTGAACATCTCATTCAGCTGTTACCCAACACTAAGTATCTGTCATTCCTGTTACCGATGACAAGACATCTCACCCAGCTGTTACCCAAAACTAAGCATACAACTGACTTGATATTAAATATTAAAACCCATCTATTTAGACTCCAGGATATGGAGTTATGTTAATTTTAAAATCCACCCAAATTTTTTGTTTAATATATAATTGTATAATATAAGTAAAAATACTCTAAATTGAGTACACCGTCAATTAATGTAAAACATTGTATGCCGAACACTAGCGCAATAAACTTTAATATTCAAATATAAGGAAGTACTTAAATTGCTTATATTCTTAGTTATTTATTTTACAAACTAACCTATTTTGTTTTTGCTTCACAGTTTAGTGTCTGCCCGGGCTATCCTCATTAACTTTAATGATGTAGTGATGATTAAAGTATAACTTAATAAAGAAGAACATTCTTTCACATTTGTGTAATTAGAATATTGTCTTACTGCCTGCTCAGGTTGTATGCACTTACTAACCACGCTAATAAGCTAGGAACTAGGAAAGTTTAATTTAGATGAAGTGTGCCCATATTTGTGGGGAGAAAGTGTAAAACCAACCTCAGTATACCCAACTGGGATTCGAAACCCTGATCTCCATGTATTTTTAAGTCTAATGTTTAGTATATTGAGAGCGTGATGCCTTGGACCATGCAGTCACTAGAGCAGGTTTTAACCCTTAAATAAAATGGTGACTTATTGAGTAAAGGTTGGACTGAGGTGATAATTGGTGAGATATAATGTTAGGAAGCGTGTAACCATGGGATTATTTTATGTTCCAAACATGGATAGCTAGATCTGGATTTGTCCTACTTATCAATGAACCACATCATCCCCCTCCCCTACCAAACCAACCCTCTTGTGAATCTGACATAGCCACACAACACGGGTTTAATGGGTCTCCCCTTCAACTCAGCTCAGATCTAACTTAGAGATAAGCTGTAAAATTAACCCAAATCCACCGCAATATAGGACTAATATTGCCCCTGGAGGTATTAATACAGACCGACAGCGCAACACACGGCGTAGTACAGCAGGCGATATTATTGGATGTTCTCAGCGCTCACTCGGCTATTATTGGAACCTTAGCTCGTGTGTTCGGCTCTAATAGTATTTAGGAGATCGTCTCACTTCAAAGATAGCGCGTAGCTTAGTTAGGTTAAACAGCTCGAGACAAGAGTGTCGCATCGCAGGGCGGTAGCATGGAATCTGAATAAACAACTACACTGAACCCAGTCAAACCACTATACTATATTAAGAAATAGATTATTAAACACGATTACTCTATTAGTCACTGGCTACAGAGCCATCGGTCCTGGGTTTAATCCCTAGCGATTCCAGAGCTTTCCTGTGAAGTAGCGACAGTTACTGAAACTCGTGTGCTTTACGATAGTTATAACCAATATTACTCAGTGAAAAGACGCTAGTATCCAATGTTGACGCTGTAACAGTTAAAATCGACAAACAAGGTTTTTTTTTATACATTAAACAAAAGATTCATACCATGGGAACTAAATCATGACTTATTCTTGTTAATTTCAAAATGGGATACGTAATGATAATCGTTTCCACAAACTAAATTGGTTACAATCCTTGTTGTAAAAACTAGGTATGTAGACATTCTGTTGTGGGACTGCGACTCAACCAACTATCACAATGAATCCAGTTCACCCGCTGTTACACGTTCTTTGTGTTCAGGGTAGGGCTGGTTTAAAGTATATTACACTCCTCTTCCCTCACTGAATATTAATTCCTTTTTATCCCCTTACTAACACAACTTCTTCTCACTCACCCATAAAAATACAATGCAGAAAAAAACTGAGGGCTACCGCATTTTCAGGACTTACCTAGGACACGTAATTTCTCCCAGATGGTGCAGGTGGCACTAACCAGCCCATGCCCAGCTCTGGGTTAGTGGGGAGAACATCAGGACTAACCCTCTGGTTGAATGCTCATTGATATTACAAACTCAATCCTTGTTACGTTCTATGTTCCATAAAGGAAAATAAAACAGTGTTTTGGAATTTAAAAAATTAATAATAATGTAAAAACATTAGTGGAATGGTTAAATGGGGTGTGGGGGAGTATGTTTAAGATGTAGGTATCTGGTATGATTTTCTAAAATGTCATACCTCATTAGTTATATTACAACTTTGTTGGTATAGACGCATCAAGAACACGAAGCCAAGAAAACCTTAAACTGGCTCAGTTTTAGCTCAGCTTAGGCGTTTTTGACACGTACTTCAGAGGTAATTAATTATTCTAGTCCAGAAAATATTGAACTGAATTTGTTTCCATTTTTAAAATTTGGTTCTCTACGGTCTTTTTTCCAGATAAAAGCAGCTGCATATATTTTATTTGAACATCCTAATTTAATGATAGTATTTAAAGTTCTTTTTCTTAAATGACTCAGCCGAAACAGCAAACAATTTATAGGCTAGCTTAACTTTAAACAAGACACAACACCCAGTTACCCATCTAATAATTAATTCCTATGGAAGAGGAAAATATAATTTTACAAATGATAACTACTTTCTACCATGTCAAATATTTAATCCAGTACTCTCGACTCATCGGGAATATTCACTACCAGAACTAAGATGTTGGTATTCCTTTTTATTTTCCTGTGGATATCCTATAATACTTTTCTATTTCTCCGAAGATTGTATTTAGATTATGCACGCACGGAACTGCACTTATAATTAAGTTTTGATTGATCCCGGGGCCTCCTTTTCATCACATATTGAAGTTAACATTGTTAATATCTTCACTCCTCACACCGAACTCGCTCCAAAGCGCCGACACCATTCTCACCCCTAACGCTATCCTTCAACGCGCTTTCTCAATTTTCACTCAGAGCATTCTTGCCGATGTGTAGCAATAAAATGAGCTCAACTGCTGAAATTTATTTTAAAACCCACAGACCAATTTATATTTTCTGAAAGAGCAGATTTAGATATACATGTTATAAAATTTTGACTAGGTGGAGTTTAATTTTGATGTAATTTCTTATATTTTTTTAGCACAGCGTCTTACTACCTGTTGGGGTTATACGGTTATGTATTAATTACTCTCTTGGATTTGAGGATGAGGAGGGCTCTATATATATAGGAGGTATACCCGCATTTGCATGGCGGGACAGTGGAAACCCACTTTGGAAAAACACCTTGATTCGAACCTGGATCTCCCCATCATTGGCGATCTAGTCTACTGTGAGAGTAGCCTGTTAGACCATGTGGCCACCGAAGTGGTTTCGATGTAGGCTAATTGACTTTAAAATTTAATTTTGATGGGAGCTATGTACTATCTCTGCAACGTTTGTCTCAAGGATTAATATAAACGGCGTCTTTAAGTTAGAATATAGTAGGACCAAGATATCGAGGAACCTAATTGATTCACCATTAAATTGTTGTTTACGGAAAAGCTCAATTAATTGGAAAAATATAATTATATTTTTGGTGATTAATCTCGGACTTTCTTTCTTGTTGCTCGCTTTAAGTTAAAACAATTGGGAAATTCGTGTGCTAGTATACACCTGACATAAAAAGTGTAAATTAATTACATCTTTAAGAATCACTGCATTAAATCAAATAAAAATTGGAGAGTTAATAAAAGAGCTAGTTAGAAAAGGGTAGTTAAGGGTAAATGTTTCAACACTAGCGTTGAGAGAGGATATGAAAACCACAGTGAAAATCAAATATACTAGCGGGATTAGAGCCTCTACATTCGCGTAAACGGTGACAAAGTGGATTCTAAATCTAAATCCTTAGACCAATAGATCAGTAAATACTTATGTATAATACAATTCGTGTCTTAGGATAAATTTAAGATTTGGTAATTATTTCTGGCTCTGATTCTAGCTATCCGTCAAGGGTACTGGCATACAGTATTCAAATAATAGAATAGATATGAGGAATGTAGATTTTTTAGAAAATGCACCCACATGTTAGATGAGAAAAGGTGAAGGATTTCTCAGAATAAAAACACTTTGTAGTTCCACCTAGGATTCAAATGCGGGCCTTCCCATGACCTTACACCTGACTAGACAAGATTAATATCTTTGTTCACTTTTTTCACCTTCCCACCAGGGCTGGTAATAATATTTTATAGCCTATAGATATTCTTAAAACCTTGTTAGTTCAACCAGAGGGCCTATGGGAACAATTAGAGTGGCTATAAGCTCAACCAGAGACCCTCTGAGCTCAACCAAAGAATCTATGAGTTCAACCAGAGACCCTCTGAGTTAAATCAGAGACCCTCCGAGTTGAACCAGAGACCCTCTGAGTACAATTAGAGTGCCTCTGAGAGCAATAAAAGTGCCACTGAGTTAAATCATAGTTCTTTTACGTTCAACCGGTGCACTAAGTACAATTAGAGTGCCAATGGTTTGAACCAGAGTGCCTCTGAGGGCAATCAAATTGCCACTGAGTTAAATCATAGTTCTTTTACGTTCAACCGGTGCCACTAAGTACAATTAGAGTGCCAATGGTTTGAACCAGAGTGCCTCTGAGGGCAATCAAATTGCCACTGAGTTAAATCATAGTTCTTTTACGTTCAACCGGTGCCACTAAGTACAATTAGAGTGCCAATGGTTTGAACCAGAGTGCCTCTGAGGGCAATCAAATTGCCACTGAGTTCACTCACAGTTCTTGTACGTTAAGCCAAGGCCAATGAGTTCAACTAGAATGCCACTGAGTTCAAATAGAGTGTCACTGACACTCAAAGAGTTCACTGTGGATGCGCGGAGGAACCTAAACGCCTGATATATTTCTCCCCTTGTAATATTTTTTTACCAAAGAATGTAGCATCTCTTGAGGTGGATAAAAGAACTTGCGGTTAAAAGGAAAGGGATAGAATCGCTGCTTTTTTTCACCCTCCATGGAAATAGATTTAGGGCGTTGTCCCCTCTTTCACGCCCACCGACAACAGTGAGGCTCCATTTGTCTGTCACCTATGATTAAGGTCCCAGTCCCATACAAGAGTAGAGAAAGGACAAGGTTTGGCAAGCTGGAATCATCTTTCAACGTCTCTTATTTTTAACCATTAATGAACTGTCCTCAATCGATATAACATTCAGAATCAATATCGAAAAAATACCGCCTCGGTGGCGTAGTTGGCTAACGCGCCAGTCGTGTTGAGCCAGACCACCGAGGACGGGGAGATCGTGGTTCGAATCTCTGTCGGGTGAATTGGGGGTGGTTTTTCCTAAATGGTTTTCCACTATCTCTCTCCACGCAAATGCGGGTTCACTTCCTCTAAATTCAACCTTCACAATTCCTAATCCATTAGTGTAATTAGTACTTAAGCGTATAACCCGAACGGGTAGTAAGACGCGGTGCTAAATATATATATATATATATATATATTAAGTTTTATGACAAATGAATATACACAAAGAAACACTTGTAAAATAATCTCTATTCCAGTGGCTCGTATCTAGGAGTACAAAATCCATCCACTAACTCCCTCCTGTAAGCCTTTCCATCCACACTTTACAAAACCTATTCAAACATTAAATAATAGCACACAAGACCGTTATTTGTAATTTTCATGACTATCCATTAAGATATTAAATAGCTATAACGTATGCAAAATTTCAATCTAAATATATTTTTCCCCATAGTCATTTTACTCGGATCTATTCACTCAAGATAACAATATCGGCTAAAAGGAGGGTGGCGGCATCGATAAATACAAACACGACCAAGATATGGATGATACTCCATTCCCTTATCAAGAAAAATACAATCCAGCATGTGTGTAAGCAAACTAGTTCTAAGATAGGAGTGCAAGGGTGGAAAATTATAGGTAAATAACCAAAATAGACCAGCATCCTTTTTTTCAAATGTCATACATGATATTATTGAGCTATCACTGCATGTTGGAGTCATCAAATAAGTGGGCCTGAGCTACCACTGCATGTTGGGGTCATCAAATATACTGGGACTGAGCTATCACTGCATGATGGGTCATTAAACATAGTGGTACTGAGCTATCACTGCATGATGGGGTCATCAAATATACTGGGACTGAGCTATCACTGCATGATGGGGTCATTAAACATAGTGGTACTGAGCTATCACTGCATGATGGGGTCATCAAATATACTGGGACTGAGCTATCACTGCATGATGGGGTCATTAAACATAGTGGTACTGAGCTATCACTGCATGATGGGGTCATCAAATATACTGGGACTGAGCTATCACTGCATGATGGGGTCATTAAACATAGTGGTACTGAGCTATCACTGCATGATGGGGTCATCAAATATACTGGGACTGAGCTATCACTGCATGATGGGGTCATTAAACATAGTGGTACTGAGCTATCACTGCATGTTGGAGTCATCAAATATAGTGGGCCTGAGCTACCACTGCATGTTGGGGTCATCAAATATACTGGGACTGAGCTATCACTGCATGATGGCGGCATCAGATATACTAATACTGAGCCAACAAAGCTTGTTGGGATAATTTAGAGGAAGTGTACCAGCATTTGCTTGAAATAATTTTGTTTACACTACCTCACTTCATCTATCCTGGTTTCAAAATACAAATTTCTTCTCATTTCCATCGAGCCAGGCTATATGAAACTGACACTTTTATCTAAGAGCCCCCCTGTGCGGGTATTATTATTATTATTATTATTATTATTATTATTATTATTATTATTATTATTATTATTATTATTATTATTATTATTATTAGCTATTTATTATTATATAAAATGTTCAAGTGCATTCAAACTATTTAAGATCTTAGAATCAATCAGAGAATTACATATTCGGTTAATATTGTACATTCTTTACGATTTTTTTTGAGGATAATATGCTTAGATTAACAGCGCTTTAGAAAACTAGGATTAAGTTCTACATTTGTGAAAACTCTGTAAAAATTGCATTTAATATTAATCTATTTTTAATATTTGTTTGTTCACAGGTATGAATTGGATGTTTAGATGGCTGTCTAGCTCACACAATGCGAGTGGACTTCACTTCACTTATTGCTCTTCTGACGTACAGTTGTGTACTCTGTAAGCTCATGTTCGAGTGTTTCTGCTAGACAAGCCATATATAAGGGTAAGATGGCATTAATAAACTTCCCCTCTGATGGTTTGAATTTGTTTACTAATTAATATCTCATGTAAAATTAACCAACCAATTAGTGGAAATGCATGAAACTTATTCAAAGTTTTGGCCGAGCCTCTTCGAAACTACGATAGCAAAGGAGAATTTGATCTTATTCTCCTTGATGGTCACTTAATCGCAACACTCTAGCTAATCATTGTTGAGGTTTCTGTGATAGGTTACGTTCAGCTGGACCCCACTCAACCCACGGATTTCTAAAAGTGAGCGTGAAAGAACCTACACGTTTTGCCGGAAAGATATTTTACATAATATAGAGGGATATTTTGGTGGACATAATCATGAAAATATCATTGCATATTTTTTTAATATTTGTTCTAAATTGTTAAAGTATAAGTTTTATAAATCACAACAATTTTTCTAACTAAAATAATGGTAGGCACCTTCTTAACGGTACGTAAGTGATAAAGAAACAGGGAATCTCAAAAATGATTCTGGTTACATATTTATCCAAACCCTTTAATAATATTTAGAAATGCTAGGATACAACACCAGTAACAAAACTTTAAACCCATTCATGCTTAAGATACATCACTCAGACTTTATTTAATTTCCCTTTCTCATTTTTACACTTTCTGTAACTGACTCACCCGTACTTTCTCAAACATTTAAATGTGTCATCCAGTACCACAAAGCTTTATTGGGTTAGCACAGTTTCGTTCAGCATCATATATTTTCTACACGTTTCATGGTAATTATCAATTTTAAAAATACAAAAAAGTATTATAAATATTCAGCAAAATTGTGGTGAGCACAAAGTGAAGATGAAAAACATTAAAAAAATATTATCTACCATAAAAAAGGAAGGATTTTATTTTACTATAAATAACACACTAAACTAATATAAGCTTGGCAAATAGATTAAATTTAAATATTTAAAAAGTTTTATTCTATTTAACGCCAAGATCCCCTTGAAATTTTTTTAGTTAATATTCTATACGATTTATGCTTAATATTTGTATGTGTCAATCATAAACATGTTTTAAATATAGTTAATTTATATTTTTAGCACCGCGTCTTACTACCCGTTCGGGTTATACGCTTAAGTAATAATTACTCTAATGGATTAGGAATTGAGAGGGTTGAATTTAGAGGAAGTGAACCCGCATTTGCGTGGAGGGAAAGTGGAAAACCATTTAGGAAAAACCACCCCCAGTTCACCCGACCGAGATTCGAACCTCGATCTCCCCGTCCTCGGCGGTCGAGATCAACACGACTAGCGCGTTAGCCAACTACGCCACCGAGGCGGGTGTTAATTTATAAAATGATACATAGACAAAGAGATAAAACCATGCACAGAAGTAGTTTTTCTATTCTATATTAAATTAATTGAAATGCCCACGTGAAGATATAATTTGTGCCAAAGTTTATTTATATATTCTACTTAAATATGTGTTAAAAAGTAATAACCATAAACCGTAATCAAACCTGGTATATAGGCTGGAAAAACCTGGGTTGTTGTTCCCATGGCCAGGTAAATTAATTTTTAACGTAGATTTAAACAAATATTTTTGTTTAAAATAAAGTACTTTGAAATATTTAAAAAAAATTTGACTTAAACGCATTTTTGAATAAGAAAGATTTTTATTCAAATTTTTTAAAATATTGAAGGCAGTGACCTTCACTTATACACAATCACACAATACACACAGGACAGACAATATATCAAAGATAATTAAACCCACTTTTAAGTTTGGTATTATAAAAGTTAATATATTAAAAAATTTGATATTAGATATTTAATCTTTAACATACTACATTTGTAAGCCCCAGCCTTAAACTTAATTTATAAGTAGTTCCCTGCATTGGTGTTCTCGTAGTTTAAGACGTCAGGTTCTCAATATACCAAGTTACTTGTCACTATGAGGTTGATGTATGAATCTTGGTTGGGTACGCTGGGGATGATTTTCCAAACAAAGTTTATCATAATTAGTTTCTTATTTCTCCTCCATGCTGATACAGGTGCATTTTATCCAAACTACCTCATAATCCTGGACCATTCCATTAAATGTGAAATAAATCTTGTGGCTCACATCGACGTGCAAGGGGAATGAAAGCTCCTCTCATCTAGTCCGGTTTACCTTCTGTGGAAAGATCAGGGCTCGAATCCTAGCCGGGTGTATTGATGATGATTTTTCATAAATATTTTATTATTCTAAATTGCTAGTGCTGTTACACTTCCTTTTTTTCTTTTTTTTCATAATATTACGACTTATGACCTTTTGAGGTTATACGCATATGTAGCATACTAATTATTACGCTAAATAGTTAGGGATGAGCAAAGTTGAATTTAGAGGAAATGTACTCACATTTTCGTGGAGAGATAGCGTGGAAACCATTTTGGGAAAACCACCCTCATTACATATTGAGTGAGATCAAACCCTAATCTTCCTGTCATCGGCAGTCTAGTCTACTGCGGGAATAACGCCGTAAATCATGCGGCCACCGAAACAGGTAACGTCCTTTAAATGTTGGCTTTCTCATTCCTACCTTATTAGCGTAATTAAGATGGGGATAGGCTGGCTGGGTAGTAAGACGTGGTGGAAATCAATAGCTACAATTTTATTACGTCTCTTTATTGGAGTGGGCCTACACCGTTATCATTCCCAGCCTTCCTCTGGAAAATAAATACTTCCGACCATTTGTACACAATATCTTACTATTAACTTTATTTTCATAAATATTTACTTATATTTTTATAATTATATCACATCTACTGAATCTAAATTAATTGCGTTTGTTGCATTGGAACCATATGGAGTTTTTGATTTTATAATTACTAATTATCATTAACTGATAACTGATATAATGAGTCTTATCACCAAGTAATCGGAAATCCACTGACAAAGTTAGAATAAAAAATAGATTTTTCTCTCTACTTTTACATAGGGTCTACACAAAGGTATATACTATAAAGTCTACATTCTATAGACTCAAAAAAAGCAAAGACGAAGATAGCACCAATATTTGTGATTAGAGGGTGTCATGTGGTCAGCACAATGAACCGTTAATATCAAGTTTATAGACCGTAGCCACTATCTGCTGGTGAAGATAGCGCCAACATTAGCGGTTAGAGGGTGTCATGTGGTCAGCACAATGAACCGTTAATATCAAGTTTATAGACCGTAGCCACTATCTGCTGGTGAATATAGCGCCAATATTTGTGATTAGAGGGTGTCATGTGGTCAGCACAATGAACCGTTAATATCAAGTTTATAGACCGTAGCCACTATTTTTTCATTTAAGTAGCTCTTCATTTGTCCTCACGATGCTGAGTGCGACCCGGTCCAGATCCACTGCTTCACAGGAAAATTTGAAGAAATTTGAAGAAATTTGAGACGTGAGTTATTGAATATATCTGTACAGGATGAATAAAAAGTATTTTACAAAACTTGGTGAGATTATAAGAAATGTTGAAATAAATATATTTATTTAATGTAACGATGGGTTGGAAATGCTTCCTTACAATGTTTTATATTATCAAGGTTTAAGTGGCAGGTAAGTGTTGTGAGGCACTCCTGCATTTAGACTCGACCAGTGTGTGGTACTTCACACTTCAAAACATGTAGTGTCGGTTGGGCTTTGTATCAAGGTTAGTGCCATAACTTTGTATATTACTTTGTATATTAACATTGCACTTTTTTTTAAACTTATTTACAGCTCCAAGAAATAAAACCTTCCTTGATGGTAATACTAGTTCGATGTTATGTAAGGAAGCCCTTACGACCTATAGTTACTTAACATAAAAATGTGTTTTTTACAGCCATCTGTAACTCTGCAAAGTTTGGTCATATAGTTTGTACTACCCGTTTAAATGAAATTCCAATTGGAATGAATTATATCAAAGAGCGTTATACACTTTTACTATCATCTCTGTTTGGACACCTTCATTTACTAATCTACTTAACACTTATAGAAAATACAGAATAACACAAATTGTCAGATATCAAACTTAACTTCTTTATTTAATATGAGATATTGGAAGTGAACGTACTCAAAGTGACAAAAAAAAACATGTTCAGAGCGATAAAACATGTTTTTAAAATTCATTCAATACAAGCGAATGAGCTAGAAATGTGTCAAAAATAAAATAACAAAATAATTAAAACAATAACTAAAATAACCTAATCAAGCTAACCTAATCCAACCTAACTTAACTAGACTAATATATCATAACCTAACGTGACCAACTTAAATCTAAGGAATTATGTGAGCTGCAAAGAAAACTGTACAAATTTACATAGATCTCGATAAAATAATTTATAACATATTCCGAGACTTCGAAAAGACGAAGGACTTGAAAATATGTCTTAACTAAGCTACGTGAATAAAATAGATTATAATTTTGTATCTATTTATTATGAACATTTTTCATTTTAATTACTGTATATGAAAATAAAAATAGTTAATGACAAAGAATAAATGTCTGCAACTAAATAAAGTAAAGCACTAGGGGTTAGGTCACTTCCAACACGCATGTTAAAATCTGGCCGCAAACAACAAGATTTGCTTGGCCGCTCTGAACACGGTAGCTTCCAACAGGACACCACTTATATGGGTAGAGTTTTGCACTCATTAGAATTACAGCGATGGCTGACATTTATAGAATGTTTGAAATATATAAAATATGTCTTTAAAATGTCAGCTATAGCCCACACTCTGACAGATCAGCAATCATCTCACGATATATAAATACATTTTCCACCAGAATAATAATTCATCCATATACCTAGTTAAGGATCTGATAATTTAGTCGAGGGAGGAAAATTGGCGTAGAGATTATTTTTCCTGTAAACATTAAAAACAAAATTATCATTTCACTTTTGTTCAAAAGTGACAGCTTTAAATCAAATTATTTGACTTATGAAAACATAAAAATAGAACTTGTGACCTCTTTAACTGCTTTCTTACCATGGCGGAGGCATATAGTGTTTCCAGGGTAAGCATAACTTGTTGAAGCTATATCTGTAGTAATTATGTTCTCACAGATCAAGCCAGAGTTTCTACAGTTACAATCAGGTTCCACTAACAAATAATACAGCATATTGTTCAAACAAATATCACATTTTTAATTGTAGAATCTATTTTGAATTTAAAATCAAATACAATTATTTGTTAATGACCAAATATATTATTTTGTTCTTATATATGAAGCATTTAATATAGTTAAAAAAAATAGTATCTGTATTTTTATAAGCTAAATGAAGAGTAATTAACGACACCTACTCAAATAATAATTTAACACAAAGCTTTTAAAATTAATCAAAGGATTAGTGAAAATAAACATTTTATTTTAATGATTGTTGTTGTCATTCAAATATTCCTTTTTCACCAAATCGGCAGCTTTCTCCCCTATCATTATCGTGGGAGCGTTCGTGTTTCCAGTAACAACGACAGGCATAATGGAAGCATCTGCAACTCTTAGTCCTTTTACCCCATGTACTTTGAGTTCTGGGTCCACCACGGACATCGGATCTGTAGATGGCCCCATCTTGCACGTCCCCGCAGGGTGGTACGTAGTATAGGACATCTCCCTGACAGCGCATTCCCAGTAGTCTCGGGTATTGAACTCATTACCTCTGCATGCAGCGAGCTTTAGGTCCAAAATTTGAGCTTCCTCCCGTCTCATTCTCTCTGTGTTTAGAATGGTTGAAAATATTTCTACCGAGTCCACTATTGCAATTAAAATCATCTGAGTGTTGCAAAGAGTTGGCAAATATTAATGGATGTTCCATAGGATCCAGACTCTTCAGCATGATCCTTCCTCTACTTCTCGGTCTGTTCAGTGTATGATACGGTATGATTATGTCAGACTCAACAGTGAATTTAAGGAGCTCTTCTGCGATCTCCGGTAACCAATCCTAAGTTTTTGTTAAAAGTATCAATGGCTTTGGTATCGTTTGCTTGAACGGAGAGAAAATGCATTTGCATGTCCGGAGGTTCCTCTGGTTTTTTTGAAGTCTTAAAAAATGCAGACGTGGCAAGTGCCCCTATGCCAGATAATGGTCCCGTTCTGTATCTTAGGTATTCATAAGATGCGTCGTGGTAAAACGTAGGTGACAATGACACAGGTTTAGACCTGTTTAATGAAAACACTTGACCAATGAAAGCGACGTGATCTTGCAAGTTATACCCAACAGGGAGGTCTTTTATTATTGGAGAAACTCCTACAGCCCCCAGATGCAGTTTTGGACCAATACCTGACAGCATGAGTATCTGGGGACTGTTTATCGCACCAGCAGACAGGATGACTTCTTTTGTCACCTTGACTACATGAAGCTCTTTACCCTTCTTGAACTCTACTCCGTATACTTTATTTGTTATTGGATCAATGAGGATTTTAGTTACATGAGAAAATTTGGTAACATGAAGGTTTTTTCTTTCTTTTGCTGGCCCTAAAAAGGCCTTGGCTGTATTCCATCGCCTACCATCTTTTGTATTTGTATATACTCACTAATTCCTTCATTTTCATCCGAGTTGTGATCAAGCACTTCCTTGTAGCCAGATTCTCTGGACGCCTCTATTAAAGCTCTCAAAATGGGAGGCTTGTGGCTGAATCTGTTTATAGGCAAGTAACCATCAGTGCCATGTATTTTGATGTGTTTTCGTGACGCAACAAGTCTTCGTCTTCCAGTTTCTCTGATTTTTTGAAGTATGGAAGAACTTCCTCATAGCTCCAGCCAGTGTTCCCTTTGGCGGCCCAGTTGTCGTAGTCCCATTTATGACCACGGATGTATATCATCGCGTTTATGGTGCTTGACCCTCCAAGAACTTTACCTCTTGGCCAGGTACATTGCCGGTTAATAAATCCTAGACAAGCTCCACTTTGAGGTTCAGTTTTGTACTGCCAGTCAATTTCTGATTTTTGTAGGTAGGGGTAGAGTAAAGGTATCTCTGACTCAATAGTCGGATCTCCACCAGCTTCTATCAGTAGAAACGTTCCAGTCCGGTATTTCTGAAAGTCTACTTGCCACAACTGCCCCGGCCGATCCACCACCAACAACAATAAAGTCATAGTCCTCTCTGTAGCTGCTGACATCTGGCGGGTATATGTCGGTGTTGCCCAATTCTCCTTGTGCCTGAAGGAGTGTTGTAATCAGGTTGGTGAAGAGGACTGCACCGGCACCGGACAATCCAGCTACCGGCGTTGATTGACATGTAGGACCGGTCCAGTGAGATCCTTCTCCGATTGAACAGCTTCCATCCATGAGTTTCAGGGGATCTGAAAATAAATTCTTAGATATTAATATAATTGTTTCAAACTTAAAACATTAAAGATTTACTCCGACATTTGTTATTGTTTTTAATGGAAATGAATTCAAATTGTATAATTTTAACATAAATAATATATTGTAGTATTATATAAGTACGACTCATCTTTTTTTCTAATCACATTACTTAAAAAGGTGTTTTGAATATATTATATATGAATACATTTATTGAATTATTACAAAAGTAAATTTTAAAATATTAAAGCTATGTAGTTTCATAATATAGTTATATAAGTTTCAGATTTTGCCACTAACTAATTCTCTTTAATGAAATGTATATTATTTTAGTGTTTAAAGTGCAATACAGTTAATCTATAATAATTAAATAGATGAAATGAGCATTGGAGATAATATTAAAGCTTCAGCGCATAGTTATACTCCATTCACGGTAGGAATTGCTCTCTGAAAGGTATTTTTTCCTACCAAAATCCTACTATATAATAGCTTTCTGGTAGGGAAAAAGACCTTTCAGAAAACAATTCCTACGCTGAACAGACTTTAGGCAGTAGTCTCATTTTTAAATTAGCAGATGTTTACTTTTAGAAGAAAATAAATCATTCCACAAATAATTATACAAACAGAATGAATTAAACATAAATTTACTCTCAATAATTTAAGTAATAAAAAAATATTGTCTGTAAATCAGAAATAGGATTAAACTTTAAAACTCAGTTAAAAAGATTAATATTAAACGTTATCATTAATTTCCAATTTTAATATTTTCATTAAACTATTATCTGAATCAATTGAACTATTATCATGTTAACTGTCATAATAAGAACATTTCTAATATTTGTAAACCACCCCTTTGCAATTGGATTAGTAATTATCTTGCAAACAATTTTATTCTGTTTAGTAATAGGGATGATCACTTCAACCTCATGAATATCTTACATACTTTTCTTAGTATTTGTTGATGAGATATTGGTATTATTTATTTAAGTAATTATACCCTGCATGTTATGGACCTCTGTCTATACAAACACATATTATATTACTTTTATTTTGCAGCGCGTGAACCCGTCGATTTGTCGTATTTTAAAACGCTGGTGGGTAATGATATTTTTTTTCATCACCATGTATTTCTACCTATTCAGGTAATATGCCTAGATGTACTAACTACACTGGTGAGTTTGGGATGAGTAAGCTTGAATTTAGAGGAAGTGTACCTGCATTGGCGTGGAGGGAGAGTGGAAAAACATTAAGGACAAAATCACCCTCAATACACCCAATCGGAATTCAAACCCCAATCTCCCTGTCATTGGCAGTCTAGTCCACCCAGGCCATAGGCTGGAAACAGTAATGGATGTAAAAATCTGTTTTTAATTATTGAAACATGAACTTATGAAAATAGCCGTGTGGAGGTTTCTTTTTTTTTTTAATGAAAGCGGCTTCTGTAGTTAATTTAAAAATGCTTTACAAATAAGAACTTGTAAAATTCAGCGTGCGCTTCGGAAATCAAGATGGCGAACCAGCTCAAACTAGGGTGGTTGTTAGTTTTACAAACAGTCTTGTCGGGTGTGTTCAAACGCTGTTTACTAAATAAAAACGTTTTATTGTGTAACTAATATTTCTTATGGCTCTTTCTCTAAGTTATAAAAATATTTATTTATTTTGTTGGCCAGTTATAAGAAAATACAACTGTGAATATAATATTTTAAAATGTATTTTTTCATATACTACAATCTCTCTTGTTGCCACAACTGCAAACCAAAAAAATAATACTTTTATTATTTATATTTTGTCAATAAGTTTCTAAAGCGCCAATTATACAGTAATTCTTGGGAGAATAATATTAGATTTGTTTGTTAACACTTTTTATTGATAATATATTATTGGTAAGAAAATTATTTTTTACGGATGTGTTGACTTGAGTTACTTTCAGTAAATTTTTGACATAAAGAACCTTCTGCTGACTGCCCTAAACACAGATTATAGCTATGTTGTCTTTAATTAAAATAGCTATGCGATGTCTTATGAACATATTTGTAGTTCATGGTTATATACAAGAGCAGCATCAGTACCTGGTGGTCGTGTTATAAACAACAGCTGATCCCCTAACAGAAGTCGCATGAATATAGAATAGATTCCTATATTTACTCTTGATCTGCATTACCATATGTTGAATTGTTGAACACTTTTGGCAGTCAGAACATTCTCATAAATAATTAGTTTTTAATTAATTATCTGATGCCTTAGCTCTGTTGGTAGCGTGTCTGTCTACTGGGCTAAGGGCCCTTGGTTCGATTCTTAGCATGTCAGAAAATGTATCATTGGTGAATTATGGGTTTACCCTTTCACATTGAAAAAATAATGTTGTGCCTGTCCTAGTCTTTAAGTTAAATTATAGTATATAGATAGTATTGAAAACATTGCAAAGTAGCAAGGGACCAAAATCATTTTACAAAACAATGGATATGTTGGTTAAATGGGAGAAGTTCATATTGGCCACATTGATAAATGTTATAGGATAAACTACTATTGAGTGCCTCCAACTGAAAGGTATAAAGGGGAGAAAAGACTAAATAATTGATCCACTCAATATGGTCTCCATTCTCTTGTTTATCATACAAAATAGCCTTAAAGAACACTATAAATGGTATCCAGTTGAATATTAAAAAAAAAATATCCTGACGTATACTCACTCGGAATGGTCTCCATTACAGAATGTATCAAACAAACATCCCCAATTAAAATCCTGAAATGCATCCAAGGAAATTATATCCGAAAAAAAATTGAGCTGTGTCAACTCAAAATGTTTTCCATTTCAAAATTTCTCAAACCCATTTCATTGACAGAATGGTCTAAGGCGTCACTCTAGTGTTGGACTGGCCTGCTGAAAGACGGGGAGATCGGGGTTTGAATCCCGGTTGGTTTTACTGAGGGTTTTTTTTTTTTCTAAATGGTGTCCCACTCTCTTTACACGCAAATTCGGGTAGATTACCTCTAAAATTCTTCCTTCATCATCCCTATCCCATCAAAGTAATTATCATATATTTGTATAACCTGAACAGGTAGTAAGATAAGGATGGTAGTAATATAAAAATTTCAAACAAACAACCCACAAAAATACTGAGTTTTATCCAATGGAACTAACTATATTAAGTATTAAGCAGGTCTATGCTTGGATTGAGATGGAAGTGTTTATGCATATTTTATTGAAAAAACCTTTTCGCCCAAATAAATAAAATAATAATTTAGTAGGCACATATGAATACTTTCCACACACAGTAATATCAACAGTTGTCCAACATCTTAGCTAAGTTGGTAGCGTATCTTTATTATTAGCTAGATCCCGGGTTTGATTTCTGGCGTGGCCTAAAAATTGATCATTTGTTAAATGTGGGTATCCCCTTTCACGGTGGAGAATTAACGTCCGGGGGCTGGATGTTGTGTCGGTTCTAGATTTAAGTTAGTTTATAAGTTGTGTGCTATTATAATCAGTATTTTCAGAAAGTGCACGTTAAATACCTCAAACTAATTAAATAAATTAAATGAACATTTCAACACTATTCTTGAATATTTTTTATGAACTTAGTAAATTTTATAGTAAAATTTTAAAATAAAAATAAAAAGTTTCATTAAATACCTTGATGCCCGTTACAAATATTCAAAAACCGTTGAGATTAAGATGCGAATAAATCAAATTGATCGCATTCACTGGAGCAACATTTTATTTATTTGGTCAATAATTACTATACATTTGCAACGATACTGGCCTTGGCTCAAGCACTTTCATTTAAACTAAAGTCTTATAAAGAGCGGATTTTTTTTAATCTTAAAAGGTATCTACTCAAATCTTAAAATGTACCCACTGGTACCAAATACACAAGAGTGGTGGACTTTAATATTTAAACATTAAGCTTTACATGCAGTAGCTTACAATATTATTACTATTGTTTTAAAATATTTATATTTATTGTAAAATAATATAGTAAAACATGATCCAAATAGTCCATATTATATATTTAGCACCGCGTCTTACTACCCGTTCGGGTTATACGCTCTAAGTACTAATTACTCTAATGGATTAGGAATTGGGAGGGTTGAATTTAGAGGAAGTGAACCCGCATTTGCGTGGAGGGAGAGTGGAAAACCATTTAGGAAAAACCATCCCAGTTCACCCAACCGAGATTCGAACTCGATCTCCCCGTCCTCGGTGGAATAGTCCAAAATTTTCTAAAAATGTCAATTACACTTCATTGTAAATGTTGTAAAATATTTTATATTTAAAAGAAAATCAAATACATTTTTACAGAATATCCATATCTCAGAAGATATTGTAAAGTGTGTCGATATTGATTAGACATATTTTTTTCAACCATTATAACGGTTAAAATCATTACTATACTTGAAATTAAACAAAGATATACACCCTACAATTGCTATGTTACAAAATATTTGGAAATAATACATTTACATTTCACATTCACAACCTGAGTGTTTGCAATTAACATTGTTTCTTCAATAAAAAATTAATTTCACGTGTAAACTAACAGCAATAATCATTGTATAATAAATAGTGTACCATGATTTCAACAATACATAAATGGAACGGTATAACGCACAGACTTTCATTCCTCTACATTAAATTGGACATTTTGCAACTTGTATTCGATATCATGGTCTTTATTAATATGGGCAACACATTTGAGGACGTTTGCTTGAACTAATTCGATGGCTTATGAAAAGTTTCACCATCAGACACGATATTATTTATATTGACAATGCACATGTGTAATGGTGAAACATTCTTAAACACCACTATCGACAGGCATTATGTTAAAAAATAAGGCACACGATATTTAACATTCAACTATCATTTTTGGCAGAGCAAAAAAAAAATTAATCGGTGGTTTAAAGGTACACTGAATAATATCAATCTTAGCATGCTTGCTTCTACAATTGTTCGGCTTATATTGTAGAGACATATTGAAACCCTTCAAAATAGCCCTGTTAGCGTTCATCGTAGATGGAGTTCACTTCTGGTTACTAGCAAATAAAATATGATTTTTAAATTTTTAAGAAAACAAGGTTAGATTTTTCTGAGAAACCCTAACAGAGAAGATGTGTAGCTTATAGTAAATAATTCAATTATTTCAGATATGTTTTTCTAATCAAATCGGAAGCTTTTTCCCCTATCATTATCGTGGGAGCGTTCGTGTTCCCAGTAACTACGACAGGCATAATGGAAGCATCTGCAACTCTTAGTCCTTCTACCCCATGTACTCTGAGTTCTGGGTCCACCACAGACATCGGATCTGTAGATGGCCCCATCTTGCACGTCCCCGCAGGGTGGTACGTGGTATAGGTCATCTCCCTGACAGCGCATTCCCAGTAGTCTCGGGTATTGAACTCAGAGCCTCTGCATGCAGCGAGCTTTAGGTCCAAAATTTGAGCTTCCTCACGTCTCATTCTTTTTGTGTCTAGAATGTTAGACAACTTTTCAATTGAATCCACTATAGCCTTAATGTCATCTGGGTGATGTAAGTAATTTGCGAATATTAATGGATGTTCCATAGGATCCAGATTCCTCAACATGATCCTTCCTCTACTTCTCGGCCGATTCAGTGTGTGATACGTTATGATAAGGTCAGACTCAGCTATGTGTTTTCGGAGCTCCTCTGTAATTTCTGGAACGAAATTATATACATTTTCTAAAATATCAATGGTGTTAGTATCATTTGCAGATATGGATAAGAAATGAAGCTGCATATCCGGAGGTAATTTCTTTCCTTTCCTTGTATTAAAAAATACACCTGCGGGGATAGCGCCAATTCCTGATAGAGGACCTGTACGATATCTTAGGTATTCATAGGTTGCATCATAAAGAAACGTGGGTGGCAATGGCACCGCTTTGGATTTGTTAACTGAAAACACATATCCAATGAAAGCGACGTGATCTTGCAAGTTATTCCCAACATGGAGATCATTTATTATTGGAGAAACTCCTACAGCTCCCAGGTGAAGCTTGGGACCAATACCTGACAGCATGAGTATCTGAGGAGAGTTGATCGAACCAGCAGACAGGATGACTTCTTTTGTCACCTTGACTTCACTTAGATTCTCACCCTTCTTGAATTGTACTCCGTATACTCTATTTGTTATTGGATCAATGAGGATTTTAGTAACTTGAGCAAACTTGGTCACGTGAAGGTTCTTTCTATCCTTTGCTGGACCTAGAAAGGCCTTGGCTGTATTCCATCTCCGTCCATCTTTAGAAGTAGTGTGATATAACTGGGACCTTTCATCATCATCGGCGTTATGATCGATACTGTGCTTGTATCCGGCCTCCTTGCATGCATCAATTATAGCATTTGTAACAGGGTGCTGATGCCTAAAATGATTTATTGGTAAGTAACCATCAGTACCATGATAGTATGATGTGTTTTCGTGACGCAACAAGTCTTCGTCTTCCAGTTTCTCTGATTTTTTGAAGTATGGAAGAACTTCCTCATAGCTCCAGCCAGTGTTCCCTTTGGCGGCCCAGTTATCGTAGTCCCATTTATGACCACGGATGTATAGCATCGCGTTTATGGTGCTTGACCCTCCAAGAACTTTACCTCTTGGCCAGGTGCATTGCCGGTTAATAAATCCTAGACAAGCACCACTTTGAGGTTCAGTTTTGTACTGCCAGTCAATTTCTGATTTTTGTAGGTAGGGGTAGAGTAAAGGTATCTCTGACTCAATAGTCGGATCTCCCCAGCTTCTATCAGTAAAACATTCCAGTCCGGTATTTCTGAAAGTCTACTTGCCACAACTGCCCCGGCCGATCCACCACCAACAACAATAAAGTCATAGTCCTCCCTGTAGCTGCTGACATCTGGCGGGTATATATCGGTGTTGCCCAATTCTCCTTGTGCCTGAAGGAGTGTTGTTATCAGGTTGGTGAAGAGGACTGCACCGGCACCGGACAATCCAGCTACCGGCGTTGATTGACATGTAGGACCGGTCCAGTGAGATCCTTCTCCGATTGAACAGCTTCCATCCATGCTGGGAATGAATCTTAGCTGCTCTGAAATTAATATTACTTTAATTGATTTTATTTGGATTACAATATATTTAAGTAATATTTAAACATTTTGAGTGTTTAAACTGTTTTTAATTTCAGTTTAAATAAAGTTTAACCAAACACATTTACAAATGTATTTTTGAGACACCATTTTCAAAATAAATTATCTTGACAATAATGTAATTTGTAGTTTGCAATTGCCAATAACAAGAATATTCATCAATTGCATCAATTATTTCTCAACCTTGTCTAACAAACCTATGTCAGAACAAACCCTTGTGGAAACAAAGTTTCTAGACCTTCCGATGTTGCGATTGCATCCCAATATTCCCAAGATGCGCTTATTGATTTTAGTAACCCTTAAAGTCCAACACGCTATCTCAGTCGGTGGCATATATGTCTGCCTAATGAGCTAAGGGTACTTGCTTCGATTTCAGGAATGTCCAAAAAATGTATTATTGCTGAAAGGCGGATTTCACCATTCACAGTAATAAATTAACCGTTAAGGGCCTGAGTTTTGTGTCTGTATAACGTGATAAATTTAAGGATTTGAAATTAATATATTAATATTACTCTCTATTTCTTCTATTAGATATAAAATAGATTTTAAAAATCTGCATACGTAAACTGGCTATTTAATTCTTTGTTCATGTAAATGTATTGATAAAAGCGTTATATAAAAATTATCTCTTATGTTGTCTTACATTAATTTCTCATTTGATGTACTCAAATTACTATCAGTACACCAAAGTTCTGGAATATTACAACGTTTCCTCAAGTTTTCCTTAAGCGTGTATGCGTAGTAGTTTCAGCTTTATTTGTTTATTGGTTGTTTATCAAACCATATCGGTGGTCCCGTAGTCTTAAACTTCAATCTCTCAATAGATACACAAGTAATATACAAGGTGTTCACTATTAACTATAACATTTCTCTTAGTACTCATTTGAGATTTTAAATTTTATTCTTTCTAGTTTCGGACTTACTCACTCAGGTAATAACGTGTCTTAAGACATCAGGCTCAGAGTATGTTAAAAAACACTGAGGAGGCCCCAAGTACTTGGGGCCAATGTCATGTTCCAGCTTTCAACGATTCTTGGTTTTTAAGCCGTCCAAATTCGTTTAGTCACATGTGCTAAGTCATCAAACTCGCAATAGATATAAATGTTTTAAAAAATCATAAGAATGGGTGTCCACTCTAAAGATTTCCCTAAATAATTAGTCTGTCTATTTAAGCTTTGTTTTAAAGTTATCCACGCCAGTTTTCACATGATTTGAGGTCTTAGGCCCACAGAGCTACTCAACTGTTATTGGACTGGTTAGTGAGTGAAGTCGTGAACTACTCAGTAACTTGTTGTTACCTATGCTTCACACACAGCGCTACAAAAAATGGTCGGAAATTCAATCAGTTTCGTTAACGTACTATATAGCTGCAATAACATCCTTCGGGCTTCTAAAATATATTATATTTATTATTAGAATTTCTAGTGACAGGAGTGTCAGAAGGATTTGGTCCCCTATTATTACGACAGATACAAGTGACGTAACCAAGGAAGATTTTGAATTCATCCATACAATGTAAAGAATATAAATGCCTGACTATTAATAGTAAAAATAATCATATATAACATTAGGGAAAAAGGACTGCAACAAACCGATGCAACATTAATAGCGCTGTACAGAATGTCGAAAGAAAGCCACCTTAAATAGACCATTAAACGTTCAATATTTGTTCATTCATGATGATTGAGTTTGTGACTGATCTAACCCCTTGACTTTCATGTCTGTTTCCAACGACTAATCATAGACGCGTCGTAAACCGGTTAGCAAACAGTAGCCCCAAGAGCGCACGGCTATTGAGATAATTAACGGTGACGCTCAAGCTAATGGTTGGTAATTTAGGTTTTACTCGCGTCACTTTTGAGTCTTATTTGAGTAGCTCTGAGGACGAAAGGCCTAAGGCATCATGTTCGCAATTTCATATTTTCAAGAATACACCTGAGGCATACACTATGAGCTCTCACTAATAATACAATGTATATCATTTACAAGTGCTCCACCGATAAACATTTAATCAAAATCGTTATAGCCATTTTCAAAAATGTATAATTTAAAAACTCACCCATCATTAAATTTTAAACCAATAAACAATTTCACAGTGATATTTGTTAGGTTAAACACTATCTAAGTATACATTTTAAACAAAAGCATTTAAGTCATTTTCGTAAAATTTCAATTTTTCATAAATCTTTAATCAGTGAACTTACCTTGATTTAAGGACAATGCTCGAAATAAAAAAATCCTGTGCTTTATCATCTAAAAATATATAAATATAATATAATGCTGAGACAAATTCTCTCAAATCATTTTGGGTCTAGACCCAGGGATAGCTAAACAGACAGACAGACAGAATTGTAAAATACACTATTATATGTTCTGTAGCACATAAAACGTAAAGTGCTAATAGAAAATAATGACATTTAAAACCTTAAAGTAATATACTTGAGACAAATAAAGAGTTACAGACAGCAAATTCGACAAATTATGTTTCTAGATGAGAGCTATTTCCATAGCATAATTGAAAATAAACGAGCCTAGACTGACGATTCAACTGCTGGACTAAAAACACCTCTGTCTAAGGGTCAAAGGGTGATTGTGGTCCATGCAGGTGGCGAGGAAGGTTTTTTCCCTAAAATTTTGTTTATGTTTAAATAAGGAACAAAGAAGGTGACTATCATCAAGACATGAATTTTAACAATATTATGAGAAATAGATATCAAACAAACTGATCCTCAACCTGACAGTGTATCAATTATTGACAATGCATTCTACCACAACGTTCAATTATACCCACCACTGGCATTGTATTCGCGTGAAATAGTCACGATGGATTGGCTGAAACAACACAATATTCCCTTGAGTAATTATATGCTCAAACCTAAATTATATTCCGTTACTTGACTGCGAAAACCACGATTTAATACATATAGGATAGCTACACTACTAGCGAAGTATGGACATTCTGTTTTACGTCCATCCACATACCATCCTGATCTCAACCGCAATGAATTGATATGGGCACTGATAAACGACTGTATTAAAAAAATAATGTTACATTCAATGTGAACACCGTTAAGAACCCAGTGAAGGAAAGATTTAACTCTATAACGAAAGAAGAATAGTTATCACAATGCACACGCACTAAGAAAATTGAAGAATAATGCTTGGAATTGGAGCAAAGAATTGATGAAGTATCCGAGAGTAATATCATCAACTTCCAGGATGGTTCGTCAGATGACAGCTCCAGCGAAAACACTTCCAATGATGATGATGACGGTAATATGAGTGGCGTGGAAGCTTTTAAAGATATGAAGAGTGAGTAGTAAATGTTTGGGTCTGGGTCACAGACAAGTAAGAAACAGACTCTCAACCTTACGGGGGTTTTGCTGCGCTCCTGTTGCCAGCTTGAGTCCTTCAACACTGAGCTTCGCTAGTGTCACTGCTGGGTGATGATAGGACTAACCGCAGCGATCCTAGTGGTGAAGGACTCAAGCTGACAAAAGGAGCGCAACCATTTTAACCTGAAGGTTGAGTGTCTGGGTATATTATTTGTCTGTGGTCTGGGGTAGAAAAGGCGACTGTTTCATAGCTAAGAGAGAGAAAGAAAATTATTATCTACTCCCAACATATCCCTCCCAATTGTATCTTCTACCCCTAGCTGCGTGGCCAAGTTTCACGCAAAACCTCACCAGTAGTACTTACTCTATGCCATTAGGAACTCTAAAGTGCATTGCCACACTTAGAAGAGTACGTCATCTATCCCTATCTTGAGCTGGCGTCATACAGTCCCCCTCGTTACACCTTTGCTCTCTCAGGTACATTCTAATGTTTTCCTCTCATTTGCCTCAAGGTCTTCCCAATTATATCTTCCCATTGGGTTTGCCAGCTAGTATTCTGAAGAAAGTTCTAGATTATACCATTCGTGCTGCATGTCCTGCCTACAGTAATTTGCGGGACTTAAATGAAAATATAATTGGTGAAAAAATGAGATTTTAATAGATATATTTAATTATATAATTTGTATTAATAAAAATAGTTTTAAAAAATTATCTTGTCACGCTAATTTATTATCGAGACTCGACACAGAAAAATATTCAAAAACTACGGTGAATTTCCTAAACAAAACCGCAGTAGATTAAGCCACTCTTGGTGGGGAATCAAAAGTTATAATCGAAGGTTCAATTCATTAAGATTTTCACAAGTGCTAAAATGTTAAGTATAATTTAATTTATTAAATTTAGAACAGCACACTATATGGATACATAAAACCAAAATATAACCTCAATAAATATTATTGTAAAAACAATCTAGATAAACCCCAACATATTGAAACGGCTCGAGATGTATAGACTAATTAGTCAGCCTCCATGATGATTCAGCCATCAAGATAACTTTTATATATTGTTTATCTAGTTATTTTGAAGTATATTATATTAATATAGCATGATAAAACAAATCAACTAACTGAAACCAGGACTATTCCTACATAAATTAAAACCTGATACTCACTTCAATTAGAAAGGTGTGACGTTATCGGTTTTAAAATATATTCCTAATGATTCCTTTTCATTCAATCCAAAGCGTCGTCTTCATTCCATGTGTAACTCTGGCTAGGTTCACACGTTGAACTTAGAGTTCATATTATGCTCATGGAACAAATAAAGGAGGATGTGTAAGCACACTTTGGTCTTTGTCAAAAGATAAGAGTGAAGACTATTTTAATCTGAGTCGTTATAAAGTAAACATGATTCTGATAGCATCTTAATGTCAATTATGTTGTGAGCCCTGGAATACTTACACAGATCTTACAGAATAATTCAAATAGACCAACACAAAGGGTGTTTTTGATTCATCATAGGTCAATGTCTTAAAATATTATAATATTTTATTCATATTCTTTAAATATTATCCAGCATTTTAGAAAAAGGGCGAAAGTTCACAAGAACATTATGTATTTAATATACTTGTGTATTTGCATTTTAAACATTTTCGATTTTTCACATTATGATTCTAGTTTACATCTGTATAAGAAAACTACATTTATAAAGGTGAAATCTTAACTTATTACAAGTTGGGGTGGATATTTTTGTGAAAATAAAAAAATTATAAAACCACAAAAAAAAAATTATATTTTTCACATCTAGTCTCATTAATGTGATATATATATATATATATATATATATATATATATAAAATCTTGATTTCTAGCCTCACAAATATGAGCTATATAAAAATATATATAGCACATGTATGAGTCTAGAGGTGTAAATAAAAATCATCAAATATTTTTCCTTAAAATTTTACAATATTAATAGTTATAATTCAAATTAATAATGAAATTTATATTTCGTAATGAAATTTTATTGAATAAAAACAGTACAAACTTTCTTATCTAGTGTGTTAACGTATCGGACATAATTTTCAAAAATACGTTTTCAGTAAACCATCCTTATTTAAGTTTTCCTCATATAAACAACCATACCATCTTGTTAATCATGATAAAAAATCTGTATATTAATATTTTAAACAATATTGTAAATATTTTTAATAGATTGGACAACAATATCGCACAAACTTTCTCATTATAGTATATAATTGCATGGAACAACATTTTCAAAAATATGTTTTCTATAAACTAATATTTACTAAGCTTTCCTCAGAAAACCAAACACATCATCTTGTTAATCACAATATGTAAACACTATTCATATCATATAAAGCTGTTAACAAAACTGGTTTAAAATATTTATATCAAATCTTAAATTTGGGAAAAACATTTATTTGAAAAAACACCCTAAAATTGTATTGTTATGTACAGTGGAAAAATAATCAAATTTGTGTGTTTTTGTGGCACTGAGAAATATCATACAAAGGTGTATTGATAGGTGATGTCTCTTGAGTTTATCACTTAAACGAAAACAGACGCAGGCGTTCAAACTGAATTGCTTTCAATTCGTTGAACCTACCTACTCCCACTACTCGACAGAATATTTACTTATTTCGATACAAGGAATCTGAACTGTGCTCATAAACATAGCAATGTGTTACATGAGTGTGTCAGTGCAGATTAAACCTTGTGCACCTATAGATCTCCTGACTTCTAAATCATGCCTCCGATAGACATTCATCAGCGAATGGAAGATGTTTGTTTTAAGAGGGAGAGGGATTGTAGAAATCGCAGGGCCCAACTCATTCATTAATCCAGCGCAACTTTACGCCCAAGATGCTACCCACATTTATACTTAATCACTACCTCTAGTCAAAAAAACAAGGATTAAACTTGTGGTAAGACCTATGGTGACGTCAGCATAAACGTTATCATTTGCGCTTTTTTTTTTAGATCAATCCTCTTGAATAATTTACTTCTAAAATCAATGCTAATAGATTTAAAATCTCTAATAAGAATTCTGGAAATACAAATATTACTAATCATATTTCTTACACGCTGGCAATTAAATTAGTGCTTTTAAAACAACAATATTATTAATTATAAGGTACTTATCTATATTAATAGCTTATAGCTTGTGTTACAATATTAAGATACGAAGAGAAACTAAAAACATGTTTAAAAATAGATGGTACGGTGAACAACACCAACTTTATCTTACCTTTATGTTAAAATAAATACATTTATTAAAAACTCGTGAGACTTATGAAACTAAATAATATGAATTGTTGGAGAAACACTCCGCCAAAAACCATAAATAAAATACACCCACACTGTTACAGAAACATTGAGAAAAGGGGGATATATCTTTCCATCAAAGAACATTGCAATCAATTTCAATTATTTTCAAAGAGCTCCATAAATATAAAAATATATATTTGTTAGTAGCTAAGAAACTATTAGATTTATAAAAAAATATAATCTGTACAAAAGATTTTAATTTTGAATAGTACTACAACTTTAAAATGACAAGTTATTTTGTATCTCAAATAGTTGCGTAGATATGATCAAAATTGGAAATCTCTGCTTATTAAAGTACCCTTAAGCTATTTTCATGGGAAAATGAGAGTTTCCACTTTGTTTATAACACTAAACAATGCCTGGATATAAATGTAATCAACATCGTTAAAGCAAATTTAGATGAAATCAATTTGATTTCTTTATGCACTTCAGAAAGCTAGCCTTAATTTCAGGGCCAGATATCTAATTCCAAAAATTTCTCGGAGGGACCCTATTAAAACCCTAAATACCATCCCAAATTTAGCACGAACGTTATAGTGGCTCTAGATGGTGTTTCGCGAACGGAGATTATTATTGTCTTTGTTGTGTTAAAGCTGTCGGCCCCTAGTAGCATTCAGGAGAACTAGTTTGCGAGAGAGAAGATATAGACCAAAAAAGAAAATCTTGTTGTCATTTAAACACCACGAGCTTCAAATTTTGTGATCTGTCAATTTAAAGAGAAAATTTAATAGCTTATATTGATTTTATTATATTTTAAAACTACTTTCGCTTTTCTATAATTATTTCCTACCTCTCAATTTTAATATTATAAGTTCAAATTTATAGTTTTTGAAGTGGTATTTATTTAAAAAAAAATGTTTTTTATAAGAGTTCACCTCTTCAACTTCATTGTGGAATGTTTTTCAACTACCCCCAGTGGAAGTGAGATCGCCCAATTCAAATTTTGATCGATGTTCTCTCTTTTTTTGTGTGTGTGTGTGTCATTTTAAATATGTCATAGATCCATTGCTGTGAATTCTACAAGAGTAAATATTATCAAAATAGTATTAAAGTTAAAAGTTAATCTGTCAACAATTAACTCTGTATCCCAAATAGAACTGAGAATGTTTGCGGAGAAAGTTTACAAATATTAACTGTATGAAGATTTTAATTTTACAATAAATTTCCACTTTTTTTTTTTTTTTGCACCAGAAGACAAGCTCAGTGAGTGAGATGTCTCTAGTTTTATCTGAGATATAACCCTCCCCATTTAAAGCCATCCCAGAACATCTATTACTCCAGCATCAAAGCTATTTTTCTACGTAATGATATTGACAAGTTTATATTTTTAGTTATTTCACTTTAGTCAACTTTCCTTGTTATGGTTTCCGCCATTGTTATTATTATTATTATTATTATTATTATTATTATAATTATTAGCACCGCTTCTTACTACCCGTTCGGGTTATACGCACTTACGCTAATGTGTAATGGAAGGGTGATTGTGAGATTAAATGGAGGACATACAGTTTAACGTGAAATCCGAACCACGGTGGAGGCCTGGCATTCCACACATTCACAAGTTGTGATTAATACATGTCTTGTCAGAGGTGAAGGAAGGGTTTGGCAATCAGATAAATATGTGCTGGGACCGAGGATTGAAGCCCGGACCCCCAAGCACAGAAGTCTGACACTTTACCTCTAGACCGCCAGGTCACCTTTTCATCCATTGTTAAACTCATAATATTTTGTTCCTAAAATCTCAATAATATATATCTTTTTTTCGATCTTCATTGCTAAATTAAAATTATTAGGAGCACTACATATTTTGGCTTAGTTGAAAATAAACTCTAATTTTATTTATTTGCATTAAGTTTTGCTTGAAATTGATTTAAAATGTAATAAAAAATATTTTACATAACATAATATTTTTATATTTCAAGTACATTTATGTTACCTTGGAGCTGTAGTTATCGGAGCAAAGAACTCAAGACGTGTATTTAATATACTTATTAATAAGGACTAATCTTTTGTAATATTGTAGTTTAGAAAATCAGAGTAGTAAATAAGAACCGAAACATTAACATAAAAATACCAAGTAGTCCGGAGATTGCAACAGTTTTGTGGATCTGAGTAATAAGTTTGTTTTAACCCACACCCCGCTTTTCATAATTCGAGCTAATATTATTTAATATTTATTTAGAAAACCTGAGAGTTTATAGGATGGTTATATTTAGCACAGTATAAATTATATTTTATCCCAGTGACGTACCAAAATGGGGCCTGGTCGAATGTATGTTAGGACAACTTAGACCTTTCGACAGCTTAGTAGGGCATGAACAGGAGGTTACTTTCTTAGAAGTAAGGCTAGATCCCGGGTGAATAGTGGTAAGGTTAAGGTTGAAGTTGCACCTACAACAATGGAGGGACAGTTGATTGAGGAGAGGGTTGAGGATGATCTATCTACCATGATGCCACGGAAGGAGGAGGTTAGGGACCAGGGGTTTATTTTTGGATTCGATTAATGATTCATCCAAAACCTATTTTGAAGGTCCGATACCGGATAAGGAGATAAAACTCCCCTCCCCCCCCATGGAAGAGATACCCATCACCCCTCCCTTAGATCTTCTGGCAGGTATCCAGCAGTTGCTGATGCAGATACAGGCAGGTTAGGCTGAGCTGAGGGAGAGCCAGGAAAAGTCAGTTGAAGGCTACCGAGTAATGGCTTACACAGGAACTAGCCAGTCTTATGGAGGACGCCATGTAGACTCAAGCTGAGTTTAGCTTGACTCTGGAATTGAACCATAGGTCCACGGCACAACAGCTCGAACAGTCCACACTGAGGGAGGAGGGTTTACAGAACCTCAGCCTGGAAGTTCTTTTAGTGTTTTTAGGAATTTTTGATCAAATTAGAAACATCTTTCAAACAGTTTTAAGATATTTCAGGTTAGAATCAACGAACATTATATTTTAGTGCCATTCAGAAAATTTATATACATCTAGATATTTAATCAATGCTACTGCAACAAAACACTTATGTTATTTTGTAATGTCAAATTATGATAAATAAAATATGTTATCTTTATTTTGTATCGCTCTTTCTCCATATAAAGTTTTCAAAAACACTTAATTTTAGGGAAATGGGGCGTTTGTGTTTTTAAAGGCTAGATAAAAATACCTGCATTAATTCTAGAGGGATTAGAGACACCCACATACATTAAAGACAAGCGGTTTACATTAGTTTTAATATGTTATTAAATATAAAGCCTAAATAAACTGCCAAATATTATTAAATAGTTAATTTTCAAGGGTTCCATAGTATGAGAAGTACATAAGTCCTGAATGCCATTTCACAATCAAGAAACTATAAAAGTAATGTTTGAAATACAATGATTAAAGCCATTACAATACTTGTTAAAATCATTCAACCTAGTCCTTGAGGATTTTGTGACAACCCAATCTATCATCTGTTTTAATTTCCAAAGTATTTATTGGGGCTATCTAGACCACATTATAGCTGATCTGCTTCACGTTTATTTGCCTTATTTACTAGTCCTTGGCGTTTCTACTAAACCCTGCACATTATACTTTATAATTCATTAAAATTCATTGCTGATACTGCCTTTTATACCTGTTTAGGTTTGAACGTTGTCACCAATACGTATTACAATGTTCTAACCAAGGATCATAGGTGTAACTGGTCAGTAAACATGTGAGCTGAGCTATAAATACATTATTTCACCCTTAACTTAATTAACTATGATTATATATCAAATTGCTGTTATGTGTAAGTTTTTTTTTTTTGTATTTTGATACATCATAAATGCCACATTTTGTGATAGAAGAGTTATGTATTCGGCAGAAGATATAGTTCATATCAGTAACACATTATCCTCAAAATTTAGTCAACTATACAGTGATTTATATAAAGCTTTTTCCAGTAGCCTTTCAAACAACACTACTTCATGAAATTGCCAGTAAAATGATAAAAGATGAAAGTCTATTATAGCAATAAAAATCCATTGATTAAATACTTATTCTCAATTAGTAATATGGTTCTCTGTACATTTACAAAAGTTATTAAATATAAAAGGATTATTGGCTATAAAAAATACATAAATTTGCATAAGAGTTAATTTATGCTTTTATATCTTGAAATGAGTGTCATTTATTTAAAAACACTAAAACTGTTTATGGAAAAGATCAAACTTAGTTTAGTTTTGGTTTATTTGGTATTATAGACTCTGTCCTTGTGTTTATGTGTGGTCAGGTGTGGATTATGGGTAAGGGGAAGCAAAAGAGGGATTAATACTAAGCCCAACAGCTAAGCTGTTTGTGAGAAGTTATGAGTTTGTGTCACCTAACTTCTATGTGTACGCATGAAAATGGGCATTTGTCTAATTATGTTGGTTGCTGGTTATGCTCCAGTAGAGGGTGAATACGAGAATGTGAGAGTGGAGTGGAGGTACTTTAAAAAATAATTCATCAAACTAACAAAGGAACAAAAGGAAAAATCTGTTGCTACCATTTTGAGATTGTTTGAATTTCATTGGCACAATAAATGCTAAATATATTCCATGGCCCAGAAGTTAGACACTAACCATAATTTATTATTCAGCTAAAAAATGGTTTGACCCATAAATAGCTGTTCCCACTTTATCTAAAGTTTGTATTAAAATGTTTTTATTGTAGACCTATATAATTGCACTGAGTATGAATAAGAGCATGTAACTAAACTTAAAAGTTATGGCCATCACGCATACCAATACAAAATACAAATATTTCAACCTGTTTAGTTTAATTTAACTCACTTAAAGATGGGATTGTATAAACTAATGAAGTAGTTTTTTAAATATTTTAATATAATTACTAAATTGCATCCTGAAATGTTTCTTATCTATTTAAACACGTATTATTCGCGCTCAAAGATGGTTTTAGCTGTACTAGTTTTGGTAAAATATTTACTTTTTAAAAAATGATAAGTGTAGAGCTAAGGCTAGATAAATTGTCATCTCCTCTGCTAATAATATAAATATATTAATAAATTGAAACCTGCACTAGTTGATGTACGAGCTAAGGGCATCAACTTTATTGGGTTTGGTTTACCGATACGAAGTGTTAGAATTTGCTTTCTTTGAATGATTTTACACTCTCTCAAGAAAGTGTAGATACATTTCTTCAAATTCCTACCCTTCTCATTATTAATGTTAGTTCAGTTTATTAATGTAGGTGTGCGGCTATCCCGGACTGGTAGTAAGACGCGGTGTACTGAATATTTTTAAAAAGTGTACACACATATCCTTTAGAATAATTATAGCTAATATTTCTTAATAAACCACTTAGAAAACACTCACCTTACGATGCTGATATTTCCAGAGTGTATTTATTATGTTTCTTCGAAAGTTCTCTTGGTACAAATTATACACTACTAGTTTTATACTGGTCGATTGCACCAGTATTGAAACAGTCAGAGATCACAACTGTGAATGTGTTGAAAACACTGTGCCTTTAGCTTATGACCCTTTTGAACTCTCATTTAATAAGAACGATATTCTGACAGCGATATATCCATAAAAAAATATAGCTATTGTATAGTCAGTGTCATAAAAACTGTGGAAATTATGTATTATTATTAATTTATTTTAAACTTTCGTCTTATTTGGATTTCATGAAACGTAATTGGGACTATCTAAGATAGGGAAAACAACTGGCAACTGAAATATGGTAAACAGTTTAAAAATTATTCTAGTTTAGTCAGAAAAATACTCCAAAATTTTGTATCATTGAGTATACATTGAAGTAAACACGTTAATAAATCATACATTGATAAAATTAAGTTTTTTTATTATTTATAGTTGATGATAATATGAAACGGATAATTACTTTCCACCCACTTCGGTGGCTGCATGGTGTAAGGCACTATTCTCGCAATAGACTAGACTACCAAAGACGGGGATATCTGGTCTCGATTCCAGTCGGGATTACTAAGGTTGGCTTTTCCCTAAACGGTTTCGAGTCTCCTTAAACGCAATTTCTGGTACCCTTCAAAATTCAACCTTTCTAATTCTTAACACATTAGTGTGATTAGTACATATAACCTGACCGAGTAGTAAAAAACTGTGCTAAAAATATTTTTTGTTTCAAATTTGTTGAAAAAAATTGCACAGCTCTAAAATATTATGGAATAGTTTACGAATATTTCTTTATTATTGTCAAGTTAGTTGAGTAGTTTCAAATAATATGTGCAGTCACCTCTACAACTTTAGTTCAAAACCCATTTAGTTCAATATTCTTTCTTCATATGAAAGATTTCCAATTCAATAAATTGAATTCTCAAAATCTAGTAATTTATTATATGTGCCAGGTAACGAGATGATAATAATGAAAATATTAGTTGTTTAACTCTCTACCATCTCGTAAAATTCCTTGATATATGAAATGTAAGCCTATGATTACAGAAATGGTCCAATGATCAATGGCCACTCTAACTACAATAGGGCAATACATCGATAACATCGATGGGGGAAAAAACATTCAATCTCTTATCCAAAAAATCAATATATTGTTTTTTAAATATCAATTTTTTATAAATAAAATTGGAGTGTTTTTTTTAAAACATAAATTAAGTAACTGTAGCTTTTATTCGAAGAATAAAAAAATTAAAACTTATTGCAAAATTAATATATTCATATAATAAATACATTCACAACGTTTTTTTAATAACCAATACCTACTTGATAGACCTATTGTCTTTTCAATAATTAGAATAACGACAATTCATCGTATACTGTTTGTAAAATACTAGTTTCGAAACCATCTCTCCTTCTAAACGATTTCTTGTCTTTATCACAGTTTTTCCTACTTGGAAAAGAGATGCTGCAACGGAACAGATGTTGCTACGGTAGTCAGGTACTTTTTGAAATTTCAGAAAGAATGGGATAAACCCCTGCCATCTGCTTCCAAAACAGTAAAGTATTCTCCTGTATTTCTTTGGCTGGAGCACCTTAAACAAAATATATGAATGTTTACCCATTATATTATTTTATAAGTAATAAAAATAAACAAATTGATAAGCACTTGAGTTTTTATATATATTTTTTATTGTTTTATAATAATATTAGGTTATTGAGTTTGGTGTTAAAAATCATAAGGCAAAACCTATAAAAATAATAAATAATTGTGTAAAACCCATAATGTTTCCTTACGTTACAAAGACCTTTGGAATGCATTTTGAATGGTTGTGGTACACTTCACATTTTTCGTGTCTTCGCCAGTTTTACATATTTTTGTTGTGCTCACTGAAGATTACCAGACCAGCCAACGTTTTATCTGGAATAAACACACATACACACACACACAAACATAATTGATATATAGGGAAGTTGGGGAATAAACATTATAACCTCATTTTATGGAAAAAAATACTACAGTAGTAGTGATTTCTAGTAGCTTACCTCTTGGAGTATAAGTTTTTTAGATAGTCAGCTAAGACCTTGAGGACAGCTAATATTGACAAATATTTGATTTATTTTTTGTAGCTAGATTTCAGGATTTTATAGATGTTCAAATATTGAGAATAGCCATCTAGATCTATTAGGGTTATCATGTTTTTGCCCCAACATAATCATATATATTTTAAGTTGAATTGTTTTCTTTTAACCATTCAGATATTTGTATAATAAATAATCACACACTTACCTAGAGTATCTGAGTTTGAAACTGAATATCACATGGTACCTGTTTATTTGATTATTTATCAAACCACTTATAAAATGCATGTGTTTGGAACAATCTAGAAAATTTAAATAAATACACCTTTTAGTAGCGAGGGTTCAAAATAGTGGCTACATCTAAAATTAATACATGCTTACGTGTCCAAATCTTTTTTTGAACTCATTCATAGCTTCTTCAATAATTCATTCCCTTTTGCTTAGCGGGAATTAAGTTTATTTAATTTATCAATGAGATATTGTATTTTGGAATCGATAGTCTTACTTATCAAATAATGCTCACAACTAATTTTGTTGTGCCGGCTTTAAATGTTTGAAGTACCTTACATATTTCCGAAATGTCTTCTATTACAGAAGTTATTACCATTGGAGGCACTTGAGCTGCTGTTATTATTATTATTATTAGCACCGCGTCTTACTACCCGTTCGGGTTATACGCACTTACGCTAATGTGTAATGGTAGGGTTATTGTGAGATGAAAGGGAGGACCTACAGTTTAACGTGGAATCCGAACCACGGTGGAGGCCTGGCACTCCACACATTCACAAGTTGTGATTAATACACATCTTGTCAGAGGTGAAGGAAGGGTTTGGCAATCAGATAAATCTGTGCTGGGACCTAGGATTGAACACCGGACCTCCAGCACAGAAGTCTGACACCTTACACCTAGACCACCAGGTCACCCTTGAGCTACTGTTAACAATGTCAATAATGTGTGGTCATAGCTCTAAAAATCTTTGAACGATATAAAATGTGAAACTCCAGCGTGTAAGAACCGACTGTATTATCTTTTAATTTTTTCTTCTACGTTTATCCCTCGCAACTACACTATGCTTGAACCAAGCGACAATCACTTTGACTTTTCCTCTAGCACTTGACACTTTCTGTTAATTCCTCAAAGACCTCTCAGCGACTATATTCAGGGTGTGTGCGAAACATAACATGTGTTTTTTTGTTTTTGTTTTGTCAAATGCAATCTAAGGAAATTTTATATTGGTGGCACTATCAGTAAGAACTGCTGTTACTCAATCCTCAATGATGCCACACTCATTACAGAGTGTTTTTTTAGCTCGTCAGCAAGGTATTCCCTGGTATGCCATTCTTCCAATATAAAAACTCCAAGCTAGCCAATAAATAGGCGATCATCAGTGTCACAGTAAAGCTTCGTGTCTATAGGTCTATCCAATTGTCTGTAGTTAAAGTTCATTTTTTATTTTAAAGTTTATATATCATAGCGGAAGCAATTAAGTCATACTTATAATTTGTTATGCGTCTAATTGTTTTAAGACCCATAATTTAGTAGTGTAGAGCATCTGATTTCAGTAGTCTTTTTTTTTATCTCTACGTTATATTATAGAAAAAGGCTCGCAATACTTGCATTTAATATTCAAAGTGGCTTGTATTAGTTTCTGAATAGTGTTGCACCCATCCTTGAACGACTCCATTATTTTGAATACATTCTAAATATAACTATGTGTTGTATCTCTTTTTGACGTCCCAGAGTCGATGCAGTTGATTCCTCAGACAGAGACGTAGGTACACCTGATTCTGATGAAGATAGTATAATATTGGGTGTATCTTGTTGAACGAATGCTCCAGGTGTAAATTTCATATCGGAGAGAAGCAAAACTTTATTTGTGGATCTAGTCACGTGTTTAACAGATAAGGGGCATTTTAAATTAGATGCCCCACCAAAAGTTTTTATAACTTCCCCACAATGTCAGCAAGTTGCATTTTTATATTTGTTTTTCACATAACTTTGCCACAGATTAATTTTTGGTGGTATTTTGGAAGAAAACGCGAGTTAACCATTAGCTCAAAGCACTATGAGACTGGTTACACTAAATAAAAGATAACATTTGTTCATAAAAGTACTTGGTCGCACAACATAGATTCAATGTGTTCAATAGAAAGTTGTGATTTGAAAAGAGATGAGGTCAGGACCTTAGATAAGTGGAGCAAATGCCACTCGTAGTGTGAATTGAGCTCTTTTACATGTTATAATACTCTTCTTTATACAGGGTGGGGCAAGAACAATAAGACGATCTATCCTGAGGAAAGTGATGGAAAACGTGCGTAGGTTTGCTTGACGTCTGGTGGAGTCCATCTGAGTGATACAATCTTCAAAAAAATTAAAAAGTGTATTATCTAATTTGCTTCTATTTAGCTAGAGAATATTTAATTTTCAATTAAAGTGTTAATTCTTAAGTTAATAATCGTCTAATTGTTTCGGCCCCATTCTGTATAATAAGAGTTATATTTTGTAAATTTGTAAATATATAATGTACGATGTTGTATTGATGATGTATAGTGTTCAATTGGAGATGAACCTCAACATTGTGGATCATTCTCAAGGTTAAATAATTTGTCACTAAAACAAAAAATTACCAACACTAAAATAATTCACAGAGAAATAAAAAGAAAATACACTATCAAACGCACTGACGCCGAACTACTATTGGTATTACATCAAAGACTTAATAAGATATTTGTAAAAATACCAAGGTGAGCATATAATGGTATTGGTGAAAACAAATATGTTTCTTTTAGACGAGAGTTCCTATTGACTTACCTGCCGGTCGGGAAAAGTGACAGAAAGGCGGTTTCTCTGAGTGTGTGCGTGTGTAACGTTACCTCGGCTGTTTCTTCTATACCCCCACCAGCGGATACTGGTACAAATGAACATCGGACATCGATGTTTTCAAAACAATGATATTAAAAGTTCGATGTTCGCTCAATCGAATTCTTGAAGGTCGGTAATTTTCATCCATCAATATTTTGTACTGATAATCAAGCTGTGATAATATATATAATTCACAGGCGTGTTTTTGTCGGTAGGTAATATGAGTGTCAGGTCTACCGTTCTTCCTTAACCCACCTCCCTTGGAAATAATATTCAGTTACAATTTAATTCATTTAAAAATCATAATACCCCCCATTTTTTTGTTATATCAAATCGATGTTTTAAAAATAATGAATTTTCTCATCTAGTTTAATGTTTCGGTAGGGATATCGATGTTTTCCATTCGATATCATCCCTACCAGCAGGTGAGCCAATAAAAACCCTCGTTTTGAGTTATGATATAAAGTAAATATGATGCTTGTTGATTGATGATATTCAACAATTGATGTTCTATAGCGACATCCAAAGCACAAACATCGATCAACAAACATCAAAGGCGCTAAGATTGAACCTTCAACATCCTAGTGTTCTTTTTTTATTTAGCACTCATTCAGTTAATCACCTATGTACTAGATACTCTAATGGGTTATGGGTAAGGAAGGTTAAATTTTGAAGAAATGAACTTCATCTGCCTGGAGGGAGAGTGAGAAACCATCAAATAAAAACAATCCTCAGTACACCTGGCCGGGATTTAACCCCAATATCCCCGTCATTGGCAATCTAGTTTATTGCAAGAGTGACGCTTTAGACCATGTGGCCATTGAAGTGTGTACTGTTGACCCTTCCATGGACACATGAATAAAACTTCAAGATCACATAATCCGGTTTCCCGGTTGACGATAAGCTTGGAGTTGAATCCCGGCCTACAGAGTGTGGTTTTTTCTGAAATATTTCCTACTTTATCTCCACACAAATGTATGTTTCTTCTAAGTTCTAACATATTCAATGCTTCCTTAATGGTGCAATAAAGTGTGGATACACCGTATGGGTAGTAAAACAACTTACAAATATATGGGCCTGGTATATATATATATATATATATATATTACAATTCTACATAGTGATACAGATATACACATACATATTGTTGTCATATATACTATATATCAATCGTTCACCTCACTTTTGCTCAAGACCTGATGTTCGTGGGTTCAAACACAGCTGGAGTCGATGGATTTTTCTTGAACGATAAAAATCCGTAGCACATCTTCATTTGGAGAGGAGGTAGAACTGTCAGTCTCATGTCGATTGTGGCATGTAAAAAGAACTCTAAAAGTTATGTGAACATACCTTTACAGGCAAAATTAATAGGCTCTTTTTCTATCGATCATAGAAATTCTCATGTGCTGATATAATCAGTTAGTTCAGAAAGTGCAAGTTAAATACCTCAAATAAATAAAATAAAATGTAATATATAAAAGTATATGTGCAATATAGTATTATAATTGGGAAGAATGCATAAACATGATTAAGACTTCTTATATCTAATAGGTATATGTGCATATATAGCTATCTATAATGATGCGAACGCAGAAATTAATTACTTTATATATAATATACAGTATATATTTATATATATATATATAATATATACAGTTATATATTATATATATATACTATATATATATGTATATATATATATATATATATATATAGTACATTCCCAAACGAGAAAAGAAATCCACACTGGGCCTAGCATTTTCCCCACTGTTGCTAACATCTCTGAAACTTCCGTCCTGTCAATTTGTTAAGCAGGATCCTTGATCTAGCTTTATTCTCAGATAAGTACTCAAATACTCATCTCTTTAAGTACATTTGTAATTTTTTTGGAGAATAAAAAACCATAGGGAGTTCCAGCCATACTACTTTGTAGCATCAAACCTAAGTATTGACAATTGTTTATTTGATATTGGCTTTAGGTTCTATCTTTATGGTATTGGATTGTCTTTAAATTCGTGTCTACAGGTATTTTTTATTATTCTATTTTATCCCACATAGCTGGTTACGTACGTTAAGATGTCAGTCTTGTCAGTTATAAGGAGCTTGAAGCTTGAAAAACAGCTTATTGCGTTTCATATGCTTTTTCTTAAACGTTTTTCAAATCTAATTCCCCAAAAATGTGGACACATTTCCTTCATGATTGACCTCACCTTACACTTACCCCATTTTAATAAGTTTACATAGGGCCATTCCTGATTAAATGTTACCCATATTTTTTTTTTATAAAAAATAATATATATACAAGATATCCTATATTTAATAGGCCGTGGTGATTATTTGAGTTTCAATAGGGATTGTATAAAAAAGAAGAAACAATGTGAATAGTTAGAATGACGAATATTTTTATTTATAATTGATTTGCAACCTTTTACTGTAAAGTTGAATAATTTCTTGTCAAACCAAGATAATATTAATGAAGCTTCACAGGATGCCTAGCTTTAAGAGAATCTAAAGACTAATGAAAAAAAGACAAACAAATGACCCATTTGTTTCTTTTCTTTATTAAATCTTTACCCTCATACATGGTTTATTCACATGGCAATATATTCACATTGTTGAAGGATTTTTTTTCCCCTCTGTGTATGTTTTATAAGGTATTGTTGACGTCCACGGCCAGCTGAGGAGCATTGTAGTTGTTGGCTGATTGTCAAAATAACTAGGTAGGACATGCAAAATTGTATCCATCCTAAACCCATATCAATAGTTTCGGGATCATGGAATTTCGTACAATGAGTTAAGCCTATTTACAAGTTGGATGATTAGAAGGGATTTATGTATTAGATTTCTTATTATTGAAATCCCAAGTTAATATTTAATTGTTGACACGTGTATTGTTAGCCTACGAGTATGTTGTTAGGTAGTTTTGATTTAGTTGAATAGTATTGTGCTTTGTCTACTGAAATATTTACTGATGGTATGTTCGTTCGCAAGTGTAACACAACTTGTACAGCGAATAGAGTTGATTTCTATACGTCAGTGTCAGGATTAGTTAAAGGGTGAGAGGATATTAATTCAAGTTTGATTTTTTAAAATAAGAATTAACAATCGCACACATTATGTTTTCATTCTTAGCCTCACGTTGTTTTCACAACAATATATTATATACTATATAGTGTATTTTTGTTATAGTATTAATAATTCAATTTGTTATACGGTAGATATATTAACTATGAATACACGTTTGACATTACTTGAATCAATTGTTTAGTCACTATAAAATTGCATATAGGCCTACATAATTAGACATACGACATGGTAAAATAGTATTTTAGTAAATAATATCATTTAAAAAAATTTATTTTGAGAATTTGTAATTCAGTAATACAGTCTTTATATGCTTTATGTGTATTATATAAAATATATAAAACAGCTTCTGACACCTGTTGACCCTAATAATTTATATTTATTATATTATACATATCTATATGTCACAACATTATTATAGCCTACATTCACAAAATTTATTTTAGCTGAGCCACTTTTTCTTAATCATATCTGCTGCTTTTTCCCCAATCATGATAGTTGGAGCGTTAGTGTTCGCGGTAACATGTATCGGCATTATGGAGGCATCAACCACTCTTAAGCCTTCAATTCCATAAACCTTAAGTTCTGGGTCCACCACAGCATCTGGATCACTTGATGGCCCCATCTTGCAAGTGCCAATAGGATGATACAACGTCGTCGACAGCTGTTCTAAGGCACATCTCCAATACCTTCTAGTGTTGAATTCAAAGCTTTCACATGCAGGAATATCCAACTTCACTAGTTCTGCCTCGTGATCCTTCATTGTCTTTGTCTCAGCTATTTGGGAAAACAATTCTATGGAATCCAACATAACCTCCAAATCATCTTCGTCTTCGAAGTAACTTGCATAAATCTTTGGTTGATCGTCTGGATTGGCACTCGCTAGGAGTAGCCTTCCCCTACTCTTGGGTCTTTCTAAAATGTGACAAGGAATCAGAACATCCGATTTCTTCACCGCATTCAACAAAGAATCCCTCACAGGAGCAGAGAAGCCAAGATTACGGTTTAATATATTCACAGAATAGGTGTCATTTGCTAAAAACGATAAGAAATGCATCTGTATATCTGGGTACTCTCCTTCTATATGTGGCTCATGAGGTTTTTTCTTAGTGTTTACAAAACCCGAAGCTGCTGTTGCCCAAACACCTGATAAAGGTCCTGTCCTGTACATTAAATATTCATATGCAGCATCCAGATAAAACTGTGGCGTTACGGACTTTGCCGTAGACTTGTTGATAGAGTAAACCTGAGCTGGGAAGTTGTTGTGGTCCTGCAAGTTGTATCCTACCTTTAAGTCTTTTATAACTTTGATCCCTAACTCTTCAAGGTGATCCTTAGGTCCAATACCCGATAACATAAGCAATTGTGGTGAGTTTATCGCTCCGGCAGAAACAATTACTTCTTTGTTCACCTTGACTTCATGAATCTTCCCATCTTTCTTAAATTGAACACCAAGAACCTTTTTGGTGTTGGGGTCGATTAAAATCTTAGTGACAAGAGCTTTCTTTGCAACATGGAGGTTGCTTCTGCCTTTGGCTGGGCTAAGGAAAGCCCTGCCTGTGTTACACCGCTTACCATCCCTGATGGTCGAGTGATATTCTCCATAGCCTTCTATCTCCCCAGCATTATTGTCAGTCAATTCTTTGTAACCTACCTCTTTGGCAGCTTTAACCACGGATTTAACAATAGTTGGGATATATCTAGCCTTTTCCACAGTCAAATATCCACCAGTTCCGTGGTAATGAGATGCTTGTTCTTCCTGGGCCACTTTAATGTCCCTGAAATCTTCAGACTTCTTGAAATATGGCAGAACCTCTTCAAAACTCCATCCATCATTCCCTAAAGCCGCCCAACTGTCGTAATCTCCTTTATTACCTCGGACGTAAATCATCCAATTAATAGAACTGGAGCCCCCCAAGGCCTTACCTCGTGGCCAATTACACCGACCGTCCTCGAAACCTTCGCATTGTCCCTTTTGGGGTTCAGTTTTGTATTGCCAGTCTAGATCAGTTTTTTGAAGAGTAGGGAACAGGTAGGGTACGTCGGAAGCTAACGGAGGGTCCCCGCCCGCTTCTAGAAGCAGCACATTCCAGTCTTTCTCTTCACTTAGTCTGCTTGTCACGACGGCGCCAGCTGATCCTCCTCCAATCACGATGAAGTCATATTCGTATCTAAATACGTCCACGTCATCAGGATAGATCTCTGGTCTCCCCAAGTTGTGCTGGGCATCCAGGAGGGTGGTGATGAGGTTTGTGAATAGGACTGCGCCAATCCCGGAGACCCCTGTGCCCGCCGCGGCGATGCAAGAAGGGTTCCACGCTGCACCTGGCAAGGAACAACTACCGTCCATGTTGAGGAACTCCCCTGAAAACAAGACAAACGTTCTTTCAATTTAGAAATATTATATTATTTACTGTATTATTGTTAAAATAACACAATGTACCAATGGGAGATGTCAAATTAGCTGTTTACATAAAACCAAGATGAGTGGGAATACCTCGCTTCTTTTTATCCAATAATACATTAAATCCATTATTTTAATGTTATATTTACAAAAAAAATTAGTATTTAGAAACAAAATAGTTTTAAATTCAAATAATGATAATATTAATATTCAAATAGTTGGTAATAAAATCGTTAGCTTGTGCACATATTTAAAAACACATTTAAGTGTGTCCTTCCTCTTTTAAACAATCCTTATGATTCTTATTATTATATTAATTTTGTTTGACATTCAAAAATTAACATAACCATGCAGTATACAACATGCATTTGTAGAAGATAATAATTGTATAATTTATTTTGAAGTTATTTTCTCTGTATTCTTGATTAAAATTAATTCTCTTAATTAATTTGTTTATCTATTAAAATCGTAAAAACATTAAAAATATATATCTTCTAAATATATCATACCTGTTATTTTTTTACATGGTTTTGAAAAAATTAAAGGCAGTCCAGTTTAGACATGTTAGTTAAGTAAATATCAGGCTTTTAGGATAAATTATACTCATTTTCTAATTATTTTAATATCGCCGAGTTTTGCTACCCGTTCAAGTTATACGCTTATGTACTAATTAAGCTAAAGATTTAAATGTTTAGGGAAGTTATATTTAGAGAAAGCGTACCCGCATTTGCGTGGAGGGAGAATGGGAAAATATTTTTGGGAAAAAACCCTCAGTACATCCAACCGAGATTATAGCCTCGATCTCCCCTTCATTAGCAGTCTAGTCTACTGCGAGAGTAGTGTGTTAGACCATGCGGCCGCCAAAGTGGGTCATTTTCTAGTCAATAGATTATAAAAACATATGATATTTAAAATTTTTAACCCATAAAGAATCTTAGAAAAAAGCACTCTCATTCCACCCGATCAGGATTCGAACACTGATATCCCAGTTATTTGCAGTCCAGTCTAACGAAAAAGTTAATCCTAAAGAATTGTGACCGCAGAAGCTGGTCACAAAATATTTAATAATTCATTTACAAGTGCATTTCCAAGACTCGTGTCACGTTTAAACTGTAGAAGCTCTGGCATTGTATATTTGGGTCCAACCATCTCAATTGTCTATTGTTTGAAGTTTTGGTCAATGAAAGGGTGGTCTGGCGGGCTAAGGGGTTACCGCTACCTGGAGTATTGTACTCGGAGAGAAGGCTGCTCTTAGCTCTCAGTTTGTCTCTCTCACGAGGAACATTTTGCAAGTGAGTTGTTTTAAAGAATTCTCACTTGGAAGCGCTATTATCACTGGATATTTTAAGTTCTACCTGACTCGAGGGGCACAACAAATCTCCCGTAAGGCTACGTATCTGTTATTTCCTTGTCTGTGTCCAAGGGTCAAACTCACAAACTCGGGCCCTGCCATGTGTCATTGCCGAAAGAAACATATTTGCTTCAATTTATTCTATTATCTTTCCCCACGCGTAATAACTATACGTAAAGGTAAATTTTAGATAAAGTATACCTGTATTTGTCTTGAGAGAAGGTGATAATCAATTTATAATAAACTGCCATCATTATATCCACTTTTGATCAGAACCCTGACATCCTCATATTTAAAATTATTAAATGTCAACTAAAATAATTAAAAACCTATATTATCCATTTATATTATCTGGACCAATATAAATTCTCTAAGCAATATTATTTAAATAATATAAATAAAGATTCATACAATTAAGTATTTAATATGCTATAAAAGTACAAAATTTTCTTAAATATTTTTATTTGTTTTTAAATATTCAAAGCTAACTACAACTTAAAATTAAATTTTAATCGTCCATTAGGATAATCATTCCCTTGGTCCAGCTTGTGTCCCGGATACTCTGTAAGAGCCTGTAGAACCAAACACACACTAACAACAGTCACAGTAAGAGGAATGCTTGTTGTTGAATAAAGAGGAGGTTAGTGTTAGTTACTAACTGTCAATTAATACTATCATTATATAACTATGTCTGTCTTTCAGCCTGCAGAAAAATACTGCTAGCAAACTCAGGATTAAAACACTCAGCAAAACCATAAAGTGGTTCAATGAACTCTTGCTTTCTAACAAGAGTAAGAACTATTATTTGTGTGTGTGTATATGATTACAGGTCAGATAGTAATATTAAAATGTCAACGATAAGAGGGAATATCAGATATGTCTCGCGAGTAAGAGGTGATCCACGGGCTTTTCTTTAGTTTTCCCCAAACCTGCTGAGTTATATTGATGAACACCTACCATTATAAATTATAGTAGAAAGAATATATTTCACGGTCCACACAAAACCTGGTGGTTTATGGTAGAGAGCCTACATTTCTAGAGTGTACACCAACTATGGGGCGCTATGGTCATCAGCACGGACTTGTAGAGTATACACCAACTATGGGGCGCTATGGTCATCAGCACGGACTTCTAGAATATACACCAACTATGGGGCGCTATGGTCATCAGCACGGACTTGTAGAATATACACCAACTATGGGGCGCTATGGTCATCAGCACGGACTTGTAGAATATACACCAACTATGGGGCGCTATGGTCATCAGCACGGACTTCTAGAATATACACCAACTATGGGGCGCTATGGTCATCAGCACGGACTTCTAGAATATACACCAACTATGGGGCGCTATGGTCATCAGCACGGACTTCTAGAATATACACCAACTATGGGGCGCTATGGTCATCAGCACAGACCTCTAGAGTATACACCAAACCTGGTACTTTATGGTAATGAGCACCTTTTAGAGTATTCACCAACCATTTTGGGTTATTAGAATGAGACTATACCTCTACAATCTATATCAACCTATCCATTGTACACATATTATTTTTAGGGATAAGCGCAGTTTATGTAAATGCATAATTTATAGTCGCTTTTGGGTGTATTTTAGAAATGTGTTTATCATAGACCTAATTAAAGGGAGAAATTTCAACTGAGTAATTTGAATGACCTGGTGAAAGAACTGTTGGGCATATTTCTTGTCTCAGGACCCGATATATTTTGGTTCAAACCCGGCTGGGGTCGATGGCTTTTCTTTAGTGATAAAAATCTGTAGCACAACTTCCCTCGGAGGGGAAGTAAAGCCGTCAGTATCCTGACGATTGTGGCAAATAAAAGAACCCTGGAAGGTATGTGAAAATACCTGCCCCAGAAAAATTGGTGGCCCTTTCGCTCTCGCTCATAGAAATTCTCGTGTACTTGTATAATCATCCAGTTTAGAAAGTGCACGTTAAATTCCTCAGATAAATAAATAAAAACTACATATTTCTAGTTCTTAAGGGCAATCATCCGTTAAATATTGTTTATAAATTCTATATTTTAGTTGTTCACATGGTTAAGTTACACAAATATAAATTTTTCAAATATGTATTGGGTTCAAAACACCAAAATTGTAGTTTGTGAAAATGAACTAGCCATTTAATGTATGGAAATAGTATGAGATTGCATGATGTTTTATGATGTTATCAACAAATCAATCATGGTTTTCTTCCACAAAAGTGATATTACGCTACCAATATTTGTGGGAACATAAGAGTCTAGGGAACAAACACAGCTGGCACTTGCACCAAATACTTAAAGCGATCAATCTATTGTTTTATGATATTTTAAAGATAAAAATCCCATATTTGCATTAATTGACACACCAATTTTGTTCTTTATAGATATATTAATATTCAAAAAATATGACATATGACTAATTCTTATATCAGACCCTAAAATTGTAACATAGTTTTTATATATTCTTGTTATAAGATGGTATGTATTCAAACAAAGTTTATTATGTCAACCTTTTGGAAAATAATTTACACAATAATATATTTTTTCTGTAAAATATAATCGGTTAATATTTTTCTTTGATATTCTGAACATTATATGTGAATTATTTAACCCTAAGTTATCCACTAATCAGTAAAATCATGAATTCTATGATTTAAAAATACAAAACAGATTGTTACCTTAATATATTTCGGTTTTAAAACTACAATGATAAAATCTCTTGTTAACAAAACATTGACGCTTCGACGAATATTCTAGCAGCTAAATTTTCATGTGAAGTTACTAACGACTACTATTTGAAACCTACCCAAGCGAGTTATTATAGTGTATTGATTGACCTTGTAGATAACAATATCTAACAACAAGGGGTCACCTTTGCTAGTTCCCACCATGCATATCCCGAGAAGGGATTTTTTTTTTATGATGACTTCACACTTCGAACAAACAACAACATGAGGACATATTTTGCATAGTATAATTATATAGTTTCAAGGTCCGGGTTTACAAAAGCCACAGCTCATCGCTGAACTATTTGAATTTATAATAACTTTAGGATGATATAAATATCAATGTCATGATTATTACTATAAATTCAACCATAGTAAGTTATATGTGTGAATGCTGCTATCTGAAGGTTCATTGAACTAGGCCTAATATTTGCTTGAATTTTTAGCACATGGGATGGGACTCCATTTTTAATGAGCTCCTAGTCCTCATTTCCCGCGAACATTCATACTAATTTTAAAATTAAATTTTATTCCCACTGAACTAGTTTTTTTCGTTGTATCTAACTTTGTTTCCCACCACGTCTTAGAATCCAATCGGGCTATAGGTATAAATAGAGGCCAAAATCGAGACACAACCCGGGCATAAATTGCCCTTACTTCGCCACTGAACATAACTAGTACAGCGCTAGCACCCGGTGAGTAAGCACGCACTTTTTTAAAAAAATATAGTTCTTTTAAAAATGAATGACAGATGAATAATGTAGAAGCGTACCGAATGTTCGCCGAGACTTCAGTGCTCCCTTTGTTTCGTGCCTTAAAACCACTGCCAGAGCGATACCCCTTGAATCCCGAATATTCGACTGAGCATTCGCCATTTGTGTACCTCAAAGGCTTCTTGGACAGTCATCCGAAATCTGAGCATTCACCACCATTCGCGAATAGTTGTCTGTGAAGCTTTATAGAAAACTCTCCGCATTGTGTACATGGATTGACTCGTGGTCTCCTAACTCTAAATTTATAGTGACTCTTAAAATAATTGTGGTAGTACTAATATGATAAGACAATGTAAGGAAACTTTTCGTAAAAAACCAAACCTTAATGCATTTTTAGGCAATTAGGTCTACATCCAGATGTTCTGCGTCAACACCTCCATATTAAGTTAGGTACATAGAATATTTTGCTGGTGTTACTCACCAAAACAACTTGAGTCCGTAAGTTTATTTACCAACTATCGTGAAAATGAGAATAATACTCGTATAATTTAAAATGGTTGGATCTTGGACTAAGGTGCTTTTCACTGTAAATTGTTCACCTTGACTTAACAAACTAGTATTAAAAACTCAAAATATTAAAATATAGACCTAAGTGGTTTTAGAAACCATCTATTTATTTAGATACCTGACTGATATAATAATAATTAAGGTGGGGTGCTAGTGAGTGCGAGCTTACCGGATTAATTTTGCAGTTTTTATAGTATAAACATTTATTTGGCCAAAATAAATAAAATATTTCTTCCATAGAAACATAGAGTTTAGTTTTCTGCACATGCTAATTTCAACATTCTTTAACTATCTCTCATGAACATAGTGACATTTGGTGACAAACTTTTTTAAATATAGAGAAAAGTTGTCATTAAATTCCAGACACTTGAAAGATATTCAAGAACTGTTGAGATTTGCATGTGCAAAAACTAGACTCGATGTTTCTATAGAAGAAATAATTGATTTGTTTTGGCCAAAAAATGTTTATGCTATCAAAACTTAAAAATACTGCCCTAAACTCACGCTCACTAGCACCCCATCTTAAGTCTTCATCGGTGGTCACCACACATTACACAGAATTGCTTGTGACAAAGAGGCTGGAGGTCAAATGCCATTAAGGTGTTTTGAGGGTATTTGTTTTTATTAAATTGGTACCCACTCTCTTTTCACATAATTGTGGGTATATTTACATTATATAACTATTATATTTTTAGTTAGTGCAAATATTAGGTTTTGACTGAACACGTAATAGTTAATAAAAATAAAATAAAAATGTAGTCACATTTCAAAAACAAGTAGCTGTATCTTTAATGTTGACCAAGTATTTAAACGGCTGCCTCCCATCTAGTGCACTTGGGAATTTCTAAAATAGCTATTGAATTGACACGCTTGTTATTCCTATCTGTAAATTCAGTCTATCTTACCATTTATTCTTTTATCCAATAACATAATTGACAATAACACAAGTTTTCGCTCGGACTGTCTCTAAATCTTTTATGGTGGCTTAGGAACATGATTTAGTTTGTTTGCTAGTTGTAAGATCTCCCATTTATTTCTATAAATAAAATAAAGAGAATCCTTGAATACTGAAGGATACTTATTTGAGATTCAAAAATTCTAAATGTAAAAAAATAATCTGTCATAAGCTTATTAGTAATATAAAAAGGGAATGATATAGTTAACTTTGCAACCAGACAACAGGTCAGTAATATACCACTTAAATGATTGTTTTTTCTCAACCATAACAAACAATAAAATCATTTATCTACTCTTTTTATTTCCTATTGTAATTTTAGAGTTAGTTGGGAATGTAAAAACACGAGAAAAGGGCCGTGTTTTTGTAGTTTTGATAGCAAAATTTTATTTACCAAAATAAGTAAAATATTGTTTTAGTAGAAACATAGAATTTGATATTTTTCCACATGGTGATATAAACAGTTTTTAAATATCTGTCATGAGCATAGCGGCACTAGATAACAGACATTTTAAATTAAGAGAAAAAAAATATCATTAAATTCCAGGACACCCTTGACAATATTCAACAACTTTTGACATCACAATTTGAATAAAATTAAACTGTATTGAAACAATATTTGATTTATTTTGATCAAAAAGGTGTTTTAAACCTAAAAAACACCCTTTCCCACGTACCCCATATCCCCACCTTAATGTGAACTAAAAGAGCACACCCAGAGATGTAATTTAAGGGAAATTTTGTTTATTTATTTTCAGTTAAGAGAATATTCCCGATTCATAAATTCCTAAAAATACGACACTATCAGTCCCTAAATACCTGAAGATGTGACATTCAGCACTATCATTCAAGGGTGAGTAGTATTTTAAACCTGAACCTGTAATTCATTGCTCTTAATTAAATTTAAAAATCATTATTAAAATTCGGGGATTAAACGTGTCAAAACCACTTGTGGCTACTCGTACTAGTTGACTTTAGTTGTGCAGAATAAATCACTCAAACAAACCAACATGGTTTTTTTAATCGCTCGCCTAAATGGGTCATTTTTGCTAGCGTTTTCATTTTAAAAATATTTCCAAATGTACAAACGTTTAAAAAAAAGTGGCCCTTGTAAGAAAGATAGTTGAGTTTGGAGGAAATTTAAAAATAAATTAAATTTATAAACATACCTCAGTTTTTATTTGTCTCTAATACAACTCTTACAATAATCTATTCCAAAAGTAATTTCAATAAATATATACTTTTACATCTTATGTGTGATATAAACTTTGATTGAGCAGGGTGAAGTTTCTGTTTTAACTTGGCCATTTGTAATTTCATCTGTCTGTTGTTTTTTTCCGTGATCACTGCTAAGTGTATCTACCAATAATTTAAACTAGATTTGGCAGGTATACTCTTTGAATCTAGGCCAAATGGGGTACGGTATGAATATTATTTTCTTTAAATTTAACATATTATATTGACAGACTCTCATATCGAGCCTTGTTAACAACTATGAATATAATGTACTGTACTTTTGCTTATATTATTCATTTGTTTTCTCTATTTATCACTAAGAGTAACATATAAACTTCAAATACAAGTAGAGTTTTTAGGAGTTATGTAAAGTTGAAATCCAAAACAATATCTCAAAACTAAAGTACGGAGGGAGCGAGACTTAAGTTAAAGTTCACACAGCCCCTATTTATAAATCTATATAAGTTTTAATTACACACAAACATTTTATAACGAAACTTATCTATAATAACGCCTAAAATATTATTTATTTTATTACTTGTATAATGTATTCCTCCCTCCCCCTTATTTAACCTAGGCAGGTTGAAAACACATCTTGCATAAACTCGAGAGTATCCCTTAGCAAGATGAAGAGCAATTTTTGTAAGTGCTCCTTTGCTCATATTTTCACATGAACTATATTTCAAGAATGTGTTGCGGTAGCTGTGAATCTTCGTGTTCAGTTTAAATAATGCTTTATTTAAACATATATAAAAGCACATTTTAATAAATTAGAAAAACATTTCGAAGCAAATATCTAAACACATATTATATATAGTCATAGATAACTTTCTCTGTTCTTTTATTATCTATAATGTTTAATTTAGTTATTAATAATTCTGTATTCTATGTGTTTTCCAAATTTAAAGTCAAACCAATATTTTAAATTAATTGATTTGGATAATTAATTATTATAACCACCTGCTTAAGTGGCCGCATGGTCTAAGGTGTCAATCTTGCAGTAGAAGTGACTGTTGATGATATGGAGACGGGGCTCGAACCTCAGTCTGGGGGGTTGAATTTGTTCTAAATAGTTTTACACTCTCTATCCACAAATACGGGTACAATTTCCTCTAAATGCAACCTTCATCATCCCTAACTCATTAGCATAATTAGTAACATATGGGTATAATATGAACATGTAGTAAGACTCGGTGTTAAAATAAAATTTTATTCATTTTAATCCTGTTAACCCGCATCGGTGGGAATGGCTCATTAGGGATATTTTCCCGGTGACGGAGGAGTTGGCCTAGAATCCTGTCTGTATGTATTGAGAGAGGTTTTCCACTAGTTTTACTTTCTCTCTATCTTACAGGTAGAGAAAGTATTGTGATCGTTAAAAAAATAGAACTAGAGATTTTGATGAATTTCGACGTTTCATGACTTCCTGAATCCGAAAAAGTGTTTTTTAAATTTTTGTCTGTCTGTCTGTACCTCCAACCAGAGCCTAAAATATTTTACCGATCGGGCTAAAACTTGGCATCTAGGGTTTTCATAGGTTTTCCCTGAGGAGTTTTTGGAATTGGATATCTAACCCTAAAATTAAGGGTAGTTTACTGAAAGGCAAAAAGAAAAAAGTTAATTTTCTCAAAATCGGCTCAAACGATTTTGATTAAATTTCATTTCTAAATATTTATAACCATTCCAAACAAAATGGCTACTCTCAATATTTCGGCAAAATGAATTTAAGGGCTCCGGTCTGATGAGTAAATTCTCATCATCTCCGAAACTATTTGAGATATGAAATTACTTATCATTACAAATATGTAGATCTATTTATAATACAAATATTTTAATAAAATCATATTTTTATAAAACCAATAACTTTCAAGCTATACGCAAATATATATATATATATATATTTTAACTTTTAAATATTGCAACCGTAAAAAAAAACTAATCTGAAATTTTAAAGGATGTCAACGTTTCATGACCCCCCGAATCCTAAAAAGTGGTCTTTGCAATGCCGTGTGTCTGTTTAGACATAAAATTAAGAGTAGTTTAATAAAGGGCGAAAAGAGAAAAAATATTAATTTTCTCAAAATCGGCTCTAACGATTTTGATTTAGATTATAAATAAAACTAGCTATTTTCATTTTCTCATGAAATGACCTTTAGGTTACTTTACAGAAGCTGACATTTCCGTATCTTCGCAACTAATTGAGATACTAAATAACGTATCATTGTAAAATTGTAGTACTATCAAAAATTAAAAACTTTTATATGAAATATATGTTTGTAAAACACACAATTTCTGAGATATTGGCAAAATATATTAATACAATTTTGTGAGCTTTAGTTGTAAAGAGATACTAATTAAGTTTTAACGCAATAATTCTCCAATGCCATAGAGTAATTAAATATAGCCTATGTGAGTCTCAAAAAGTTTATTTTTCCTTAAACCTCATAGGAGAAATGTTTGTACAACAATGATCTATCTCCATTTTAGACTCAATAGTCAATATCTACATTTTTTATTGGTCAAAATTTATAAATGAGGAATTTAATAGCAATGCGATGACCTGAAGATGTGCAACACCTAATAAAATGTCGATAATTTTAATACGAAGTGTTGACTCTTGTGGACCCAATATTGATCTTTTTTATTAGTCCAAACATACAAATGAGGACATTAATTCTCTAAAAATAAAATTATAAAATTTAAAACCGGGACTCAAAATACGTTTTACATAAGTATAGTGCAATTTATGCTTGGGTTTGCTAATGTATATTATTTCGTTTCACATGTATTACGAGTTTTGAGTAAATATCTCCATTTTTGAACAATAGAGCTAGAAAGTCCGTGCGGAGTTCCGTACCATTTACTTTCTAAACAGTTGGGGACATATTAATCCTCATCTACTTTATACTTTACCCATTAGTGTAAAATGCAGATAGTTTAAAAGAAACACAGAACACTTTACTCCTAGTTCTCTCTGTTCCTATCCCATATAATATTTATTACATTCCCTGAAATAATTACATTCCAAAATATTATAAAGTATTTTCAAACATCATTCATGAAATATTTTTATAAAAGCCTAATAGCCAAAAATACAATCTAAACTTCAAATACAGGATAGTGGGTAAAATTGTAAATATTTACCGTTTGTACAGAGTCAGTTACACGCATATTTTATTTCCTAAACAAAACCAATAAAAATAAAAATTACTAGCACGCCAATAATGGGGGCTACACGGTCTAAGTTGTTAGGTTAGTAATAAAACATATTTTCAGTGAGGAGGGGTCAAGACTTGAATCCCACCCATGTACATCTATGATCTATGATTCATCGCTGTGGTTTTCCTCTCCAATTTGGGCTGGTTTCATAATTAGACTGAGTACGCCTCAACTAAATACAAATTGACCCTACCTAGACCAGAACGGAGTAGGCTAGTTTCATATGTGAGTTTAAGGCCCGTTGCACGGTATTACTACAATGAAGGCTAAATTTAGAGGAAATGTACTTGCATTTGAGTGGAACGAGAGTGGAAAAACATTTAGGAAAAACCACCCTCAGTACACCCGACCAGGATTCGATCACCTTGTTATTGACAGTATGGTCTAACATGATAGTGACGTCTTAGACCATGTGGCCACCAAAAAAAAGGTCCCAACATAGCTAATGTTGTGTTTTAAATCTCGTGCCAAAGTCACTTTTATAAATTGTTTTCAAATATGTGTCTGGAAGCAAAGATCTCTTTTGTGTTTCGTTTTATTTCAACAACTGTTGACATGTGTATGTGCTGCAAAATATTTCACACATCTGGAAGAAAATTTAAAAAACTTCGGGGAATTTATTTAATACACCAAACACCAGCACCATTAGGCGAGTCCAGGTGGTCGACTGGAGCGTAAAGGTCCCTGAGGTGCGTCACAACAAAATTTCCATTTTTTAGTTATAAGAAATATGTATTTAGAATAAACGAGCTATTTATTATTTCTAAAAATAAATAATACTATCTACATATTTACCTAGTATCAAGAATATACTAGGAATGAACATCTAAACTTAACCACTGAGGAAAAGTGAACTGTTGATGAAAAATTAGGAGGATTAGAATTGAGTACCAAGCCCACACTTTATCTTCTTCATTTGTTTCACCCGAGCTTACCATGATAATGTCAGAACCAGTAGTTGAAACAACCTCTTTAACCCGCGTAGAGTTAGTAATGTGAACAAAGCATTGGAATTTATAATTATTCTTTCAGCATTTCTGGATAACCGGCTCGTGTTTTTTTTCTTTCTGTTATCTCAACTAAATTTAAACCTCAAACTACATCTTATATCAATGCTGAATATTTCATTGTTCATAATATTTTCAGATTTGTAGGTACTAGAAATTTATTTTAAATTATTTTCAGTAGCTCAGCAACATAATATAATGGCAACTGTGTGCAATTAATTTTTACGCATCCTAGGATTGGAAATTCAATGAAAACAAAAATTTCTTTCAAATATTTTCTTCAAACAGAAACATATAAATTGAACGATTATTAATTTTAATTAATATTATTAAAAAAGATGTAAAGGCTAATAATAGGTAGGCGGGTGGGTGGTATAGAATACCGCTGGGGGACACATTTCAAGTCTGACCTTGGGAACACGAAACCCTGTGAACAAATCTCACACACCAGAATTATACACATTATACCAAATTACCAAATATAACATTTTCAAATGTATTTCCTACTCGTTTATAAAAAGAAGAATATGGACGTCTTGCATGATGGTGGCACCAAATCAAGGACCAAGAGTTTGACTTTCCTGCGCTAAAACATCCATCTTCATATCCACCCATTAGGTTAAGTCACTAAAAGCTGTGGTTCCTTTAACATAAAATATACTGCATCGATGGGCACGATGACGGAACTTCAGATTCCTCTAGTCTGGTTTACTGACGACAAATAAGATGGGGGTTTGATCCCAGAAGTTTATATATACTAAGAGTGTCTTTTCCTAAATTGTCTTCCACTCTCCACGCAAACGCGGGTTGATTTTTATTTTTTTAGTTCTACTTTTCTTATTCCTAAACCATAACTGTAATCAAACGCGTACAGCCAAGACACTTTGTAAGACGTGGTGATAAAATAAATAATAGCAGACATAAGAATATAGTTATAGTATTATTTATGATTAGTTGTTCTGTCTTATGATAGGTCCATTATTTTGTAGGTGAACATAGGCCGCCAATGCGCTCTGTTCTATGCCTCCTCCTTGAGCTCACTGAACTTTCTTTTTTCCTTCAAGTCATCCAATATTTAAATCCTTCTTGATGAGCTCTACTTTTCCTCAACATTGCCTTCCATGATGTCGTGCAGAAGACAGTTCCTTCAAAGTATAAGTTTATTTTTAAAATAGATACAAGTATTGTAAATTGTATATTTGATCATTATTACCTTTTAATTTGTTAAACCAAGTCTAAGTTATCCCTACAGAGTCATATTCACATTAATGGTGGCACAGACAGACAATAAACAGCCCGCGGGCCGAGGTTAGGGCTGAGCATCATTCTCTTAAATAATGTACAGGCAAACAAGGTGGGTAATTAGTAAGACTTGACAGGTGTAGGAAACAGGAGGATGGGCACTCAACTGTTGGGTCGACTGCTGCCATGGCAACGGGTCTGTCAGCTGCCCTGCTAAGTGGTCAGTATCACACAAATATATACTACTTGTGTCCAATGGCCGGCCTTTAATTGGACTGGTCCTGTCTTGATTATGTCGGTGAGTGATAGTGGTCTGTGGTGTCCTGAATTGATCAAACAAGAGAAAAATAGATTTAATTCTCACTTCAAAAGAAATAAAGGCTACGACACGATCACATAAATTTTCTAATAGATTGTAAGAAAACGTTCAAAGATAATTTTTTAGTAAACCACCATTAAGTAAATCTTACTCATAAAAATCAATAATCTTTTTAATAATCAATAATTTTTTTATCAAAATAAACACTCTTTATAAATATATTTTAAACCCAATTTCAAACCCAAAAACTCACAAAATGTCTAAGAATCGTCATTGCAGAGGTCTACCAGTGGTCTAAGGTTGTCTTCGCATCTATGATAGTCATTTTGAAGAACACTTGAAAGATTATTTTAAGAAGTAACAATTAAAATTTCAGTTTTTGTTGCACTGAAACTAATGTGTTTTATCTTATCTTTATCCCCAAAACGCCAGTCTCGCTTCTTTCTTCCAATCCCTGCCTCTCGGCATTTCTCGTAAAGGCCTCAAAAATCTCGCGGATTTAAGCTCCAAATTTGAAATATGTCTATAAATATGTGAAATTAAAGTATAAACAAGGAATATCTGAGGGTGGGGGGAAGAAATAATAATTAAGAAGCTTGATACAATCTAAATCTCTAACTAAATGGTTGAAGAATCTGATATCTGACAGTTTGACACATGGTCATTGTTTGTAAATAAACTCAATTTATTGTTTTTTTCCTCGCAGGCCTTTTGAAATTAAAATGTACGAGTTTGGATGACGTATCTGTGTCGTCACATCCCCCGCCTTCCCCCACTGTTACAGTTCATTTCCTTATTCCTCGTATAGCGCGGCCATTATGATTCTCGTAGAGTCTCGTAGAAGACGTTAAAAATAAATTACACCTGATCAGTATTGTTTTAAAATGTGGACGGAATATTTGGACAAAAACTCAGTAAATAAATATTTTGTTTTTCTGATAAAAGTATTTTTATTAATATCTTGGTGTTTCCTTAGACGCAATGCAATTTCCTTGAAAACAATAAGTTTAATAATGAATATAACGAAAATTAATTAAATTTAGTATGACATCTGGCCGCATGGCATGCTAGTAGCGTCAAAATAAATAAACACTTAAGAATAGATTAAAACTAAATAAAAATATAAATCGACAGAATTAAAATTCTTACAACATTGCAACACATATCAACCTAAAAAAGTGATTTAAAAACTGGTAATTATTTTCTATCTTTACTTTTGAATGTATTAAAAATAGGCTAATTAATTTCATTTCCTGGTAGATTCCAACTGAGGTGGTGTTACTAATAGGTTTTATTTAATATTCACAAAACAAAATCTCACACTTTTTACTTTCTCATATCAAGAGAAATTAGTGAGATGACTTATCTTTGATTAAATGGCGCTAACAATATTGTTAAAAATTGTTAAATTGTTATTTAGGGAGTGAAATACATGCTAAGTAAAACTATACATGTGTTCGGAATTGTATTATTCTTTAATAAAGCTTTATCATAAAATTTGTTTAGAAATATAATTTTTTGCTAAGAGTATTTTTGTTTGCATTGGTATCAAATATAATTTTCAAGATTTTTTTATTATTAATGTAGAATTTGAAATTAATACATATTTAATAATAAATAATTAGTATTATTAAAACTTATCTACTCCAAACCTGCATCTATAGAAACGTGATCTAATTTTCAAACTAATTTTTTAGTTTTATTTGCTGGTGATGGGGAAGTTGGGTATCAAAATCACGAAATGTGTGTACTATGACTATTTTTTTCCCTTAAATGTTTTCTACCCTCCCTCCCCGTAAAGGCGAATACAATTCTTCTAAAAGTGTATCTTCCTCATCCTTACCACATCAGCGAAATATTCTCGCCAAACTTTAACGTGTTATTTAAAAAATTGTCTATTTATAAAATAATCATTAATATTTTTTTAATATGTTTACATATTGTCAATATTAAATACTAACTGTTAATATATTTACATATTGTCAATATTAAATACTAACTGTTTAATATGTTTACATATTGTCAATATTAAATACTAGCTGTTAATATGTTTACATATTGTCAATATTAAATACTAACTGTTAATATGTTTACATATTGTCAATATTAAATACTAACTGTTAATATGTTTACATATTGTCAATATTAAATACTAACTGTTAATATGTTTACATATTGTCAATATTAAATACTAACTGTTAATATGTTTACATATTGTCAATATTAAATACTAACTGTTAATATGTTTACATATTGTCAATATTAAATACTAACTACGTTTGTTAAGAAGTTGTTGGCTTTTGGAGGGCTAATGAACGCGACCCTTTGTTTGGCACTCGAGACCCGCTCTTTCCCTTGTAACCCAGAAAGACGATTACACCGGAGAGATTCCAAAGTTTATAGTATCCCTGTTGAATGCGTGTGCTGTACCAGCTAAAAAGGACTACAAAAAAAAATATCGTCATGTTATCGGCGCAGAAGCTTATGCGCAATAGATCCAATGTTTTCTCCGCGCGCCTGTATGTGTGTCTCGCTCGGATGCTGCATCGGCCCGTGTCGCCATGGTAACCATCTGCCCAGGGTTTGTTACTCAGAGAGGCGGGGTCGGTCCGAACCGGCTGGCCCCATAAGATCAGTTCAGTCAGGGCGGTTAGGACGTTCGCACGCGACGCCCGCGGACGCTCTTAACTGGTCTCTTAGCTAGTTTGTGTGACGGCGGCCTGGCGCTTAGAAAGAGACGTATCGCGGCCGCGCCCCCCTCTTTACAAACGACGCGGAGTCGGGGATAACATTTGATACCGGGTTGAATGGACTACTGACCCACAATTTGTTTAAATCAGTTATTTATTTCGTATTTATAATTTAATCTATATAAACATAATATAGAAACATTTTCACTTTCTAAAATTATACTTTAAATCATGTTTTTAGGTAGATATTAGACATATGTTAATAAACGATATTAAAATTCAAGTATATCTCCAAAATGTAAATGGTTTTGAAAGCCTATGTGTAAATGGATTTCAAAAATTGCTTAAGGCTAACTAAGATGTTTTTATCAATAAATAAAACACTTTTTAAGATTGTGAAACAAAGAACAATCACCAGTCGCTTTGCTTAGTTCTTGTCCGCCAGGTCATGTGTGTGATGTAATTTAATATCAACCAATTAAAGTGGAAAGGTTTCGGGTACTCTACGGGTTCATATACATAATTAACGTTGTGTTTTATTGGCTAGTTTTAGTTCACTCTTTTCTACGAATCTTTAATTTAACATTATAAATTGATTGACAAATTGAGTTAATTTTGTTTGAACACTGGGGAAGTAAATAGATCATTTTTATCGATAATTCTAGTCTTGTTGAAATAATTTAAAATTAATTAATCTTATCTGATGGTTGGTTTAAAGGGTTGTGAGTTTCAGAGTTGGGTATTTTTAGGAGATACAAAGAGAACTTAAAACATTTAGGTGACGTACCAATTTCCACAAAGATTGAGAGGGAACACACTATCTGTCTGTCTTCCTTGCTGCGACCCTCACTCTACGTCCCGAAACCACCCCTACTTGTTGAAGAGCCGTTGAGGAGGGTGGGAAATAATTGCAGAGTGAATGCAAAGTGGAGCTGTTTTTAAAAGAATATAATTCGGAAATAAAACGTTTATTTACTGGTAAACAAAAATTTGAAAAAAAAAGAAGAAAATAGTGAAAAAAATAATCTTGCATAATGTTTCTTTATATATGTTATTTTATAATTGACTAAATTTATTTATTGTTTGTTTTAATATTATATAAAATATTAACCCTACGATATGCAACATCACACTTTATGTGTTTATTTATTAACTTACGGTAGTTATATAGTAAAAAGAAGTTGTCTCTTTATTTTGTTACTGTTGATGTTTCTTTGTTTGGTGTCATCTAAAGTGAGAGTTATTGAGCGGATCATTGTGATCGTAATTTATGTTACAGAGTAAAACAAAAAGAGTTGGCTTCTTAATTGACACGTCCCAACATTTTTGATAGCTCCTTGCACTCGTTGGACAATCGCTAATGGAAACGGACTGTTATGTGAGAGAATAAACCATTTTAAGTCTCAAAACCAAAACTACAAGAGACATTTGTTGACATATTTTACGTTGATGTTTTACTGACAATTTATTTTTTGGATGTTTATTGACCGTTGTTTACTTCTAGGTGTCCTACGAATGTATTTACTGTTAGTGTTGTATTTATCCTGAGGTGTGTCACTCGAACAAGCTATAAAATCATATTTTAGAATAAATAAATGTTTTTGACATTAATGAATTCAATGTGACACTAATGCAATAATGATGATCCTTTACACAAATTTAGATGTCAAATTGTGTTCACTAAAGTGTATTCAATAATCAAAACGTCATTGATGTACGCCAAAGTAACATCAACGCTTCTTACACTAAGAGTAACAAAATGAAAAGGAATTCGATAAAGAAGAGTCTTCGTGAGTAATGGTTGATCCCCTCTTAGATTCCAGCATAGATTTCTACGTCACAACTGTTCATTGGAACGAGGTCAGGCTGAGAGGCAAAAAGAGCAGTTATGGCGTCTTGAAAGAATTCCCTTGCATCGTTCGTCCACTGTTTGGAACCTATTTCCTTCCCCTCTACTCCCCGTTTAAAGTAATGGGGCGGGACTGAAAGACGTAACCTACGAGCATTGCCTGACCCCTCCGAGGGGGTGAAGAGTGTTTTTATTTGGCTAATTACTTACCCGAGGAACAAATGGCGAGACTAGCACTAATAAACTAACTTGACGAAAACATTACGCGTTTAGTGTCTTCCCAAGAAGTTGTTGGCCACACGGATGTGTTATTGAACCTTAACTTGTAAATATTGTTGACATACTTTGGTGACCTTGTGTAAAGATCACCCAGAGAATTGGATACTGAAAGAGTGCATTGGATCCACCGGAAGCTTGAAGTGGTCTCCTCATCCTCAGGAGTGTAAATGTGCAAGGATTGACCTCAGATCCACCGGAAGCTTGAAGTGGTCTCCTCATCCTCAGGAGTGTAAATGTGCAAGGATTGACCTCAGATCCACCGGAAGCTTGAAGTGGTCTCCTCATCCTCAGGAGTGTAAATGTGCAAGGATTGACCTCAGATCCACCGGAAGCTTGAAGTGGTCTCCTCATCCTCAGGAGTGTAAATGTGCAAGGATTGACCTCAGATCCCAAAAAAATCAGTCTCGCTGGTTTGGTTGTTGTGTCTGTCCGGCACCACGGGGGGCGCCATGTGCTGCGTGCAGGCTGAGAGGGTGTTCCCGGCCTCTGATAGCGAGGACGGGGGCGATGACCCAGGGGGGCTTTGCCGGGGGCAGTCATCCAGGTCTTGCCCGCCGCCCAGGGACCTCCCCATCGAGTCTCAATGGGCGGCGGGTCTCGGGGGAGGGATGGGCCTGGACTTCTCTCACCACCACCATCACCTGCAGCACCACCTTCAGCACCACGTACATCACCAACAGCAGCAGCAACAGTTGCTTCAATGTCACCATCTGGTTCCCGCTAGGAGGTCATTCTCTTCGTCGCTGGTAGCGGATCTGAGGGCTGCCGGGCCGGGTCCCACACTACAGGGCTGCGAGCTACTGGTGAGTCTATATAGACCAGTGTCCACTATGATCAGGACATACTTTTTAGAATATAAACTTAAAAAACACACTGGAAAATGTAATCAGTTTATTGTAATAGCAATAATCTCACCTCTAGAAATCACTATTACAATGCCACAACGGCAGCAATCCTGTGAGTAGAGTAATATTTTGTTAGAAGCATAGATTTATCTTTTCCCAAATATGTTTGCAAGTTAAATTCTTTACATATCTGAGAATGATTTTAATGGTTATAAGGGCTCAGAGCTGGCATGATCGTGAAGTAGTATCGCATACTTGTATATTTTCCTTCAAGTGGATGTTACCGTTTATATTTTTAGTGAAATTTATTCCAGGAAAGAATCTTTAAATAATAACTAAACCCAAGAGTTGGGTTGAGAAGAGTTTGTGCTTTGTTGAAGTTGGATAAAATGTGTTGGCGCTTTTCTCTATTTTATCAAGAATGTGTTGGTAAGGCTGGCGTTATAAAGACTTGTTAAATTTCAATTCAAACAATAGTACTCGTGTTGATTCACACGGAAGTCTGACTTACATAATGTAGACATATTATGATTGCATTTTTTATGATTCATTATTTGCTGTAACCAGAGGTCAACGTATCGACTGAACTAATAGTCACCCAACAGCATTAGGCTCATGGCTGTTTCCAGGTTGCTGTTTTTTGAGGGAAGGTTTCAGTCTTTGTGTATATCTTGTCACTCCATAATAATGACCACTTGGAATATCAACATATTTACATTTATGAGTTGGGGATGAGCAAGACATAATTTACAAGTAAATGCACCACTATTTCCATTTATTGACAAAAGCACCCTTTGTAGCATTGATTGCCACCCTAGCCCTGATATTCCCGTCACTAGAAATACAATCTATTGCGAGAGCGATGCCTTGGGATCAACGTTTCTCAACCAGCGTCCCACAAGGGTCATACGGCGTGACACACGTGTTTGGAATCTGATAAAAACAGAAGCGGAACAAATCTGAGAGATTAAAATAGAACTGTTTAAATCCATGAATAATATTATTTTTTGAAGTAACACTTATTATTGGAATGTTAACTATTGAACTTTTAAACACAATATCAACACTCGTTATTTTAGTGCTGAAAACTCTCCAATATTATGATGTGCCTTGACAATTTTAAGACCTTGTTTTATGTGCCTCGAGTTCAAAAAGGTCCCCCAGCACAGAAGTCTGACACCTTACCCCTAGACCGCAAGGACACCTGTTACCAGTAAAACAATTGTCTTATCGAGTATTGGATATTTTTGTATCCGGTAGGAAAGATTTGGCATCAAACTTTTGTTCAATTGGAGGTGGGCTCTGTGTCTTGGATTTGTAATTATTAATGGAAACAGTAGAAAAAACTTGTAAATTTTGCACTAAAACTATATTTTTAATTCTATATATTACAAGGAATATCGTTTTTTTAAACCATCATACGCAAATATTTTTTTTAAACACTCCTGGCTTGTAGCTTATTAAGAAGAACGGCATTCACTCTCGTCCACCATTAGTTTAATGTTTGGATGTATAGCTTGCCACGCCCATTTAATAAAGTTATCAACAGGTTTAACTTGGAGTCTAATTCTGTGTTTGTTTTACACCGCCTTAATAGTTGTGATAACACGGACAAGTATATCAGAGTTACGTCTTCATTCGGGCTACAGCACGAACCAGAACTGGATGGCTTCCCATAGAGGCCACACATATATCGAACTTGATAAGATCCCTCTGGGAACTAAGAGATATAGTTCTCGTGCGAGACAACTAAAATGCTGTGGTGAACTACCGGTAGCTCCATCGACCGTATGGTGATCCCCACCTTAGACCAATCATCCATTAATGTAGGCTTAGGAAAATAATTTAATACGGTGTTAGGGAGGAAGAATGAAATAAAATTAAAATAATTTCCAATATGTGTAAGCCTATATATTTATTGAAAACCAAATTGATGAATTCTTCCAACAACAAAAAGGAGTGATGCTATACCTTATTTATTGAAATCTAAAGAACCAAAAACATTTTCAACATTTTTAAAGGGTGTACGATTAGTACATTTGGGTGACCCATGGACAACGTACATTAGTACCGGCTAAACTTTCCACAAACTGGGCTACGAGAGATGTAGCCCAGACGCACAATATATAAATTAATATGTCCACCAAGATGTCCAAGTTTCTGTTCCAGTCGGTGTGCCACTGGGACAACTTGATCACGTTGAAACTTAATGCAGATGTTCAAGTGTCTTACAATATATAAATAATGTTTTCTTATCTCAAAATGATTTACTGGATACTAAATAAATATATATGATAATGTAAGACTAGCTTACTCTCAACGACTCTCTACAAAAATTACCGTAGTTTTTTTTTATAAGGTGAAGGGTGTAGAACGACTGGAGCTAGTCTTCCTTGGACAAATCTGTTCATTCGTTATATTGAGCACAACAGATATTCAGGTTGAGTGTCACAAAGACCTCCTCACCTAACTAACTACCTGAATGAGACTTGAACCAGGATATCTCAGTTAGTAGAGCGGTCCACGTGAAAACCCGGATGACCAGGATACAAATCTTTGCACAGTTGTCATTTAAAGTTATTTAAAGCGTAATTATTTTACTTGGTTATAATTAATATCTAATCCATCCGATTACAACCTCCTATTTATTCCTGAGATGAACCACTTCGGTGTCCGCGTGGTGTAACGCGCTGCTCTAGCAGTAGACTAGACTGCCGATGACATGGGATCTCGGTCGGATGTACTGAGTTGCTGGTTTTTTAAAAATGATTTTACACTCTCCATCCATACAAATGCGGGTACACCTCCTCTACATATAGCTTCACTTATCCCTAAAACCGTTGGTGTAATTAGTACATAAGCGTAAAACCCGAACGGATAGTAAGACAAGGTGGTAAAAAAAAAATATTTCTAAAATGGGATGACGTCGACTAATTAACCGGGGCTGGCCTCACCATTTAACAAGAGTCTAACTAAAATATATATATATATATATATATATATATGTGATATTTGTGTTAGCTAATTGTGTTACTTCCTGGTAAAATTAATATTAAATCCAAATTAATTTTTAAAATAAACCCATACCAAACTTCCCCTACCTCCACTTCACCCCCCCCCTCAACCCTTCCTACCGACCGACACATTCAATAAATTGTTTCACTTTGAAATTTATTTCATCCGTGAAATGATGGCCTTCATTCATAACAACCTCAGTGTTTTGTGTTTTGAATAATTACAAGCTCGTTAAACATTTGACCCCGGGGACGTATCTTTTAAACAAAATGTGTCCGTGCTTAATTATCGATGAGTAGAGATGGTCGAGATTGTATCTTCTTTAAGGTACTAATTAAATTTTAGTAAATGGCTCTGTATGGCAGATTTAATATAATATTAATTCACCACGTTCACCATTTTCTCCACATGCCACTGGTCACGTGGTTATAAATATCAATATCGTTTATACCTTGATTTATCTTACGATTATATATTTATAGCCTTTAGAAAATAAAAAAACATACTTTTTACGGTCTACACTGGTAATATTTTAATTTATTACTAGCACTATTTTTTTCGTATTTTATTTCGTAAGATGTAATGATAAAAATAAAAATAATAAAAAACTAGCATTATTTTACAGATATTGATATCTATCAAAAGTGGCCGCTGCAGATCACATTACTTGACGTATGAATACGTGAAAGTAAATTTGAAATTTTTTTAACTGTGAGACATGTCCATTTGGAAGAAAATTGTGGTATAGTCTGGTTTGCCGGTGGGGGGGAAGTAAGTGTCTGAATCCGGGCTGGTGGCAGTGCTTTTCCCTATTATTATTGTATAAAATAGTCATGTACGGATATAAAGATAATTAGTTTTTTTTTTTTTTTTAGCACCGCGTCTTACTACCCGTTCGGGTTATACGCCTAAGTACTAATTACACTAATGGATTAGGAATTGGGAAGGTTGAATTTAGAGGAAGTGAACCCGCATTTGCGTGGAGGGAGAGTGGAAAACCATTTAGGAAAAACCACCCCCAGTTCACCCGACCGAGATTCGAACCTCGATCTCCCCGTCCTCGATGGTCTGACTCAACACGACTGGCGCGTTAGCCAACTACGCCACCACGGCGGGTCCAGATAATTAGTTAATAGTCTCGTCAACTATTTACTAAAAACAATGAATGTATGTGCAAGCATAGTTGGTCCCAACGTTAGTGTGCATAACTATCTTGAAAATAGTTGTATGCCCACCGGATGAAGAGAATTTTAGTTTTGTTCGATTTAAACAAAAGTTGTTCATTTACTTCAGACGAATGACTATGCATTGGTGTTTTAATTTAAAATGTTGTTTTCAATAAGTTGCTAGCTCTGCTATTTTCAAATGGCCATTAGAGTGAATTATATCAAGTAATGAATAAAAAACTGGATGTCTCAGTTGATAATGTGATAGGAGTATAGGATGAGATGTATGTGTGGAAAATTTTAAAAATGACTTAATACATCACTAGATTCAATTATATTATATTTGTTGAATTGTTTTTATTTGTTGTAATAACCATTTTAAAAATGGGATATAAAACAAAGTGTAATGACGATCGAGGTATGTCACTTCTACCAACATTCTATAATGTTTTATCAAACATAAATTTAATGATATTGACGCCATATTCAAGATAAATAATTGGGGATTATCAGTGTAGATTTCTACTAGATATATAAACAACAGACCAGGTATTTACTATTCGGCAAATATTAGAAAATTTGGGAATAAAACATGATGGTTCATCAATTAAATAGTTATACATAGATTTTAAAAAGTTCTACGATTTAGTTAAAGAAATTTTAGTTAAATGTATGATACCCAAAAAAACTTGTCAAGTGAATTGAGGTATGTTTGACTAATATGCTTGGCAGGGTACGGATTGGATGTCATTTATCAGATCCTTTCGAAATACATACTGGGTTGAAACAAGGAGATGCACTTTCCTAATTACTCTTTAATTAATCCTTAGAGTATGTTATTAGGTTAACGCAAGAGAGTAGGGAAGGGTTAAGAGTAATTGGTCAAATGCAGTTATTAAGATACGCTGATGATTTAGTTTGTTGGCCAATAGTAAGGGAACTGTTTCAAGAAATGTAAACATTTTATTAGAGGCTAGTAAGAAAATATGTTTAGAAGTAAATGATAAAAATACTTACCATATTCTCACACAGAGAACACAGATTGAGGGAGATAATTTAGAAATCACAGCGAACAAATCGTTTGACCGGGTTAATGAGTTTAAATAATTAGGGAATATTTTATATAGCAATAAAGATATAAGATTGAAAATTAGGAAAATAATAAAGTGATAAAATGCATGCTATTTCTTGGTCAGTAGGTTGTTGACATCTCGGCCGCTGTCAAGAAATGTAAAACAAGGTGCTTAAGAAGATACTTGGTCCAAAAAGTAATGATAATAATGGAGAGTAGAGTAGGTTACATACTGATGAGTTACGTACCATACACTCATCCCAAGGCATTGCTAGGCTAATCAAGTCTGGTAGATTACGGTGGGCAGGTGTGAATGTGAGAATCTAGAGCAGTGTTCAGGGTATCGACTGGCCAACCCAATGAGAAGAGAAGATTAGGAAGACCTAGACGCCTAGAGGGACATAGAGGATAACATTAGAATATACATTAAATGAAGGGGGCTGGATAGAACTAGCTCAACATAGGAGGGATACCTGGCGTACTTTTTTAAGTTCCGCAATGAACTTTTGAGTTCCTAATGCCATCGAGTAAATAAGAGTGGGGAACATATTATATTATATATGACTTGTTGATGTAATCTTTTGCGTGTGATTCACGCAAACACCAACATAATTTTAAGAAAAGAGTTAAATTCAAGATTGCTCTCTAGATAAATGGTTCCCAACCTCTTTGAATTAATCATCAGATTCTCACGCCTACCCAGCCCCTTGTAATTTGGGACAGTTATAAAAACATATCTAAAAATTCTAGTTCTTTAGCCACTTCTTTAATTTATACAAAAACAAATATAACACTCGCAGCGTCATGGTACAAATAGAGAGACTGCAAAATTAGTGCGATGGTTGGCAGTATTTTCGTTTCATCAGTTGGAAAAAGGATTTAAATAAAGAATGTCTTCAATTCTTATTAGTTGATTTTTAATGTTATTCCCTTACTTTTCCATGCCCCCCCGCCCCCACCAAAGTCATTTACGCCTCCCCAAGGGTACACTCCCCCCTCCCCCTCAGGTTGGGAACCACTGCTTTACATAGAAAGGATATCGGTAGTTTTAAATCTATGAAACATACATACCTGTCACAGCTCTGTTCCATTCTCTATTACCCTAATCACAAACACTCTCTATATCCTACTTAAAGTCTGTTTCACTCTCTCTTCATGTTCAAAAGACCCTCTCTCTCATATCAAACAGTACTATCACTGGTCTGTTTCACTATCTCTTCATTCCTCATGGAACTGCAGGTCTTATGGAGAAAAGTTTTATCTTGGCTCTCTTTCAGTTAACTGTTGCCAAATCTACTCACTCTCAGCTATGTCTGAAGTTGGTAACTACTGGCAACATCGACTAACCAGCGTTGCGAAACTTGTCTCATATTTGAGGGGAGATTGACCACACGAACGCGAGAGAATGACAACACTGTTTCCCAATAATAACCACACATTTCTCGCAGCGATTTTATCAAGTATAGTTTATTTAGTAGTATTTTAACCGTACAAAATAACAGGGAGATCGGGGTTCAAATCCTGGTCAAATTTACTGAGGTTGGTTTTTCCTATATTGTTTTTCACTTTTCCCCCACGCAAATTTGGTTAAAATTCCTCTAAATTCAACCTTCATTATCCCTAACGCATTAACGTAATTATAACGTATGTGTAAAATCCTAACGGATGGTAATACTTGGTGCCAAAAATAAAATAAAAAATCTGTACAAAGGGAAAAAATGACTCAGAAATGTAATATAAAATAGTAAGCTAACATGCATTACTATATGCACCACTGCGATTCGAAGCTAGCATTTATTTATTTGAGAATTTGTCTTGTACCACCAAATCACGGGAGCAAAGCGGTGCCATTATAGTTTGTAAAGATTATTTTTATTTTGACGGAAATAACACTGAATACTCGACCAAAATAACGATTTGCCAATACAACAATATTTTCCGCAATCAATGATGCATTACAACTTTATAACTGAAATTGTTTTTTAAGGGCTGATAAGTTATAAAATAAAATACATGAGTATAAATCAAGGAACGTAAATGGTCATTTCCCTGTAATCCACGTCGCTCGGTGAAATAATGATAGTGTGTGGCCACAGTTAATGGCCCTGTATCTCATGCAGATGGCCAGACATGCCAGTAATGTAATCCCATGATGGATGGATTGTGAGCGGTAGTTCGTGAAACTCATTGGGGAATCATCGGGAGAAGCTTCATTACACCAAAATGGGAATACGGATTCATCAAATATGAGCTAGTTTATTCTGCTAAATATAACATAATTATATTTACTTTTGTGCTCTTCGTTGTACAGTGGAACCTCGTTTATCCGGACTAACTGGGACCGGATGTTATAGGGATCAACGAAAATTCGAATAGTCGGGAAATTATAGGAGAAATTAACTAAAACAATATATAACTCTACAATTCACCATTATATTTTCACAGCAACAAATTATAAAACAGTTAAAACATGTCACAACCACTATTCACTCATAAAATAATTAGCTAAAGTTCAATCCGAATAGACCGGTAATTCGAATCGATATATGAGACTTCACTGTATATACAATGCCACACTCATGTATATGTGGTCACACGTTCTAAGACATAGGTATCATCTAGTCTAGTCTATATATGACTGGAAGGTCAGGATTCAAATCCTGGCATTGTATATTGAGATGATTTTCCCTAACTAGAGATTTTTCCACATATTCTTACGAGCTGTTAGCATTTTAATTAGAATAATTTGTTAGTAATGAGTAGAGTAGAGTTAAAAGGAAGTATTCCCATATTTTCGTGGAGGGCTTGTGGGAAAATATTAAGGAAACACCACCCATAGTGCATCCAGTCATAATATGTCAATGACGACTGTATCCGTCACTTAATATTGGGTGCTAGTGAGCGCGAGTTTAGTGTATTGATTTTGCAGTTTTTATAATATAAAAATTTTTTGGCCAAAATAAATCAAATATTTCTTCTATAGAAACATAGAGTTTAGTTTTCTGCACGTGCTAATCTCAACAGTTCATGAATGTCTGTCATGAGCATAGCGGCATTTGGTGACAAACTTTTTAAATGCAGAGAAAAAGTTGTCATTAAATTCCAGGAGACCTTTGACAGATATTCAAGAACTGTTGAGATTAGCATGTGCAGAAAACTAATCTCTATGTTTCTATAGAAGAAATATTTGATTTATTTTGGTCGAAAAATGTTTATGCTATCAAAACTTAAAAAATACTGCCCTAAACTCACGCTCACTAGCACCCCACCTTAAGATCATATTTTAATATTTACATTCCTAAAGAAGGTGGGTGAAATTACACGAGCAAAAATCCCCGTGGTGTATCACACCTATATTTAAACCCTAATCAGATGCAAATGCATATTTAATTTACACCCTTGCTACCAATTATTTATTCATAGATTTAGTTTAAAAACTAAGCAGTCTAAGGCTACCAATATAAATAGTATTGTTTCAAATAACTTTAATTATGAATTGAATAGCCAAAGCTATTATTTATGCTTTTAGTGGGAATTACTCCATCTAGATATCATATTCTGAAAATTGAAAAATGAATAATTTAATAATTTGCATTTCATTTGGTGCTCGCTACACGAAGTGGGAGTTTTGATATAAAGATTAAATACTTCTTAAATTTCACTCAATACTTATATTTATATATTTTATTTTTTTGGTAAAAATTACTAAATTTTTCCAAAATATAAAATATTTAAAGTGTTAAAAGAGAAAGCTTACATATGGTTCACAAATCTTTGGCTTTAATGAAGGTTAAACTTCACTGATACACAATTCAAAATTATATTACAAAAAAATTATACAAAATATAAATATTTGAAGGTTATTAAAATCTAGCAAATCTTGTTTCACATATAGGATATGCATCAGTACACATATTTAAAAATGGCCTGCAGTCAATATAATATACTTATTTTCACTAAAAATTTAAAGGTCATTTTCAAATAATTTTAAATTTTCTAAAATTTGTCATAACTAAACCACTTTTAAATTAATTGACCTTAGAAAATTATATTTACGTTTATCATGTGAAATATTCTTCAGATAACAACTTTGAAAAAATCCTAAGAGCTATTTAAAAAAAAATCAAATAAGAAAATAAATCATAAATAAACTACCATTGAATTTTTTTAAAACCAATGTTTAAAATTATTGATATCATAAATAGTTTACAGATACCCATTTTGAGCTAAATAATTACTGGACTTTTGAAAATATATCAATTAAAAAAGTAATTGGTCATCTACACTTGATTTAAGGGCTAGGGCTAAAATTAAAATAAATATTCTGATGTACAGCCATATAACAGGGAAAGGAAGCAAAAGTAACTTTTTTTTTTGCCAATATAATTTCATGTCATAACGATTGCTATGACTAAACAGTTTTTTACTAATTAATATACTGGGCACTTATTTTCTTTCATTTTTTCAATCATTAAATTTAATCACCCTTTGGATCTCTAATCAAAAAAGCTAAAAGGAAAAATGTGATTCAACACAAAACTCATCGATATTTCCATCATGTTCTTAGGTTCTGTTGACTGTTGTGCCGAACTTAAGCCTAGAGATGATATTTTACGATAAACTTTAGAGCATACTTTTTCCAGAAAGTTTATTTGGGAAATCTAATGTCTTTGAAACCTAAAGGAAGGGACTATATTCTTAGAGGCTTTGGTTATATCTGATATTTAAGTATAAACATTTCTGGTCTGAATCAGCCCAGGTAATCCTAACGTTGGTGACATTCAAACTCCAAGTGCTAAGTAGACGATACGTGTGAGAATAAAACTGGAGTCTCTCATCATTTCTTTAGTTTTAGCTGAATTAAATAATGTTTCCACTGACAGCTCCCTTTGTATAAATTAACTGAAGTGTGAACTTTAATTAGTTTTATTTAAATAGTTTGGAAACTTAAGGTGAAAATTAAAGGTTTATTTGAGGACTAAGACACTCATTGTGGACTCACGAACTTTAGCGACTAAACAAGAGCATGACACAAACTTGGTAGTGTGACAATCAATTACTGGTTTTTGGTAACAGTTGAGATATTGTCAGCTTTTGTCCGTTTTGGGCCGCAGTACAGCCGACCGAGAGTCGAACCTTGATCTCTCTGTCATGCAACTTAGTCTAATGTTAAAGTGACGCCTTAGACCATGTGTCCACCAAAGCGGGTGTCAAGTGAGTTAAAGAGGTTTAAAACGTCTCGTTGAATGGAAAGCACGAGTACCAATCTGTGTTGAATTGTCTTGGGACAGTGAAACTCTAAATTAAAATGAAATACCAATCGAGTTAATAAACAAGGATAGGAGGACGTTTACAACCTGTCATAATATATTTCTTAGCTCAATTTGAATGCTGGACAAGATATAAACCTGTTTTAAACATCAATTATTACAACAACAACAACAATTATTTTGTGTTGTATAGTGTGTTTCAAGCTCTTTCAGATTTAGTGCATGATAATATTTAAACCATATTTGGAGAGTAAAGTGCATATTTTGAAGATATTTCTAAAAAAAAAAGTTTTATTAATGTATAGCCACAATTTATCTTTAATTATTTACAAAATAATAACGATATTAATCATGGTAATAATAACAAAAATAATGAGTAATGAGTATATGGTTTTGTAAAACTTATTTAGCTTTAAGAAATTAAATTATTTTCAAACTGCTTATCAAAGATATTCAGACCACTTCAGTAACTATAAAGTAAATTTAAGTAACAATAATTATATTTTCAAAGCACATTGTATTTCTTTAAGAGAATTTTTAAAATTTCCAAGGAGATTTCCCTGAGCCCAAGCCCTAGAAATAGCTAAAAGATGTGTTTACAACCTCAAAAAAATTTTTTTTAATAATTATGTATTTCTTGTTTGCATTCTAAGAAAAAATGGACCAACATACTTCTCCACGATCGTGTAAATTGTTGCACCAGTCGGGTTTATTCTGCTCCCTTCTCCACGATCGTGTAAATTGTTGCACCAGTCGGGTTTATTCTGCTCCCTTCTCCACGATCGTGTAAATTGTTGCACCAGTCGGGTTTATTCTGCTCCCTTCTCCACGATCGTGTAAATTGTTGCACCAGTCGGGTTTATTCTGCTCCCTTCTCCACGATCGTGTAAATTGTTGCACCAGTCGGGTTTATTCTGCTCCCTTCTCCACGATCGTGTAAATTGTTGCACCAGTCGGGTTTATTCTGCTCCCTTCTCCACGATCGTGTAAATTGTTGTACCACTAGGGTTTATTCTGCTCCCTATTTTTGGTGAAAGTGCGAATCAAATTTAAAACATGTTGGAGACAACAGGACTCAAGGATGTAATCGAATGTGGTATGAAACTGATTGAAACCTAGTCGTGGATTTGGATGCACTTACTCTGAAGATTAGATTAAAGAGAGTTTGTTGTTGTAAGTTGCTTGATTACATTACCAGATTGTCTGTCTTTGCAGCCTCTGTACCCAAAGGAAGGGAAGTTGTTTGGACCGCACACACGTAGTTGACTGGTAGGATTTGAGTAGAGTGGAGTGGAATGTCTGAGTGTGTGTGTACTTTAAATCACTTGAACAAACACTTGGGGGATGTGTGGGGTGGGAGAGTGTGTGTTCAAGGTGTAAGGATCCTCTAGGAGGTTGCATCAAATATACACTATATATACTCGAGACTAGACATGTCTGGATTTACCATTAAACTCATTAACATCAAATTACATGAATCAACACTGTCTACACAAGCAAGTTTTAAGGCAAAAGTTATTTTTCTAAGACTATTATCTTGGACGTCTCTTTAAAATGAGTAGGCCTACGAAATTCCATAACGTTAAAACGCATTAACTTTAAAACATGTATTGCTCACAGAACCACTAGTACTAAGTTTATAAATACAGGGATATAATACCATTACGTTATTTATATTACAACCTAACCTTACCTGAGGCAGCAACAACACCTATCAATAAACACAAAAACTTTGTCAGAGGAGTTTGAATTACATTTTATAGCCCAGTATATTAACTCTAACGGACCACTTTGTATATTGTTTACACTGTAAGCCGGGTGATTAGTAATTCGTGGATACGGACAGTCACGCATGATTATGTGGGTAAATACAAGTCGAAAAAGTCTTTGCAAAAAATATGTCCTTCCCATACCTTTTGAAATAAATGATATTTAAGTTAGAAGGGGTGATGTGGCAACACTGAGTCTGAAGTTTCATATTCACCAGTGATTAGACTTAGACAGTAATGCGAGGTCAGTATTGTCTAGCAGCACTCACAGAATACTGAGATATGGATGTGGCCATGGAATAATCTGAAATCTAAGCCGGACCTTCGGCGCGACTGGACGCTGATAGCTTCTCCGGAAGACGTCATCTAAACGTAAATGTGTTTCACCGTTTGGAACCAGAGTTGCCGGGAAACTGGTCCATGGGCAGCAGGTAGCTGTCTTCCAAGAGCAGCCAGTGCGGAGCTCCTGAGACGTAGCACTAACAATGCACATATCACAGGGGTCAGTCTTGCAGGTGTTGCGTGATGATGGCTACCACTCATACCATTATAGAGCAGCACAGCATCTGCTCCCGGTTGATCTGCCTCACCGCCAGTGGCTGCAGATCCGGACTCCATTGGGAACACTCTGTGGACTGAGGAAGCCTCTCTTACATGAGAGGGAATGAATAACACCCATAACACTCACCTGTGGGTAAGTGCTAACCCACACGCCACCCGTTTTCATGCGTATCAGCATCGAAACAGCGTTAGTGTGTGGGCCAGCATCGTTGGGGATGCGATTGTGGGCACTTATCTGATACCTGATCGTTTAGATTCCCAAAGAGACCGTCTTTTCCTCGACAGTGTTGTACCTGGACTGCTGGAGGTATGGAGGACATGGTATCAGAGTGACGGCACCCCTGCACACTATGGGGCACACATGCGGCGACTACTTAATGAAGTCCACCCAAGCCCGTGGATCGGGTAAGGGGGGAGCCGGTGGAATGGCCATCAAGGTAACTGGACCTAACACCACTAGATGTTTTCTTGTGGGATCACCTCAAAGCGGCCCTGGTGTACCCACCACAACCACCCGAGGATATTGTGACACAAATCCATGCGGCTGTTACGACAGTCGACATCAACTTGTTCCTCCGTGTCCACACCGAGTCCATACGCCGTTTGGAGCAATGTATAGTCCTGTTAGGATCAACCTTCGAACTAACATATACATACGTTTGATGTAAGTTTCAGGCACAGCGTTGCCAAATCGCCACTCTCAAACTTTAATGCCGTTTTTATCAAAAGGTATGGAAAGAACGGATTCTATGCAAAGAGTGTATTTACCAACCAATCATGTGTTACAGTCAGTATCCGTAAATAACTACTTATCCTGTATAATATATATATCAGGCTATGTATAGAATATTTGAGCTCCTACCACCTGGGACAACACTTATTGGTTCCATCTTACCTCCCTCCGACCTTCCTCCCTTCGTTACCCTTCCTTCCCCCCACCCTCTACCTTCACCCTACTTTGTTATCACTATAACACTAAGAATCTTTGATGCCACCAGGGTGGTAGGGTGGCAGGGTTGGGTGCAGGGAACGCGAGTAAAGGCCAGTATTTATGCAGTTTTTTGATCAAAACATTTTTTGGACAAAATAAATAAAATGTTGCTCCAGTACAAATAGAGAATTTAATTTTGATCACATGGTGATATCAACAGTTGTTGAGTATCTGTTATGAGCATAGCGGCACTAAATGACAAGCTTTTAAAATGAAGATAAAAAGTGGTCTTTAAATTACAGGACACTCTTGACAGATGTTTAATAAATGTTGAGGTCGCCACGCGAGAAAAATTTAACTATTTGTTTGTATAGAATCAATATTTGATTTAATTTGACCCAACAAATGTTTTGCTAAAAAAAACTGCAAAAACCCTGAACTTTTATCGCGTCTCACATTAAAACATGGCTTCTTAAATTTCTATCACAGCACCAAACTTAATATAAATTTAATGTATTAACTCTTAACACGACTAGGAATAATATTAGGCCTCTTGACGCTGTGAAAGTAAAATAATAGTCCTACTAGGGTAATAAATAATAAGCCTGAAAAACATAAATTATAAAATAATAAGATTCAAAACAATATGTTTAGCCTAGAGGGGTGGAATTTTAAAATTAGTAGCCCTGTGCACAAAGGTGAACACCTCAAAGCTGTAATTTCAAAGTTTTGACTAGATTTTTAGAAATATTAAAAACTGACGAGGAAGAAATATTTTTTTTTTATCTATTTAGAGCAAAGAAAAGCGATGCCTGGGGTAACCTCGCAATGCATTGCTAGTTAACTAGATTTGTAAATTAACCTATTATTGTTACTACTTGATAAAAAAAATGTATAGTGTTGGTTATTTAAAAAAATACTGAGCTACTTTAGTTATCTGTTTGGATCAAGCTAGTCCTCCTTACACCTGTATTTAGCCATACTAAGCTAATGCCATCAAGATTAAGGTTATTATTAATCTTTTAAAGCGTTTCCTCACTTTAAATATCCATCCTCAAACAAATAAAAGCTCTAATAATGAATGTGAAAGAAATAGGATGTAATAATGTGGATTATATAGGGATAGGTGGCGAACTTTAGTAAGTGCGGCATAGATTAAGTAAAAATATTGTTTCTAATATAAATGGGTGAAATCTTCCTTTACAATCTCATAGCACGTTATCAAGTATTCTCACTTACACTTGATGAAATATTGGTCTATACGTGTCCCTTTTTTGCATTCCTTTCCTTTTAGCTTACCCCTCCTACTACATCGGCCCCTTCCTCCCCCACTCCCCCCACCCTAGCCCACAACACTCAAAAACTCCATCCCAATCCCCCAAGCAAAGATTCACCCACTGATTTCCCCTGCGATATCGTCTGCCTTCTGCCACGCGGTGGCTTCCTGTAGAGCTGCATGACTGCGGAAAAACTTACCCTTCAATAGCCTATAAATTGTAAGAAAACTCTTTCTAGAATCAGTTTACTGATGTTCCAAAAGAGGATTTTTGTGTGGGAACTCTAACCCACCCCATCCCCCTTCAATTTATACGATAACCTTCTTCCTTACACTATAGCCCAATAGATGGTAAACGGCGTAAGATTTATTTGAATAATGAGGGAGTTTTAAAGGTTTTTATCAATTGTGTGTGTATTTATTAATAAATACACTTATTAAACTATAATATTTTAATTAATAAAATTATAGCTTAGAGGTTACAGAAGCCGCCCATTGGTCTAAAAAACCAAGCTTAAGCCTAGCTAATAAATCATATATCATACAATAAAGAAAGAAAGAAAGTGTGTTTTAGTGTCCTTTCTAACCACTTGTAGTCTCTATGCTTGTATACATATATAGTTAATTTAAGTTTAAAAGCTACTAAAACAATTACATTTTTATTAACTCTACAAATTTAATCTGTCCCTTTGAAAAGGGGTCTAAATTGACCTCACTTGTAATAGTGATAAAACACATCTGTGAGCTTTTAGTAATTTCTCATCTGGTATAAAAGCCAAATTTAGCTAGAACCAACTATTCATAACACGTGTGTGTGTATATTATATATATATATAGAGAGAGAGAGAGAGAGAGAGAGAGAAAGAGAGAGAGAGAGAGCTACACCTTAAGGGATTTGTTGTTTTAGAAGAATATAGTTTGCTACAAGACCTTATGCTTTTTTAAATAACTTGATTAAATCCAAAACTTAATATTTAAAAGAGCAGCATTATTTTAAAAAAATGTGTTATTCTTGTGCCTCTATAGAAAGAGAGTTTATATATATAAAAACTGGTCCGAGAAGCATAAAAACCATAACTTATGCCTATTATAAATACAAGTGCCAATTTTGAATGTTTATTTAGATAAGTTTACTGCTTTATTTTAGGTTAGATAGTTGGTTATGTGGGTTATGATAATTACTCTTATTATCGAGGCGAAAACTCACCTAGTTAAAATTAAGTGCATGTCCAAATCACTGGGTATGTAATAGGGCTCTGCTAGTACTCGGATTTCAAGCTTCAAGCCGAGCTTATTATTAAATTTCAGGTTCGAGATTGAAAGTTTTGTAAAGCTAGTTTTTTAGCTTCCTTTTGATGTTCTGTACGTACAAATAATTTTTAAAAGACCATGGATAAGTGTAGGCTGTTTAATTTATATAGTTAGTCACCATTTATAGTTCTTTAAAGATTTTTTAAATGTTAAAATTATCATCAAAGTTGATATTAATAACGTAATAGAGCTCTAAAACTACTTTTAACTGGTAAAATAATTCAATATTTTCGTCCATTTTTAACTATCCTCGATTGAAGTTGTATTGCCATGACAATGCAATAAAAATAAAAATACCTAACTAAATAAATCACTAAATGCTTGATACCATTTTAACATGGTCCCTTTCTAAAGCTATAATTTCAATTAAAATAGATTTAACATTGAGAATACCTTAGTAAATATAGAATTATTTTGGTTAACCTGCCTAAAATGAGCGTTGATCAACATTGCTGTAAAAATTTTATCAAATTTACCATATTTAAATAAAAAAGCATTAACTATTTCATACGGTCTTCTAAAATTATAATTTTAACCATCTTATTTTTCATTAAAAAGTATTATCATCAACTTTTTAATCATTAAAAATTGAATCTAAATAAATTTCGCAATAGATAAATTTCTAGTGAGAACAAGTAGTTCTAGTAAGGCTCATGGGCATTTGTACACGGAAGAATGGAATTGAAACAGGAGAAGTTATTATGCATGATTATTACAGTAAGGACTAATAAACGAAATATGAAACATCTCAAATTCTAACTGCTTGTGATTCTTAAGTTTTCTTATAGGGTAGTTAAAGATACAGAGGCTTATTTTGGGAATATATTAGCTCATTAAATCGTCTATTTTATTAACATATTTGTAACTGCTAGTATAATCTTAATGTCTTAATATTACGAGTGTTGAAACCATTTTAATAATTTTTCATAATATAGTTGGGTGTTGTTCTTATTATAAATCATGTTTTGTTATTTCTAATTTAAAAATTAATATTAACATTTTCTAACTTATTTTTTCAAAAGTATAGTTGTATAAAAATATGTGTCATTATTATTTTAAGAACATGTCTTGTTTCCATATATTTTTAAAATCTCACATTTAAAAGATGTGGTATTTACATTTTATGTTTGTTTTGACTCTTGACATTTTAAATATACAATTTTACTTTTAAAATAAACAAAATATTATTTACTCTTAATATTTTAAAATTATGAATAGGGCTTAGGCTCGAATTCAGCAGCTTTTTGAAATACTTGACTCTAAAGAAAGAACCCAAACCCACAGACCCCTAATATGCAGTCAATCCCTGCATAAATTCATACTTTTGTAATTTTTTTTAACAAAAATATACAGCTCAATACCTTTTAAATAAACCTAAACCATTTTCTTATGAAATCAATAAACCTATTATAATAGAGCCCATAATACTCACCTAACATCATAAATTATCTATAGATTTTATTTTGTTTTATATTTCTTAAAGTAAATTAAACCTAAGTAATTTTCTGAATTTCCTTACAAATATTTAAAAAATTTAAAGCTTTTAATAATAATTTACTTGTATATTTTGGAAAAGAAAGCTTTTTATTTAGCTAATAGTGCAGTCTTCTAAGTCTTTTTATTCACTCCACACTCAAATGGTGACTGCAGTGAAATCTGAATCCTTCCTCCATGAAAACTAAATGTTTAACCTCACCAGGATTGGAACTAGATTGTCTCAACATCTGAAGCTCACGGCTCCTTATCTTCAACATGGCTAGGTTTTCTAAAAACTGATAGGATGTATTTTAAATTGATAGACTCACTGACAATGGATTCATTCGGGACTCAAACCTTGACCTCTCAGATCAGAATTAAGTACACAAACACACACCTAAAATAAACAAACTAAATGATATTGTGAAAACCTTGACGTATACTTTATTTTCCCGGCTTTGTGGCAGTTTCTGTCTCTTAAGGGTCCGCAATCCTCAAACTTGTCAATGTGTATTTTTAACACGTCAAAGTTTTATTTTGTTTATTTTTTGCAATGTTTTTTTTTTGACAAGTTACACAATACCTTTCCTTTCATCATACTAGTTTTTTTTTAACCCTTGTCGATTTTTCCAAACAAGAATGTTAAAAAAAAAGTAAGGAAAAACGCACTTTGTATAGAGAGAGCAAGTTTCTATCCGGAGATTTATCTCCTTCAGTCGAGCATATGGTTATAGATTACACAAGCAAGCGCACAGGAGCGTAATTTATAGACGCCTCACACATGTGTTTATTGTATCTACCAAGAGTTTTATTTGTTGAGGGATACTGGTAACGTTAAATTAGTCTCTTAGTCTTGTATTGGAATAATCATACAATGAACCAGCCTCGTGGCACAATGGTCAGAGGTCTTGGCTGCTTACCTGGAGGGACCTGGTTTGATTCCCGGCTGATACTGAAGGATTTATCTCTAAAAGGGGAATAATTCCCCTGGTCACCAAGGTTAGGTAATTAGGCTTAACTTAGGCTAAGATTTGGATTGGTTTTATCCAGTAATATCCACTATAATCATCAAAGTATCAAGGTATAAGTCACTGTTGGTATCTTTAAACCTAATTTTTGATCAGACCCTATTTTGAAACAATTAACAACTGTTTAAATATTGCGAGATAGCATAACCTTTAAAATCATTGCTGCATGAGGTTGCGTCTTCAATAAATGTATTTAAAGATGAACACATTCACAATTCACTAACTAAGTTTACCAGCCCCTTGTGGTCTAACCATGCTCCAATACAAGTGTAGTCAACTTTCTAGCAAGATGGATATAAATAGGAACATTTTCTGGTAGGATTTCAACCAAAAAAACTTCCCGGTGAAATATTCAGATCATTGAATCACAAGGGAAGGGAATATATATCTCCAAGTATTTAATTCTAATATTAAAATATTCACATCTAGTCTACGTCATACCGGGAAGCTTGAACATAGTAACACATTCAACCAGCTAGCACTGTAGTCAATACGAAGTATCAGAAGAGAACTGAAATAGCAGTAATGATTTATGCGACTCATTTAGGCCTATTAGTGTTTTGTCTGTCTCTATTGTTTGCTTTAAAACTTGGGATATCTCTATTGTATTAATGTTTAAGTAAAATAGTTTGAAAATGTTCCATTAGTTGCATGGGTGGTAAGGTCTTATAATATATCCTAAAGAGCCATAATTTGGAAACATCTGGGTCCACAATACTCAAAGCTCCAATGAAAAAGGTAAGAGATGAAGACATAGAGCTGACTTCTTCATAGAAACTTCCTGAATCATGATTGCTTATCTTTCTTCGAACGACTTCTCATATCCAAGACTCGTTTGAACTTTTTTTTTATCTTCCCGCCTAGTTTTTCTTATTTCAATTTCAAAACAGACGAGCCCTACAGTGTTTCTTTCTCCCTCTTTATTACATCTCTTTCCTAAACGGATTTAGGAAAGCAAGACGTTCCCTCACGGCGCCTTTAAAAACAATTCAGAAACAAACTCTTTCTCACTTTTTCTTTTTTAATGTTTCAGTCTTAAGGGGAAACTTTTCCTGTAGGGTCTTGACATTGATTTATTTCTAATTTATCTTGCACTAATAAAGTGTTTTAAACTTAAGAGTGTTATAACTTAACAAACATTGCAGGATTTGTATCAACAGAGTTTTGGTTAACAAGTATAACCTTGATACAAATCCCAATTATTTTTTAGCACCGCTTCTTACTACCCGTTCGGGTTACACTCTTATGTACTAGTTACACTAATCGTTCTAGGGATTAAAAAGGTTAAATTTACAGGAAGTGTACCCGAATTTGCATGAAGTGAGAGTAGAAAACCATTTTGGAAAAAACTACCCTCAGTACACCTGACTGAGATATGAACCTTGATCTCCCCATCATCAGCTGTCTAGTCTACTGCAAGGGTAATGGCTTAAGCCATGTGGCCACCGAAGTAGGTACGCTGGCGCTAGATCCAGACTAGATTCACTAGGGTTGATCATCTACATTGAGTTTTTCATTCATTCCAAGTAATATTTTAAATCAGTTTGTTGAATTTGATCTTTATCAACCACATTTGGATCTCAGGTCGTTCTCAAGTCACCGGCCGACATAGTACATCAATGTAACACAGACTAAACCTGTTTTACTCCAGGCTGTGTTGAAACCAAAATCTGGAAGCTGATGATAAGGACCATTTTAAGGATTAGATGTGAGAGAAGGACAATTCTTTCCTCTCCTCTTCTTTATCTACCGAATATTAAGGTGGTAAGGAGTCATCGTAGAAAAATTGGGCCTCTTCTTGCTCTGCCGTAGTTTGACAAACAATAATAGAATTTAATGGGTTTTTTTGTTGCTGGTTTGAAAGTCACATATCTACTGTAAGACAAGGTTTGTTTTTATCGCTTTGGTAAAATTATGAACGCTCACAAATAAATTGTTCTGGCCTTTCATTCAGACCCCAAATTTTCAATCTCATGTAGGTGCGCCGTATGTGATTTATCAATGAGTTGTTTCTTCATCCTCTTTCCAAGCTTATGCCATTGTACGTTTATATAATCCAAGCCCTCCCCTTATCCCCGTATTTTAAATTAAGAAGCTAGCCACTATGATGCTAAATGCATAATAAAAAACTACATTCAAATATTTTTCAGAGTTTTTATGAGAGCAGGAATTAATATTGTAAAATAGATACATAATAAAAAATGTTTTAGTGCCATTAATTATGTTTTATGACGTCATATTTAAAAAGGGTTTTACCAAACAACCTTATTCTCTATAGATCCTTTATGTAAAAAAAAATGGCCAGAACACGCTGTAAATTTCGTGGCTCACTGAAAGCTGATAAATTCTTAATGGATGTATTTATATTTTTTAATTGCTGTGTAGTACTGCCCATTCAAGTTATTCTAATATTTACTCTAACGTACTAAGAATGAGGAAAGGGGTATTTTAGAGGTAATGTAACACCATTTGCATGAAGAAATAGTGGAGAAACCATTTGGGATAATACACCCTCAGTACACCCAAACGGAATTTTAAATCCAATCTCCCTGTCATAGAAAATTCCGTCTTATCTCTAGAATTACGCCTTATAATATGCAGCCACTGAAGTGAGTCAAATGAATTAATAGCTCTACTGTGATAGGGATGATGTAAGTATAATTTAGAAGAGAGATTCCCGCATTTACTTGAATGTAGAGGGGAAGAATAAATATATTTTAGGAAATAAAATCCCTCAATATATCCGGTAGAGATTCGAGCCCCTACCTCTCCATCACGAGCAAAGTAGACTAAATTAGCTTGTCACTTAAACCATGTGGCCACCGGTGTGGCTATGTTTTTCTTTAACAATCTATGTTTAAGGAATTATTTTGAAAATAAACGTACCTTGTGTTATTTAATCAAGGATCTAAATACAAATAATACATTCATAGTTTTTGGTGTCACAGTTAAAGTGAGCTACAAATAATTTGTACATCAGGTGATTTTGTACCTGTTTGGGACTCAGCTTGACAAAAAATTTGTACATAAGGTGATTTTGTACCTGTTTGGGACTCAGCTTGACAAAAATTTAGGTACCTTAAATATGTAATATTTATTGAAGATCAAGTATTAAAATACTCACCAACTTTATTTATGGGGGGCTTAGAGGAAAGGAGGGAATTAATTACTACTGCAAGCCGGCAGGAATCCATATAGACGTGTGACATTCTTTAATTTGATCTCCAAGCAAACTACATTTACGGTTATTATTCAAGACAGTGGTTCATTTATAGCACCCTTAAAAGAGACAAGATTCAGTAAATTACCGTTGTTTGTTTATTTTTCTATTGTTTGACGAGTATTATTAATCCTATACTTCATTTTCATTCCTCTATGTTATATCTTTGAATAGTGCTCCTTTTATCTAGGTTCTCTATGCCTCGAAATTGAATGTTTGTTTGTTTTGTTTTGTGATGTTGATTGTTATTGTTGAGGTTTAGTTCTGTTTGTTTGGTTTTGTCATATATTACCTTAACCTTCCCCATTCTTGGAGGCAACAAGACCATATCTGGACCACTATATATCTATTGTTTTCCCGCCAAGTGTCGCTGGCGTGGTGTTTTTAGCTTTGTTGATTTAATTGTGCCGTGCAGGGAGACTCGATCGAGACAGAAGTGATAAGGTTCCGTGAACCTTCACCCGGAAGTGGTCTAGTTTTTATTCGTGTGTGTTATTGAAGAGGACTGCGCCAAGACACTACCAGTCATACCACATAAAGTGAAGGTGAGTTGCCTCTATCCATTTCCTTTCCACCATACAGTCCATTTGTCCGTGTTCGTAACACTGGTCCTCCAGAGGCTTCTTTCGTTTTCATTCAATTGTAAATTATACTACACAACCGTCTTAAATAAAGCTAATTGTTAAAACATCGGTGTTAAGTATATCTCAGTAGTAAAACATAGTGTTGTTTTTAATATTTTAGCACTGTGTTTCACTATACATTGGGGCTGTACGCTATGTACTAATTAAGCTAATGGGTTAGGGATGAGTAAGGCTGAATTTAGAAGAAACGTACCCTCAGTACACCCAACAGGGATCGAACCACGATCTCCCCGTGATCAGCAGTCTAGTCTATTGTGACAATGTGGTCACCGAAGTGGGTTATAATTAGTTCAGCATTGATGTTCTATTTGTATATTATTAGTAGAACCTCAATCTTATAGTACATGCTCATTGGTGTACAAAACTTTTCTAATTATATTTCACAGTAAAACATCACTTTTATAATTATATCTAATTAGTGAGCTATTGTTCTTCTAAATACACCTCATTACTAAATTTTTATTACCATCCTATATATCAATTGTGAAAAATCTTGTTCTAAATGCATAATGATTAGTAAAATATATTTGGTCTAAATGCACCTCAGTATTAAAACACGTGCTTAATCCATGTTAGTAAACATTGAGTCAAATCCAACTTGTTAGTAAAACATTGGAGCTCTAAATCCAACTTGTTAGTAAAACAGTGGAGCTCTAACAACTGTTGTAACATGAGCTTAATCAATTGTTAGTAAACATTGAGCTCTAAATCCAATGTTTGTAACATTGACTCTAATAACTGTTGTAAAATTGCTCATATCATTAGTAAAAATGTTACTTAAGTGTACTCTAGTAAACATCAGTTTTCTAAATTTTTCTTTTGATTTTCACTTGTAGCAAAAAAGAAAATAAACACCTTTGTATATATATTACTAAAAAAAAAAGACCAAATATATACTCAGTAAACTGAAGGTAAATACCACCTTAACTTGAAATGAGCTGTAGAATAGTAACTTCACTGTCACATTGTTTTAATTTTTTAACTTGCAATGCTATGGAAATGTAAATCGTAAAAAGTAATGAAGTTGAGTCGTATTATGTAAATTCCTAATCGTGTATTCGTTATCCCCTAAATAAAAGTTATATATTCTACCTTATACTAGGTATAAAAACGTATAGTTACACACATAGGCGAGTAATAGCTTGAATACTGGTCATTTTGAACACATAGCTAGACCAATCATTAGAATAAAAGTGTAATTTACTTTTACTAAACGGTTCTTCAGTTTCATAGTTAACCATTTTTTTAAATTTATGTTTTAGTTTGTAAGTTTTTCTCTGATTCACCATTTTCAAAAATCCTTATCTTGAGTTGGTAAAAGGTTATTGGGGCTTAGCTTTTTCTCAACAGAATCAAGGTTTAACTCTAACCACGGAGATAATTATAATTTTGAGATAAAAGTTTTCTTTTTCCGATAGTTAAATAATAGAACAATTTTATTTAAAAAAATTACTAATCACCCTTAATACTTAAAAAATACTAAATTCAAAGTGACTAGGAGGTAAAAAAATATTTGAATCTCTATTAGATATGCTAGAAATAATTTTATAAATTATATTTTTCAAAGTTTTCTCCCAACCCTTCTTAAAGTTAATGTAGGTGCATTTTCTCTAAATATCCTATCACACCCCTTTCATATCATTAGTTTACTAGTTAACTATTTTTATAATACGTGAGAGTAGATCTGGTAATTTTTTTCTAGCTGTGAGATATGTGCCTTCGTAAGCAAATTAGGCTATAGATTCCTCTTAGCTCCTTTGGTACACAACGTTTCAAGCTCTTCAACTTCGGTAACAGATTTTTTTGTTACATTGTTAAAATCATTAGAGTTAACAAGTCGTTAAAAATATAAACTACAACATTTTATTACCTTACGGACATACTAAAGAGCTTTCAACAATGTTCTCTCTTGTTTTTAACGAGCAGATATATAAATATTAATGGAACACTACTATTTTTTACTATCAAACTGTGGCTCCTATTAATGATGAGAAATAGCTCAGCACGTGTTAACATTTAAAAGTCCTCTCTGTGTAATGAGTATGTTAATGTTGTTGCAATTATTTTTTTATCATAGAATTACATAAAAACGATGACACACTCTTTTAAAATTCAGCACAACGTGTTCTTGTTCCCTGTAAATTGTTTTACATTGCTAAACTTTCATCAAGTGTAAAATGACACGTGTAATTAGCCCTTTCCGGTGGCTATATGGTCTAAGCCAGGCGTCACTCTCACAATAGATTTGACTGTCGGTGATGGAGAGGTTTTGGTTCGATACTGGTCGGGTGTACTGAGGTGGTTTATTCTAAATGGTTTATCACTATCTCTCTCCATGCAAGTGTGGATACACTTCCTTTAAATTCAACCTTCCTCATCCCTAACCTATTAGCGTAGTTATTACATTAGAGTATAACCCAAACGGGTAATAAGACGCGGTGCTTTAAAAAAACGTTAAAGTATATCCCTCTATTATGTTTAAATAAAGTACTTAATCCTTAAACTTGTTTGAAGCAAATTGGCCATTAGCAAATGAACCTATATTTATGGACACTCATTTGACTTTCTAAAAAACACATTAGACCCTAATTGGTGTGCACCTGGACAAATTAGTTTATTCTGGTTTCCAGGTAATGGCAGGGCTATGGTTCAAATCCCCATAGGGTTTATTGACGTGTATTTTACTAAATGGTTTTCAACTTTCCCTCCTCTCAAACGCAGTTAAATTCCTCTAAGCTTTAATTTTCTCACTCCTACCCTATTTTGTCTTGATTTTTAGCTATCCGAACTGGTGCTCACAGTGGTTAATTCGTCAGGCTGTTAATAAATGTAAGTTAAAAATAAATATGGCTAGGGTACCAACTCTCGGATTCTTTTATATAAGTATTTAAAGTTGAATAGTTCTAGCTTATTTATTTTGGAGCTACATACACACACACACACACACACACAAGTGGTAAGGCGTTTTAAGATGTCAGGCTTTCAAAAGTAAAATATCAAATTTCTCAAGGTTCATTCACTCCATAAAATTTTCTAAAACTTAAATTTAAATTTAAGTGATAATTCACAATTTATTGTGATATAGTTTTAACTGTTGTACATACACACATTCCAGCTTAATTATACGTATATATATAAATTCTTTAACATTTAATTGAATTATAATTTATTTACTATTATTGCACTCCTTTAAGTTCCTCCAAAGCCTTTTGTAAACATGTTCCGGAAATTTTGTTCGCAAACATGTGCAAATGATGTTTTTCTTGTTTCCAAACATTTGTTTTTAGTGTTTCTCAGAAACAGTTTGGGATATGTTTGCAAACTGTTTGAAACAATATTGTGTGTTTCCTTTAAATTTCCCAAAAAAGGAAACATTGTTTCTTGTAGTCCATTTGAAATGCGTTTCAATAAACAAGGATTGCTTGTCTCGACATGTTTGCAAACATTGTCGACAAAAAGTAGCATGGGCCAGCCAGCTTCATTTGTTCACCCAGAGCAAATATGATTCTTATTTTTTCATTTCTTTTTAGTTTTTCATGTCGTGGACAACTAAAACAACCTTTAAACCGATAGAAATATTTTACACCAATATACTTTTATAGGATGTGACATTTTGAAGACTACCAAAATTGCGCCAATAAACTAAATGTTTTAAATGAAATTCATGAAAAGTTATCAGAAATAATGAAGTTGAAAAAATGCTAAAGACATTTAGAGTGAAGTATCGTAGAGAGTATCGGAATTATTTGAATTAAAGAAATTGACAAACAACACTTTATGTTTGATAATCAAAGTCTAAACGTGAAAAAAAAAGTAGTTTAACTGTTTCCAAGCAGTGTGACAACAATTGCTTCCTTATGTTTGCAAACTGTTTGTCTATGTTTGTTAGACGCAGGAAACATGTTAGAAACATCAAGGAAAAGTTTCCAAACAAAGTTTGCAAACAATGTTTCCAAGTGCGTAGTAGGCTTGAATATTTATGAAATTGTCTTGGTCCCAAAATGATAGGACTTACAGATTCATAAACATTATATTTAATTTATATTTATTATGATGTACTTTTCTACTCTGGGATTTTACTTATATTTTAAGTTGGAGAAAAAATCTATTTGTTTGAATAGTTATCTTTGTAGGCTAAATGTATAATCTTAATGTATATATTTTATCTACGCATCTTACTATCCATTCGGGTTATACGCCTATTAACTAAATACCCTAATGTATTAAGGATTATGAAGGTTGAAGTTAAAGGAAGTGTACTCGCATTTTCGTGGAGGGAGAGTGTAAAACTATTTAGGAAAAACTAGCCTCAGTACATCCAACCGGGATTGAACTCCTATCTCCCCATCTTTGGCAGTCTAGTGCGAGTGTAGTACCTTAGCCCATGCGACCACCGGTATCATATTATTAAAAGATGTGGAAAGGTACTTGTGTGATTTGTTTTTGCCAAAGAAACATATTTTACCAAATAATCAGAATGAGGACAAACCAAACTATAATCTATATTTGGATTAAAAATTGATATTTATTCTGTAACTTCTTTTTGGATTTGAAGTTGATATTTTTACTATGGTATAGCTAGTAAAATAGTTACATAATGTAATCCATCAAGGTAAATCTACTACCCATAAAGGTAATATAGTTTATATAGCAAGATCAATTTTTTAAACATGTAATGATAATAAAACTGATTTACCTGCCTCGGTGGCGTAGTTGGCTAACGCGCTAGTCGTGTTGAGCTCGACCGCCGAGGACGGGGAGATCGAGGTTCGAATCTCGGTCGGGTGAACTGGGGGTAGTTTTTCCTAAATGGTTTTCCACTCTCGCTCCACGCAAATGCGGGCTCACTTCCTCTAAATTCAACCCTCCCAATTCCTAATCCATTAGAGTAATTAGTACTTAAGCGTATAACCGAAAGGGTAGTAAGACGCGGTGCTAAATAAAAAAATAAATAAAAAACTGATTTAAAGATTCTAGATTGTTCCGGACTACGCCTTAAAATAATAATTTAATCTTAATTTAAGTTATCATGCGATTCCGAAGATATTATATACTCGATTGTTATTTGATTGGTTGGTTTTTAGGTGGCTGTGCTAGTTTAGGTAAGTAATGTGTTTCTAAATCTGGTTTTAGACGGTGCTAATAAAAACTGCACTCTATCTTACTACCCATGATGGCTATATACATTTTAAACACGCTAATATGGAATAAGAAAGAAGGTACTGAGTATAAACAATATATCTACACATGTGTGAAGGGCAAGCGGTGATACATTTAGGTGAATCACCTTCATACACATAGCCAGGATTAGAACCCCAAAATCTCCATCACCAGTAAACCAAACTCAAAGAATTATATGTTTGATCTACGCGCCCCTCTATATGGGTATGGTGATAATTATCTACTGCAACAAAAAATTAATTAAAAACCGATAAAAACGTATGCTTCCAAAATGTCGTTCATTCTTTATATTAAAAAGAATAATTATTTATCTTATCAAGGAGCACAATTTACTTTCTTCGAAAACACATCGCTGTTTTTACTTCTAAATTAAAATATTTAAATGAAAAAGTTTATGTGATACAATCGTTGAATAAAGTTTTATTTCCCAAACATTTTAATGAGAAAATTTCGTTCGTTAAGAACATGTTTTTTTTAGAGGTAAAGAAAGAGTTAATTCACGACTTTTAAAAAAGTGTTCAGGAATGGAAGAGAAACTTTTTCAATAAACATTTCGTGGCGGGAATTTATTGCTTCAGTGGTATTATTGCTTAGATGTTCCCCTTATACTAGTGCATGTATCAAGGAGAGCGTTCCTTCCTTCTATTACCAACCTCTGAGCGTGGAATACGAGGTTTCCACTAAACGAACTTTCAGAAATACCAAATTTTACATTAAAAAACCATGTTTTGGAATAAGAATATCAAATAAAGTACTATCTACCAGATCTACCAATTTACTATCTAAAATATTTACGTTTGAAGATTTTATTCTTGAAAACACTTTTACCAATAACGCTTGGTGCCTCGATCTAGGGCACCGATTTCGCAACAGACAGAATCTTTGAACTGGATAAAGATTCAAATATTTCCGGGAGTATTGAGAGTGATTTTCCAAAACCACATTATCATTGTTGTTTTCCCATACTCTCTCCACGAGATTGTGGGTGCATTTAATCTAAATGCCCTCATTCCTATCCCTTAGCATAAGTTTTTTAAAGTAATAGTAAAAAACAGCAGATCTAACCGAATTATTGGAACGTTTGTTAGTGCTTTGTAGACTTTTAACTTTGACTTAGTTATAATTCCTCATTAAAAGTTGGACTTTCATTTGTCTATGCTCTTTTTTAACACAACATTTTAATATACATTCGAGACTAACTACACTAATGAGGTAGAGTTAGTAAAGTGTATTTTAGATGAAATGTATTCGTATTTTCTTGGCTTAAAAGTATCGAAATATTTAGGAAACAAAACCTTCAGTACACCAGATCAGAGTTAGTCCTGAACTTACCGTCACCGACTAAACCAAAATAGACAAGCCTTACGCTTCATCCGCGTGTCCACCGATGTAGATTTGCTATTTTCCCTAATGTATTCCGATCGGCGAGCGTTGTTTCATTGCTTGTAGGAATCTAACTTAAGGAACGTATTATATGTGCTGTAGGAACATTCTGACAAAAACTATACCAGTCACCTTAAACAGAGGCAAAACCACCTAATTCAAATTTATTGCCTATCCAAATCACGTAATTTGTAATAAAGCCCACAAATAGCTCAGAAATGTTGTGATTTTTGTAAATACATTCACTCCAATACCTTTCAAAGCTCTCAGCCAATTTATTATGACATTGAATACCCAGTAAAATAGCGTTAATACATTTACATTATACCTTTTAACTCTATATTTATTGTACTATTGGTTCGTGTTCCACGGTAACAACCGTGAGGTAGTTCCTGTCATATTGTCATCTTCCCTTTCACACTACGATGGTTATAAGAGAAGGGTGGATTGGTGCAATATCATTACTAATCTGTGATCGTATGGTTTAACGCGTTACTATATTTTTAGACTTGATTTCCGGTGATCGCGTTTAATTCTGGTTGAGTGTATTGAGTTGTTTTCTCTCCTGAATGATCTTCACACTCCCTTTACGTAATTACGAATGATCTCTAAGATCCACTAACGTAATTAATGTGTTCATATAACCCGATGGCTGCTAAGACGTGCTGACAAATTTTATAAAACAGAGCGCGTCCAAATCTATGGTAAAATAATGAAACTTGGGTCACTTCTGATGTAATGCTGTAAATATGGTAAATAATCAAACGAGAATGTTGTTGGTGTAGGTCATTTTTAAATATTTTATATCCATATTTGTATGATTATACAAGTTACAAAACGATAGGTTGTAAGATATCCCTAGAAATATAGGGGTGAGTACTAATTTACTTCGAGACTAGGGACGTCAATAAGAAAGTAATAAATTAACGCACAGACTTTCTCTCACTTTTATTTTAAAATAGACATTTACTAAAAACCGTAATATTTGTGAAACGAAATCATAGGTAAACACATTGTTGTAGAAAGACTATACCAAAGATCATAAATGAAATAATGAATATACAGTACATTGTTACTTATTTACATTAGGATTTGCATTAGGAACTAGGAACACTGTTACAGAAAAATTGAGAAAAGAGAAACATCTTTGTCTATCAAAGAGAATAAGAATCCAAATGCATTTTCAAAGACCTGAATTAAAATTATTTTTTTTATTATAGCTCAGAAACTATAGGTTTTATAAAAATGGGAAATGAAAGTTACAATTTTGTTTATATAATAAACAATGTCTAGATATAACATTTAATCAAAATTGTTAGAGCAAATTTTGAAAAAATAGATTTTTTTTTACTTTTTGCCATTCAGTAAATAACCCTTAAATTTAGGGTTTAATTTTTTTTTTAAACCTAGGGGGTAACCTTATGAAAAACTCGAATACCAAGTCTTAGCCCAATCTGTAAAAAAGTTTCTGCTCTAGCTTGAGGTACAGACAGACAAATGGCATCGTGAAAAGTAGTTTTACGGTTTCAGGGAGTCATGAAACGTTACATTTATGACAATTTTTGAGTTCGAATTTTTTGGCGGTGACAATACTTTCCCTCCGAGATGTCAAAAGAAAGTAACAATGGGCTAGCTCAGATTTAAAATTAATTTAATATTTTGGATTCGAAACAAAAATTTACATTTAAATTAAGAAAAGAAAATATCTGGATGGGGGGACAAATAAATAAAATGAACACGAAACTCCAAGATCCCAGGACCTTTGATCACGTCTGGAAAAATACCTGAGCTGACCTAGTCGGCATTCGACTGACCTTAGTCACAACAATGTAGGTTTCCTAGGTCACCAACAGAACAACAATCTGGCAATACATGGCTAGAATATTAGGTACTTGTGATAGTAATACAAAATAAAATAGGGGACAGTTATTAATGAACATAAATAAATGTACACAGCAATGAAGGTGAATTTTAGAAAAACATGTGATTTCGATTAAATTTAAAATTTGACCTAATAAAAGTCTATTATTATACAGAATTTATGTGTACGCATTATGATTCTGATTCATCCCAAAGCTATTTTTTTTTCATTTTATTAAAGGTTAGATTCAATTTTAAAGGAAATAGAGATTCTTTTCTTTTATTTATTTATTTATTTATTGTCTTTATTTTTCAACATTTTGGCGAAGTTAAGGCTAGTTGGCCTTGTCCTATACTTAACCACTTGATTTTGTTTAAAGTAATGCCATCTTGGTGACATGCCATCTTAGTTTCAGTATTTTATATTATGTTGATAACTTAATCAGGTGTTTAGAAAACGCACCTAAAATAGCACAAATAAAAACATACTCTTCTACTGTATTATGTATCAGTAGTATTAAATAAATATTTCATAGCCTGTCAACATATTAAAATTATAATGGTAACATACTATCATCCAGCCTGTCTAGAATCTAGGTCTGTGACGTGTCTGATTAAACTAGATCAAATAACATTCGTAATTATATGTAATTAGGAAACTTGGACAAAATTTGAATATTCATAGACTGTGAGCTTATTGACTTTGATGAGCTTAATGGTTATTTGAGTTGCGTGCTGGTCCTATCTTCAGGGATAACACCATTGTTAACCCTGAACTAGAGTTTAGCTTTGCCATCTATGTTGCAATTTTGTAGATGTTTAAATAGAAGGTTTTTCTATAAATCTAGGATAGTTAGTTGTATCATAGTTATCTTATATAATATTCCTTACTCTATTATGTTTACCAACAGATTAGAGACCCCTGTGAAATATACTTTTAATCTGATATCTGGGTAAATATAATGTATATAAATAAAACAATTATTTGAAACAATTTAGTACATATATATACATACATACAATACATACATACATACTATACATACATACATACATACATACATACATACATACATACATACATACATACATACATACATACATACATATACATACATATACATACATACATACATACATACATACATACATACATACATACATACATACATACATACATACATACATACATACATACATACATACATACATACATACATACATACATACATACATACATACATACATACATACATACATACATACATACATACATACATACATACATACATACATACATACATACATACATACATACATACAATACATACATACATATACATACAACATACATATATATACATATATATATGATTACACCATTATTTACGGGCCAGTTCAATAAACTGTTCCTATAGCTCATAGGTAGGTAATAATCTGTGCATGTATCCCAAGAAACAACTCCGTAATTGAGTCATCATTGTTAGCTTTCTCCAGTCTGCCTATCACCACATTCAAACAATTTAATTAACTTTGCAAGTCACTTTCATTCCCAGCAATTACTATGGCCTTATCTGCATATAATAGCACTCTCACTTTCACATTGTCCATTTGTACACCAACCGCATCCTCACAAGCCTCCCTCATACATTAATCATTAATATATTAAAAAAACTATGCAGATATAACACAACCTTGGCAACACCCTATTCAATGTCAAACCATCCGCTCAAAGCTCCACCCACTCTAACGCACGCTTTACTCTCATCATGCATCACCATAAATTGCATTTACTAGCCATGTATCCACACCATACTCTCTCAGAACATTCCATACCACACTCCTATTCACACGATCGCACACTTTCTCCAGATCAACGAATGCTCAATAAACTTTATTCCTTCTGCCATACATTTCTCAATCACTTATTGCAAATCAAATAATATCTGGTCCATGCAACCTCTGCTGATAACCACTTTGCACACCCAGTATTCCACAGATTTTTTACGCAACTTCTCAATTAAAGCTCTACCAAAAACTTTGTCTGAAATACACAATAAACTAATTGCTCTGTAATTCTTGAATTCTCTCTTACTGTCTTTGCCTTTGTACAAAGGAACAATGACACCATTCTTAAAGTCATTAGGACATTCGAAATCCCGGCACACATATCGAACAACTCACACAGTCTGGCAAGTATACCATGCCCCTACACTTAAGTATTTCACTCGTGACCCCATCTAAGCACGAAGCTTTCCATATTTTTTAACACTTTCAAAGCTTTTAACAACCCAACCTCATTCATTAATTCATAACATTTTCCTTATTTTCTGCTCTTTTCTGCCACTTTCTCTACGTTTTCACCATACAGTAGCCCAAAATACTCCCTCCATTGCTCTCTTTTACTTTTATCCCAGATATTTATTAAGCTTATTCAAATGCTATAGGATTGTCCTTGGACTCCTGGTTTTCTTCTCTTTATTCACTTCCAGAACAGCTTCTTATTTTCTTCAAAATCATTCTGCATTATTTTCCTTTTTTAATTCTATTTTCTCTTAACTTTCCTTTACTAATTTCTTTGCATTTATATTTTTATCTTTATATATTCCCAAAACTTATTACTTTCTGTTTAACTCTTCAAAGCAATCATTCATTTGTATGCTTCTTTTTTTCTCTCTCTAACAGCTGTTTTTCCCTGTGCATGCCACCATGCATCTCTTTTTAAGTTTACCAACTTCATATCCACACACATCTTTCACGCACTACTACAGACTCTTTTATTATGTTCAACACTTTCTTATCATTAGCATTTATTTCAACATTGCATTGATGCTTTTGTAAATTTAATTTTCGCTCAGCATTCTTTCATATTGCCTCTCACACTTTTATCCTGCAACATTTCCACTTTCACTCCTACTTGCTTAATACTCTGGTGCTGCTCCATCAAAAAATTCCTACCTAATTCAACTAATGAGATCACTAGGAAGTGTTCTATTCCATACGCAATCCCACCCACGCACAGCCCTGGTATTATTTACTAAATTTCTAAGTCTCTTATCATACACCACAAAATCAATCACCGTTCTCGAATCTCACCTTTTCCATGTATGCAAGTGAATATCTTTATGCTTAACCCATTTGCTTGCCACAAATAACCTTTTACTAAACACAGACTCACTAACTCATTACCATTCTAGTTTACCCTGTCATTACCATGCCTTCCTAATATTCTCTCTCTTTGGGTAACCACACATCCATTCAAATCTACAAATAAGATAATTATTTCACCGATTCACTGTATTCAACACTTCATTGAGCTCATACCAAAAATCCACTCTCACATTATCGTCTTCACCCTCTACCGGAGAATAACCAAAAACCAACACAATTCGAACAAATGCTATTTTCTTACGTACCTATAGAAGTCTTAGATGAAACCAACTCCTAACTTCTCACAATCATCTTAGCTATTAGGCTCCTTATAAAAACACCTTAATGCACCCAAACTTATTTGACTCCAGATATTCTCACCAGATGAAATTGACACCTGGGAAAGCAGGGTGATTACGAGGACCTAGAAAACATTTTAAGGGCAGTCCCATATGATAAAAGCCCTACTCTTCTTAAACCCCATGTAAAAACATGGCTTTAGAAAAAGTCAGGAATTTGAAAAGTCACGCCATTTTTTAAGTTGAAATTAAGCTCTACATGCGTGCATAGGTAAAATTAAATTTTAGTTACTTCTAGACAGTGTTGTGGCGATAGATTATTGGAAGGGTAAGCAAAGATATTTTATATGAAGTTGTGAATATTCTCAAAAATCAGTTGGACATTATTTATTATTATTAATTCCTTTAAATCCTATATGAGAGCATGGGACTTCACAACTCCAGAGTTAAAATTCGTTGACCTCAGCTAGGTTTAAACCCACGAACATTTGGTCTTGAGGCAAACACTTTACCCCAAGACCACCAAGGTTGATCAAACATTAATTAGCCTGGTATAAATTAAACTAAATATCCTTCTGAGGTATGTAGAAAAGAACCTATGAATGATATGTGGACTGAGTATGTAAGAACACATCGCAGGAGCAGTTTAAACAGCTCTGTCTACACGGGAAACGCTCCACGCTACCTATAAACTTTACATAAATATCCTAAGACAATAATCACAGCTTATCAGAAAAGGTTCATCCTCGATACTTTTTGTAAACCTACAAGTTTTAGATCCGCTTCGGTGGCCACATGGTCTCAGGCACTACTATTGCAGTAGACTAGCTAGACTACCGATGACGAGGAGATAGAGGTTCGAATCTCGGTAGGGTGTACTGACGGTGTTTTTTTTTTTCCAAAATGGGTTTCCACTCTTCCTTCATAAAAATGTGGGTACACTTCCTCTAAATATAACCATATATCCTTCTTCATCCCTTAAAACATTAAAGTAATTATTACATAAGCGTATAGCCTGAACAGGTAGTGAGACACAATTCTAAAAAAAGTTTTAGAAATTTCTTTCATAGTTAAAAACCAAATGTATACCATTAATTATGTATTTAATAGTGTTAAATCACAACGTTTTAAGAGATTATTAATTAATACATCATATATTAAGTATGTGTTTTAGATAAAAGATGTCACAATAAAACCGGCACCAAACGCAAAGTATTTCTCAAAGTCTGTGTTATAAATGTGCGCCGCCAGCCGCTATGAATAGTTTCAAAACATTTACTAACCGGCGAGCGGAATTATGCATAGCGGCTGGTTGCGCACATTTTGAACATAGACACTGAAATCATTTGCGTTTGGGGCTAGTTTTACTAAGGCACACTCTGTATGATAAATAAATAAATAAATAAATATATATTTTTAAATAACATTTTCACATAATCTTAAATTTTCCCAGTCCAAATAAAAAACAAACACTCCTATAAGAATGAGAAATAAACCATTTTACGCAAATAAATCTATTTCCTAACATATTAAGTACCTATCACGAGTAAAAATTGATTTCGATTACCAATAGTACGTTATTTTATATTTCATGTAAAAAGAGTTTAACCTTATAGCCATACGCCTTCATCAATTCAAGCACTTTAGGGAAAAACAAAATTAAAAATTAGTATTTATTGAACATTTTTCCAAATAAAAGATGCAAATTAGGAATAATCTTTCTACATTTTTTCACATCTCTAAAACAGACACAAATGTTGCTATTTAATTTGCTAATTCAATCAACTATTTGGGGAAACACACCATGCTGTACACTGTCCAAAGGAAACTAATATGAGAGGGTCATGAGGGCTGTAACCTATTCAACGGGCTGGAAATTACTTTGTGACACAGACAATATTTCACAATATGTGTAACGTGCCCTCTCTCTCTCTCTCCTCTCTCTTCTCTCTCTCTCTCTCTCTCTCTCTCTCCCGGCCACTCTCTTTGGTGTGCATCTCCCTCGCGCAAATGCTTGAAAGAGATTAAGAGGAGAGCAGCATGGTCGAAAATAGAAAGAAAAAGAGATTACACACATACATAAAGATTAAAAATTGCTACCAACATAAAATATAATAAGAAAGAAAGAGGTATAAACAAGTAAAACAGAGATAAATAGATTTGATATTTAATTGTTATATACCCTTCTTTTACCCTGAAAGGAGGCAAGCTTACTTTGCATGGTTCAACTATGCTGCAGCTTAGAAGATTGAGTCATAGTGTAATAAGTTAAGGTAAGACTTATACCTTTCAGGGTGTACGTAGTGTACAAAAGCTAAAAATAATAAGAGCGATTAATGAACAGGTATGCTCCTTTATTCTTTTAAGTAGAAACCTTACTTTTCTTGATGCCACTATCATTGATATTATAAAATGATGTAACTATAGTGCATACAGACAAGAGACTACTGATACCTCTCAAGGTATGCGCAATACCTATACTAAAGTAATACATGTGAGGGTAGTTAATTTACAAGTGTCAGTGTGATATAAAAAATAGATTTTAAGATATTTAGAGTAAATGAGATTAATAAACACGTAGAAGGAAGATACCAGGAATACATAAAATTTTAAAAAAGGCAGGAGATATATAGACTGACAAATATAATGGAGACTAATGAAAAGGGAGATTAATTGGCAGGCCAAGTACTGTAGAGGATAAGGGAATTACAGTATTAATAGAATATAGACTAAGACAGGGAGATTAATTGACAGCTACAAGAAAAGTCTTGAGATAGAAAACCTTACAAAAAGATAGATTGTAATTGATATAAGCTACGCACATATGTAAGTAGAGAATTATGATTTGTAATTCACGAGTACAAGGAATAATACTTAGGGCACAAAAAATAAATAGTGTAATAATATGATAGAATATCACAAATGTAATAAAGGTCTAAAAAGTACACGTATCTGAATACATAAATATAAACTTCATTTCAATTAATAGGCTTAGCACGCGTTATTAACGACTTTCTATAATTGGTGGAGTTATATGAGTTGATTATACCAACATTTCCTTGAGATAAAATTGGAAGCCTCTTTATTATAAAACACACCTCCAATACCACTAAACAGGAGTCTAGCTTGAGGGCTTTCCATCTGAACTAAAGTGGAGAATATCAGTCGAAGAAGCTAGATCTGAGATAACTTTGGCAGTAATTTCGTTACATATACTTCCTTTAGTTTGAGTTAGAGATAGGGTTAGAAAGATATATAAAAGTGACTGATATGGACCAGTCCAATCAACCTATGCAAGTAAATATTCACATATGAACAGGTTTAAAGCAGAAATAAAGCTAAGGGTGGAAATGGACAGGTGTAGAAAGTTAAAAAGAACAAATATTATACTAGAAATGAACGTTAGCTTTGTTTGGAAATACGTATGGATAAAACAGAGGAGGGAATAATTTGCTCCATAGCGAAAGGGAGATAGAACACAAACACAACTTATCATTAATAAAAGAGATAGAAAGATGTATGGCATACTGTTAGAGAGAGAAAAATAGCCGAACTTCTCTGTTAGAAATAGGTGAGTTGTATCACACGAGGAAACACAAATGTGAATAAATAGAGAACAAAGAAACATCATCTAGAGGAAATTATAAAAATGACAATGTATAGCACAAACCAGTATTGGTTAAAAAGAAGTGTTGATACAATAGCATTTGGCATTAGATATCGTTGATAAGAAAGAAAATTAGGCAAGTTCTTTCTGTTGGCATTGACATATTTACCATAGTTATATTATTATTATTATTATTATTATTATTATTTATTATTATTATTATTATTATTATTATTATTATTATTATTATAACATGGTCACACACATATTTACTAGAAAGGTAAGCTCTCACGATATTAATTTAATATAAAATACGTTTAATATTGTATATAGATCAAATAAAGTTTAATTGTAGCTCATTTTTAATTTTCTCATATCAAGAGAAAGTATTGTAATCATGAAAATCAATCTCGAAATTATTATGAATCTTTACGTTATGTATGAATCCGAACCCGAAACAGCGAATTTTACAATCAGGTCTGTTTCCCTGTCTCTCTGCCCTGGCCACGGATTCAAAACGGTTAGAGAGATTTTGTTCAAACTTATATTTAGATATTATAAGAATATACCTGGAGTTTTTTTAATTTGACCAAATCCATCAAAACAAGGGTATTTTACAGATGAGCGATTTTTTTTAAATTATAACTATTTATAAAATTGCTTTAACAGTTCTGTTCAAAATGAATTTCTAGGATTTGTCCTATATTAAAACTAGCACTGGTTTTGGGCAAAAGTTCATTTAAGGGTAACTAACTGTTGAAATTTTTTTGAAAATTCAAAATATTTCAATAATAGCTGTTACTATTTTTTCAAATGTTTATCTAGAGATTATGTGGTATGATTAATAACAATGTAGAGTTTTTTTTTGGCGAAAACTCTTTTATAAGTAGTTTTCTGAATACGGATTTTTCAAAAACTTGAAAAATGTATCAAATGTCTACAACGATTTGGTTTCAAATTGGCATCTTGGGAGTGTTTGACATAATAGATAGCACTGTTTGCTGGTTTTTGTGATAAAAACTCATTTATGTGTAGTTTACTGATTACTGATTTTTAAAAAACTTGAAATATATTAAAAATTGTCCCTGAGATTTGGTTCTAAAGGGGGATATTGAGAGGGTTTGACTTTATAAATAACACTGTGAAGTTGTTTTGGGGTAAAACTCATTTGGGTTGTTTACTGTTAAATTATTTTAAAAAACACCTATATAATGGCCTTAACGATTTGATTTCAAATGGATATATTGGGAATGCTTGTTATGAAAGGTTGCATTGTAGAGTTTCTGCTTGAATAAAATCTCGTTAAAGGTAGTTTATAAAAGAAGGATTTTTTAAAAATTTGAAATATTTTTAAAATGATTCCGATAATTTGATTACAAAGGCTCTATCAGCGTGTTTGACATGAGGAAAAACATTGCATACTGGTTTATGGGGTGTAATTTTTAAGGCTAGTTTACCGATAACAATTTTAAACTATTTTAAAAAGGCTTGAATTTTGTATTTAATTGAATACCTAGGGAGCGGTTTATCTCCCAATTAACACTGTATATTTTGTTTTTGGGATAATATTTAACTGGAGACTGATTGTAAATTTGAATTTTGGAAATATCCATAGCAATTTTTTCAAAATAAAGGTCGGGGGTATATTTTATTTGATCATGGATAATGTTTCTTTATTTCTCTAAAATAAATTAATTTAAGAGTAATTTATTTGCGAAAACTCATAGAAAATATGATTTTTTTTGAAGTTGGGCCTAAAGATTGAGTTCAAAAGGAGTATCTTCACAATAAATAAGAATACGTTTTTATTTTTAAAAATTACTAAAATCTTAGGGTGGTTTGCAAATAATTTATTTTTCGGAAATTTGAAATTCGGTATAATATATCGAAAGGTTTGGTTTAAAGTTTATAAATTGATTGTTTTTATTGTGATTAACAAGATTATGTATTTATTTTTTTTAGTAAAACTTATTTAAGGATAGTTTACTAAAAACTTATTTTTTAAAATTTTATTTTGAGCCATAATACACAACATGAGAAAGTTAGTGTGATTGTGTCGTATCATTTATTTTTATTTCACACATAAAATATTATATCACATTTTTGTAGATTTATTTTCTTAACCAGAGATACACAGACCACATTGCATTCTTCAAACCTGTTTCTATCCATATGAATAAAATCTAATATTAACTTATTTCATGCAAAGTGTATTACTTACTTGACTTTCAAATGGCTCAAGGGTATTAACTACTCAGATGGTTATTGAAAACTCTTTGCTAGATATCACTCCAACACATTTTTACCTAAAATATATTCAGAAATAAAAAGAAAAATTGCAGATCAAAGATTGTTTGCATTGCATTTTTAAAAAAAAAGCTTCTTCCTCTTCTTGATTTTGAGCGCTTTACTTTTTTTAGTAGTGTGATGAGCATAAAGAATCTCTCAGTAGTAAATTGTCTTTGTTCCCTTCATTTTCTCTCTAAAACTGTAGACTCAAAGAGGAATAACGTTAAGTGGCTCATTTGTACGATTGTCCATCAATACTCCAATCCTATCTTGTGTTAGGAAAAAACAAATCGGAGATTAGTTAAAAACAGATCTAAGAATATTTATTCTTTACTTTTTTACCTTTTGGGGAGGAGGGGGGAGTGAGTGCTCGTATCAGGAAAGCTTTCAAAAATGAAGTTGAAGGGGAAATAATTCTGGAAAAGACAGCTTCATTCAATGTTTCAAAACTCAGCCGGAAGAGTTATCACAAAATAAGTGTTTCGTTGTGATGATATGATCCTTCAGATTGATTCTTATGGTCGAGCTTATATTGATAAAACCTACAGGTTTTGGTTTTCATTCATTATATCGAAACAAATTTGTCTTTTCCTTATTTAGATTATTTTAATATTGGTGCTCTGTTGTTAAAAAGCTCTAGTGCTTTGTTTGCAACAGTCACTTTAGCAATTACGGGTATAAGCACTAGTATGTAAAATTCAACCAATATAGCACTCGTGTGTGATAAAAACACATATGCAAATAAAACTACTCAGGTTATTTATAAAATATTGTTACATCTAATACTAAATACTAACTTGGACCACTGAACTAAATACAGCAAGCACGTAATTACACCACATTTTTAAACATTATTTCAAATATACGCTCTTTTTTGGGCTCAGTTCTAGAATTTATCTCCCAACTTCTTTTCAAATTCCCCAAACAGTATGGCTGAATGCTATCAACCATCGGAAGCTATCATTTTTTATTAAGTTTGTGTTCTTTACACTCATATATTATTCAAACCTTCATCAACAGTCACAACTATTTCCATTAATCATCTTGAAAGACATAATATCCCAGTGCTTCTTTTACTTTCTTCCACCTGGACAAACCTGTAAGGATTTGGACTAAACCAAATAAATCTCTTAGAGGATATTGTAACGATAGTTCCTAAAGTCGACGGGGATAGCTAATAAATCTGCAGACCATTTCAGAATATCTTTCAACGTCTCATCGCTTCCAAACTGAAACTCTTCTACTACCCCCGTTACCTTCAAGTTGATCCTCATCATTATTCACACACACACACACACACACACACACACACAACACACGTCTGCCCAAACTTCCTCTTTCACCGGTCAACTGACTCGTTTTCTACTCTTCCATGCTTTGATTGTCTCCCTTCCTTTTTGAGTCTATCTATTTCTTTCGCAGTTTCGCCCATTTTATATCTTTCTTTCTCTTTACATATATCGTTTCTTAATGGTCAAATGGTACGTTTTGAAACTATCAAGCTCAGTTTACTCCATTTATTTACTTTCCGAATTGAAACTTTTTCTATCCGTTTTTACATTTTCCGTTCTCCTCTTAACTCTCCCTTCGTTCTCGTTGATCACATGATCAGCTATCTAAGTTTTACTTTTATTTCTATCGTTTCACCTTATATTGGTAGAACATTAACTATTTACATATTTATTTAGTAAACATATATCTCTCTCCTCCATTTCCAGTCCTTACAATACTACTGATTTTATAAGTAATGTTTTAAAATAAAACACTATTCATCCATGTCTACATTATTATCTCTTGCTTAGAGACATGAGTTTACCATTTTAAATATATTCATTTTATTAAAAGCTTTATTAGAGTTTAAAATTCTAAATTATTTTTTTAATTAATAATAAAATTTCACACCTTTTTTGGTCGTATAAGGATATAAAGGAATATTTATAAGTAGTAGAAAATACATATACTCCCTTACCAGTGATCATGTGGTCTAAAAATTATTATTTAACACATTATTTTGTATTTATTTACTTTATTTTTATAAGATGTAGATTATAGAATATATATAGCTTGCATTATGCCCCAACAGCTCTGGGAGTATAAGTTGAAGCTAAACTATATCTAGGAATAGATCTTACTTGAGCAAAAAGGTTTAATACCATTGATCAAAGTCATCAGTTTCAATATAGACTGAATTGGCCGTGAAGCATGGAAGGATCTAGTTTCAACCTAATTACAATTCTCTCTTGTTTTATCATCCTCTCTCCATGATATTGCGGTTGTATTCAAAGCCACGTTCATTGACCTCACTGTAGTGGCTTTTGCCATTTTAATTCATCTTATAGTTGATAAATGTAGTCAAGACAATGATAAATTACAAAGTATTTATCTTAAAGAATCTTTAGCCAATATTTTTTAAAACAAAGGCATCTATTATGTAATCAAAGCAACATGTTCTTGCAAGATATTATTCTATATTGGGCATGGTCAATGAGCCAAGATATTTAGGAAATCTTATGACCTACATGATTGAAAATATATCTTTATGCATTTTTTTAATCAAGAAAATTATATTTCAGCATTAGCTAGAGGCTAGTTGCCAGTAATAGTTCGTGAATGATTGTTCTAAATTATTTTTATATTAATTTGAACACTTTATGTATTTAATAATTTTTGTGGTCCATTTTATCATCAAAGGTAAATAAGCGTATTTTTAAAAATAGTTTTCGTATAAAACCTTTTTATATTTATATTAACAATGAAAATATATTTTTCTAGCTCCATCTTACAGTCGACTTTCATTTTACTAAATTTACTGAGCATATTTGTGATGCATGACATATTATCTCCTCCTAATTAAATCATCCTATACTATGGCTCATTGTTGCCTTGGGACGTAAAATTAGGAGGAAGGGGAGGCTACTTAGGGCTACCAACTCTAAAAATTAATATGGATGCCGAAGGTGCCTTCTCTGGGACGTCCACTGATTCTTCAGTTTTAATAAATGAAGCTTCTGATCAAATTATCTTAATTGTGTTAAGGCAGCACTGTTGGCAGCGTTCTATAATTTATAAAAGCAGCAACTTTATTTCTAAATTTATTTCTAAGTTTATTACTAGTTCATCTTGGCTAACCCTTGGCCCTCACAGACGGAGAACTTTTCCACACGCCTGGTATAGCCCAAAGGAAAAAAAATAACTCCCTTTGAACACATACCTCTTACATTGATTCATGAATAGATTTTATAACAAAGCCACTAATTAAAAAGATACTTACTTGATCGTTATTTACAGTAAAAATAAGTTTTTAAAATAGAGAAAACTACGACAGCTATGGATTAATCCCGGGAAGCTTGGGTTTAATCCTGACCTATTGAACAGGGTGTGATTTTATCATTACTAGTTTCCCTATCTTCAAGCGATTATTCCTTCATCAAATTAATAGTCCCTGCTTTATATAATAAAAGAATCTTATTTTTAAAGTGATATCCGTTTAACTGTTTGTTCAGGATGTCCACAATCTAGATCAGCCAATGTAGGATCACATAAACATGAGGATGACTTAAGGGTGCCAGTATTCATCTGTAGATAGTCCAGTCGAGAAATCAAAGACCTTGCGTTTCTGAGGGGGACCTATTTTACATGTATAGTACAAGAATAAATTGGAAACTGATACATAATTCTATAACTGTTACTCAATGCTCTCAAAACAAGACAAAGCATGTATTGCTCTTGGAAACTACACATGTATCGGTTGTGACACAGTAGAAGGTGTCCTTGGTTTGGGGAAGGTCACAGTAATTAATCACATTATTCAGCTAAATAATATGATATACCTACAGATAATACAGCGACTTGGAGCTTAAGAGTAACTAACAGACGAGATGTTCGTTCATCTGCAGTTGTTAAAGATTAGGATCAACTACAATGACCCAGTGAGCAAACGATTGTGCGAAGCCCAAGCACGTAAATTGTCGCAGTTGAGACTGTATTATTCTGCCAGGTTGCCTACCAGCGAGGACCTGTTTGAGACTGTAATATTCTGCCAGGTTGCCTACCAGCGAGGACCTGTTTGAGACTGTATTATTCTGCCAGGTTGCCTACCAGCGAGGACCTGTTTAGACAACACTGTCTTCGAAGTCACGTGCAAGCTCATGAATATAAGAATGCAAGGCTTACAAAACTACTGCTCTCTACTAACTTCTTATGGGAACCGCACTAAGATGTTTTGCGACCCGTCACGCACACCATACCCGCACTTTCAATACTAGTTTAGTTGTCTCAATTCAACAAAACCCTTTCAGGAGAATCTGACGTTGAAACATCAGCAGAAGAAGAGGAAGTCAATGTGATTGCTTATGGCTCATCCCTGGAAGACAACAATACAGATGAAGAGCTCAGTGATTGATTGCAAGATATGTGATGGGGCTTTCATGTACTACGAACATGAAATTAGTGATGTATTTTTCACGAAAATTCTATACCTGTTACTACAGACTGTATATGCTATAAGGACTTTATTTGATAGTAAATATATTAAACGAGATTTCAACTTTCATATTAAAACATTTTTACAATTACATTTTTTGCTTCTTCTTTTTATATATATTCGAACCCGTTATATAGTGAAACGTATAGAGTGATTTAATACCTACCCAACGGTACCGTAAACTTTAAAATTTTCCAAGAACTTTGGGAAATTTTTGTATTTCCTCATAACGCGAAGACTGGCCAACACTTTTTTAAATGGTGGCTAAACGTCAAAATTATAAAAGTGCCTCCCAAGCTAAATTTAATCCTTAGTAGGTCAAAAATTAATTGCAACCATAAAAAAGAGGTCTCCCCAAAAAATGAAGGGTTTTGCTTTCTCGACCGGACTATAGAGTGACTAGAATACCCGGTCGTTATTGAAGCGCTGCCTCCTAGATTATCCATAAATGATGCACTGTTATAAAAAAAAAAGTGTAAGATTATGTTATTAATAACCAGACAGACGAAAATGTCGATGCTAAACAGGGCTCAGCCCATAAATTTATTTTGCGTTGGGTTTCAGTGAAGTCCCTTAACAGGATATGCTAAAAATTTAGTAGTAAATATTTCTGGAAGCATTTTATTTTTTTAAAGACATAATTGGGGTTTTAGCTTTTTATGACTCTAACTATCCACAGAAAATTGAGGAAGGACAGAAATAATACATTACTACTAATACTTTTAAAGGGAGGGAGGATGAACCTCAATACACCCCCATCTTGTATTATGGTATTGACACTAAAATAATTATTGTGTTTTTTACCCATGTATTCTATAATTCAATACAATCATTCATTAAATTTATATTCGTAATAACTATATTGGGCTCTAGGTGTTTATATTTATCTACGCTTTGTTCGAATAAACGTCTTACTACCCATCTGATATGTCAACATATTTTCACAAAGGAGGTAAGGGTGAGTATGAAAGAATTTATAGGTAGTGTACCCACAATTTGTGTGAAAGGAGAGTGGGAAGCAGTTTAGGATAAAAGTACTCTTAGTACACCCAGCCAGGATTCAACTCTCAACCTCCACATTACTGGCAAAACCCACGGGATGATAATAGGGTCATTGTCCTCATAACGACTGATAGTGGCGGTTAACTAATTAGTTACTAATTAGGTTAGTTAATTATACTAAGCTGCGTTTCAGCAAAAAAATCATATAATTATACTTGTTAATATTTCGAATCATTCATTAGAAATAATTTTTTGGACTCATACTTTATTAGTTACATTGTATTAATTTTGTTGTATGAATGTAATAAATTTATTTAAGTTTTGTAATATGACCTTATGTTATCATTTCAGATAAAGCCTTTTATGTTAGTGACTTTGTTCATGTGGAACTGTGTGTCAAACACACTAATGTTGCTCTCTGTTCCTTTTGGACTTGTGAAATATTTTGAATTGATGGGACTAACTTTTTTGTCAGGATAGTGGCAATATGTCATTTCTAGGTAATATTAACTATTAAGATTTGTTATTTGGTTTTGCTCTAGGTAGCTAAAAGTATGTTTGGGAATATAATAATGTTCTTTATTTCTGATATTCAATTAAGTTAATATATAATGTATATACAGTACGGCACTTACTTTATATTGTCCGTTCTTCTTTATAAAGGTCGTTGAAGTTTATACTCCATTTTGGAATATCACTCTGTTAATATACTTAATTTTTATTATATTAAAATTATTTCTCATTTAATTATAATTAATGACTTATCACTTAAAACATAAAACCATCCCCGTTTGATGACAGACAGAACTTCAGCGAACAGGATTAACATTTTCCTAAACTTAATATCATTAACTAATGTTGGTTTAATATTTGAATTCCTGGTTTATTGGTCTTAACTTTTATATTGGCTGGGCCCCTGAAATCTTATTCTTTCCTTTTTTTTACCAAGTATACCACAATAAAAAGTGCTTGTCAATACTGATATTCTGCTCTCTGTTATTTTATGTTTTTTCTTATATCATCTGTATGCTGTCCTTTTTTTTATAATGTTATCAAAAGGTGGATACAAATATAGTATAATTATGTCAAGCTCCAAAATTAATATTTTTTTATCTAGAAAAACCTCCATGACGTCATTCCACAAGCGAACTATACCAACCAAGTGGCCGCCGTCAGTTAGCGATAATAATGCCAACTTACGTGAATAAAGGGTGTCATATTGTCAGAAAAACAAGCCCTTCGGTTGTTTATCTCAATTTGAGACCGGAGACGATTCTTTAGCATTCAAGTAGCTCCTAATTTGTCCTCACGAGTATGAGCTAACCCCGTTCCAGACCTGTTACTTCACATAAAATCTGGAAGAACCCTGTATCGAACAAGAGACCTCTGAAGCCAGAAACTCAGACCCCAAGACCACAGAGGTGTTCTGTTTGAGCTAGTATCATCTTAAAATTCTTAGTAATCTAAAAATATGCTTTTATATTGAAATTAACTACGTAGCCAATAATGATTGTTTTAATTGTATTTACTAAATCAACAAGACTAACAAATCTCACCATATTTAAATTAATGTTTCTGACTACATCCAAATGTATTTACTGAAGTAGCGACCTCCAAATCCATCCGATTGATGTTGATACGTCATCACTATCTCGAGCTAGTCAGATTAATTACAGGATCTAGCGACGAGCTTGTCAATATTGACATCACAAACATAACAGCCGTTATTTTAGTTAATTGTATTTGATATGATTGCATCCGGAACATTATTTTGGTCGTGTTTGCTTACACCCCTTTGGAGCGTAGGCTTATGGGTAGTTCTTAATACAGCCCACACATGAATGTTCATATAGAAATTAAATATTTGAATATTTTTCATATCAAAGATTTTTTTTTTACTTTAGCATGACTCTAGGAGATGGTAATTATTGTGATTGTAATAAAAATCGATATTTTTATGTTTGTCGACATTTCATAATCCCCTGAACCTGAAAAAATTATTTTTACAAAACCTTTCTGTCTGTTTCTCGGCCTAAAGCCGGAAACATTTTAACGATCGAGTCGATACTTGGTATCTATTGTTTTGCATTAGGTTTAACATAGGATTTTGTTTAGGTATTATTTATCTAACACTTAAAATTAGGAATAGTTAGTTCACTTAGGGATGAAAATAGAAAAAAATAGATTTCCTGAAAATCGGCCTTAACTATTTTTGTTTAAATTCGTATCTAAGTGCTTTTTAATATTCTAAGTAAAATGGCTTATCTAATTTTTTTCAGAAAAATGACTTAGAGCAAGGCCGTAGTCAGGGATGTAGTTTAGGGGGCTAAACTCCCCTTCCCTCTTAAGTTGACAATAAAAATAGAATACTACCTTATTTACAGTTTAAATGAAACAAGAAAACTCGAGTATTTGTGTATTCTAATGTTTGGTAAATTGTTTGAACACAACCATGACGAAATAGTGAGTGACAAAGGAAATAGGAAGTAATAGTGAGTGTGAGGGAGAACTGTGGAAGTGGGTAAACCTTTGAGATTAGGAAACAAAACCTTTCCACTGGAAACTATTCGAAAAATAGTTGAAAAGGGTACAATGTTGGACTATGAAGCAAGGGTGACTTTACCTTTTATCCAAGCACACATTTTTAAACCCCTAACTTTATTATAGCAAGAAGAAATAAACTCTAAAATTATCCATGTTTGGTCAGTGGTCGCAAAATCTCATGTATGTAAGGAGGAGGGCAACTAAACAAAAGAGAGTTTGAGGGACCTGACCCCTCTACCCCAGCCTAAGAAGTTCTGGGACCCTCCCCCGACCAACTTTTGAAAATGGGATGCCTTTAAGATATCGGATGGGTCCTAGAACAATTTTTTTAAACAATCTAACTTATTTGTAGGGAGCGATGTCCCCTTTAAATCCCATTTTCCCCTTGAAAAAACTCTTAGTAAACCAAGCTCAATGCACCCGACGTGATTGAACCCCGATATGCCCGTCTTTGGCAGTTTAGTCTATCACGAGATGGGCTGAGATGGACAGAGAGGGGCTGTGACCCCCCCAAGTACCCCTATAAATATTGACCTGACTATGACCTTGACTTAGAGGGCTCTTTAAGTTTAAAAATATCTATCGTTTTTATCATAATATCTGCGCAGCTCTTTGAGATACCAAATATCTTATCATTGAAAAGTTGTGAACCTGTTAAAGATATAAAACTTGTATTTAAATACATATTTTATAAAACAACGTTTTTTGCTGAGCTAGGGGCAAAATATTTTTTTAAATAGTCCTTTGGGAAAATGTATAGTTGGAAATGGAAAAAAAAAGTGTCTTTAACAATGCGTATTATTTCTTTTCGCTTGCTTAACGATTAATAATCCTTTAAAAAAGTACTTTGTAGATGTATTCCGTCAGTTTTTGTACTCAATTTGTTGCCATTCACAGGGTCTAGGTACGGCTTAGATTCAAAATTGTTTTTAATTTATTGATTGGCATAATTGTTTTGGGACTATTTTCCCCCTTTCTGATATAATAATTTTTAAATATTATTTTCCTAAATGAAAAAATTAAAGGTACCTCACTGTTTCCGAGCTACAAACAAATGGATCCATTTTAAAGGAAAGGAGCATAAAGTAGGTGTGTTACGCCATGGGCTGCCATTTATTTTATTTTGCGCCGTGTCTCATTACTCGTCTGGGTACCCTCATTTAACTATGCTAGTAGGGTATGGAGAAGGAATGTAGGATCAACAGAATATATATCCACATTATTTAAGTTGAAAAAGAATGAAAAATAATTTAAGAAAAATCACCTTCAGTGTATTTGCTCGTGATTTCAAACACCGTCATTGACAGACCAAACTAGACAATGGTGACATTTAGTTCAATTTCTGTTGCCACTCGTTTTATTTATGGTCCTGTAAAATACCATAATAAATATATATTATTACTAGAGTGTTTGTGTGAAAACATTTGACAGGTTTCAATAAGTGGTAGATATATGGTGTATATAATTCTTCATAATTGAAACCAAAATGTATTCTGTGTTTTATTTTTCGATGTGTCTATTGGTTTTATATTCGCGCTTAAATAATCGTGTCTTTGTTGATTTATTCTTCACGTGACAAATATTGATGCCTGAGGATTAAACTGTGAAATAAATAGACCTATTCTCGAGGTACAATTGGAAAAATGAGACCTTTTTAAAAAAATACAAATCATTAGGGAAGAATAAAAAGTATCGACCTCGTTTCTGTGTGTGCAACATATATCATTTAAACCTAGTGATATATATGGGACAACTCAAGCTACCTAGAATCTACTATATTTGCAGAAATCTGTGCCAGGGAATACAAAACTCGTAGACCTTATTGGTGTCAGCAGAGTTTTGGAATTATCATTAATATCACAATTCAGGAAAACATCTGTCCTCTCTTGATGAACAAACTTTAGTTCTAAAATAAAAATTTTTGCTGGAAGACAACTAAGCAAAGCATATATCTATATTTATAACCATTAACTTTGATCTCAGAACTACGATATTCCAGATAAAACGTCGCTTTTTAAAATTTAAAATGCTTTTATCTATCATAAAACTAGAAATTTACGAAACTTAATTATATAGTGGCATGTTGGTATCTACAGATTCATAGGTCCCGGGTTCGATCCCCAGCCCTTTCGAAATTTATCTGTGAAGATGTGGGTTGGAACTGAGTCGAACTCGGACTTGTGATGACAAAAGGGGAGCTATTTGAACAAATAAGTAGCAGCTACAGGTTAGAAAACTGAAATTAACGGTGGGAGGGATCACTGTACTGACCACATACTACCCTCTATCCTCAAATGTTGGTATCAACATAGCTCACGGCGGCGGCCGCTCGGTTATATAGCTCGCTTGTGGTCTCACACCATGGAGGTTTTTTTTTAATGTTGATATGATGTAAACATTATTTTTAAATAAAACCCCACATTTTAAATCTAGAGATATTATTTGAGGCTAGCAACACATTTCAATACTAGTCTTATTTATTAGTAAATAAGGACCTCTTTATCTTCCAGCTTCGAAGAATACCACCAAAAAGCTCTCTAGTAGTTCAACAAACGTAAAACATTTGTTACAAAGCAGAGGAGTATGATTCTTAGAGAGACCTCTGCCGTTGTATATTAATCACTATTTTCTTCATCTTCCTTATCAATCCAAACTTTAATGTAATCGTGTTTGTTTTTTTTAGGAGAAAGATATGCGTAAGTGCTACATTATACCTTCACAAAATTATAATAATTTTTGTTCCTTTTAAGGACGGCTGTGTTTTTACCGACACTTTCCTCTCTGCATGAGGTTGTATTCCCATTCCCCCTCTCTCCCTTCTGGCTTCCCTCCAATCCAGTAATGGCGGGTTCTGTTCGTGCCGGGGTCCACGAATTATTCCCCACGTTCTCTGTGCGGGAGGCAGCGTCTGATACAAAAAAATTACGTTGGCAACTTCCGTGCATGGGGTTGAAATACTTTCAGCTTTTACCATATTTTATAAGAGGGGGGGGGGGGGACTACTGGACGTTGAGAGGGTAAAAATAGGCCCTATTATACTATACGAATTTAACTTTTTAACAAAAATGTATCAGCAACTCAAGGGCGCAAGTCGTTAACAAGGCGCTTTTAAAACCCTCGTCGGTGGTCGTATAGTCCAAGGCGTCACACTCGCAATATATTAGATTTCCGATGACGGTGAAGTTGAGTCTTTAATCCTGGTCAGGTGTACTGAGAATGTTTTTTCCTATAGCATTCATTACTGTTTCCAGCCTATGGCCTGAGTCAGTTTTTTATAAAAGTCATATATTTTCCACTACCAGCTGGCTAGGCCTGTCGTAGCTTCATATGCCTTACAATCTATCTTAAAACTAGGACAGGCACAACATCCAGTCCCCGGCCGTCAATTTATCAATGTGAAAGGGTAAACCCAAATTGTGGGGGTCGGAGCAAAAACATGATAACCCTCACAGATTTAGATGGAATATCTTCACTATTTAAATGTCTATAAAATATTAAATCATGCGCTGCAATTGTGAGTCTAATGGCGAACCTGAACTTATCTAGATCATTTAGGCCATACTAGTGATAGTCGGCATGTATAGGCCATTAATTAACATTAAAGATGGACTCGAAGCTATTAAAGTGATTTAAGTGAGTTAGGAGTAGCGTCTTAGTAAAATGAATATGTTACACACTCTGTAGTATGTCGAGTATATTCCTCCAAACAAATCAATCGTGGAATATTGAGTAATGGTGATGTCTGCAACAGTGATCAGACCCAAATCTGGTGGCACGTGGACTAAACGTGAAGCTCGTCTCTTTTGGTTTGCCGACGGAAAAAAGTTGGGGTCTGAATTCCAGGGGTGTACCATGGAGGTTTTAAACTAAATGGTTTAACATTCTTCCCCCAGGTAAATGTGAGTATATTTCCTCTAAACCTGACTTCCCCTAACCCTACTCTATTGAAGATGTTAAATCAGTAGATAGGTTTATTTTAGCACCTAGTCTTACTACCCGTTCGAGTTATATATACGCTTATGTACCAATTACACTGATGATTTTAGTCATGAGGAAAGCTATATTTATAATAAGTGTACCCGCATTTGCGTGGAAGGAGACGGAAAACAATTTTGAATAAACCACCCTCAGTACACCCAACTGAGATTCAAGCCTCGATCTGTCATCAACAGTCTAGTCTACTGTGCGAGTAGGGCCCTAGACCATGCGGCCACTGAAGTGGGATATATATAATTATTACGGTTAATAAGACGCAATGGAAATAAACCAGAACAGTGATTAATGTTGAGAACAATGATTAGTATTATTTCAAGACATCATATTCATCGCTTGACGTGTGTATGAATATCCTGGGGCTAAAATTCTCAACATTTAATAAATATATCCATTAAAGCCACTAACACTAGTGATGATGAAGACTAAGGTGTTCGCCTCATCGTATATGGTTTACCAGTGACGACTGAGTCGGGGTAGAATCTAATCGGGTCAACTGAGTGAGTAGTTTTTTTCATAAATGGCTTCCTGTCCTACCATCGCTTAGAGAGTACATTTTCTTTCATTTATACCTTACTTCTGTCTCTTCCATCAGTGCAGCTATTCAGATAGCCCGGAAGTCTAGCAATAACGAATAAACAAAGTAAAATCTTGTACATTGATCAAAAAAATGTCGACTTAGACTAAAGCTCCTTAACTATACAGTTACACACTAGTTTAGGAACTAGGATAGCTCAGTGGTAAAAAAAAACTTCAAAGGGTTCGCTGACTTAAGCAATGAGATGCGTTTCATAGACCCAGAAATGCTGTGTTATTAAATAAGTGGCTTGATTTTTTCAAAACATGTATCTTAACCAAATATATTATCTCTCTTTAGGATTAAAAACCTCACTATTTTATATCTATAATTTTAAATATTTCAAATCAAATCAGCTCATTGGCTTATTTTTAAAGCAACGTTTCGAGGGATACATCGCGGTTTGGAGAGAAATGGTGAGAAATAACAAGGATATAAAACAATATTCCGAAATAATCACAACGGTACATTCTAAGAAAATTGAGGATTGTTTTAGCGGTTATTAAGTTCCGAAACTGCCATTCCATGAGAAATACAGCAATGCGAGGATATTTATCTTCGAGTAGACGGTCCCCTTAAGCAGAAATTACAGGACTTATTATAAGCCAGATACTAACGCCCAACTGAGATCACGATATCACTAGGTAAAAAAGTAATAATAATAATAATAAATAATAATAATGCACTATAGTCGCGGCTATCTGGCCTGATAGCGGAAAAGTTGGATAATACGGAAGCCGAGTATAAATACTTTTCAGTATCGGTTTGCCTTATGTAGCTACGCCTCACGCACACCTCCCTTGACACATCTTCTGTTTCCAGCCATGTCAAACCAGTGCTGCTATCTACACCTCCCTTGACACATCTTCTGTTTCCAGCCAAATCAAACCAGTGCTGCTATCTACACCTCCCTTGGCACACCTTCTGTTTCTAGCCAAATCAAAACAGTGCTGCTATCTACACCTCCCTTGACACATCTTCTGTTTCCAGCCATGTCAAACCTGTGCTGCTATCTACACCTCCCTTGGCACATCTTCTGTTTCTAGCCAAATCAAAACAGTGCTGCTATCTACACCTCCCTTGGCACATCTTCTGTTTCCAGCCATATCAAACCAGTGCTGCTATCTACACCTCCCTTGGCACATCTTCTGTTTTCAGCCATATCAAACCAGTGCTGCTATCTACACCTCCCTTGGCACATCTTCTGTTTCTAGCCAAATCAAAACAGTGCTGCTATCTACACCTCCCTTGACACATCTTCTGTTTCCAGCCAAATCAAACCAGTGCTGCTATCTACACCTCCCTTGGCACATCTTCTGTTTCTAGCCAAATCAAAACAGTGCTGCTATCTACACCTCCCTTGGCACATCTTCTGTTTCCAGCCATATCAAACAGTGCTGCTATCTACACCTCCCTTGGCACATCTTCTGTTTCTAGCCAAATCAAAACAGTGCTGCTATCTACACCTCCCTTGGCACATCTTTGTTTCCAGCCATATCAAAACAGTGCTGCTATCTACACCTCCCTTGGCACATCTTCTGTTTCCAGCCATATCAAACCAGTGCTGCTATCTACACCTCCCTTGCACATTTCTGTTTCCAGCAATCACAGTGCTCTATCTACCTCTTGCCATCTTCTGTTCCAGCCATATCAAACCAGTGCTGCTATCTACACCTCCCTTGACACATCTTCTGTTTCCAGCCAAATCAAACCAGTGCTGCTATCTACACCGACCGAGCGTGTGCGACTGCATTAGGACTGTATTATACGCCGACCGCATTCATAGCAGTTATGCTTTGCTGTCTCAAATGTAACAGTTGTAAGACGTCTGCGATCGATTTTTGTATTAATTACTAGTAAATATTTACCGGTTTGTTTATTGTTTTTAAAATGCACTTGTTAACACCGAAAGCCGGGCTGGATAATCGTGACTCTAGTGTACTAAGTCAAATCCCTAGTTTGGGAATACAAAAAAATGCATTAGTTACGTTTTGATTTGTAATTATATAGCAAAAATAATTGTATTTTATTTTATACGATGAAAATAAATAAACGATCAAAACACATAAAATGTGAGTAATAAAATATTTGCGTGAAATAGATTACTTTGTTTTCCTACTAGTTGGTTCTGTTTTAATATTTTATCTCTCCTGTTTCTTTTCAAACCCTATAATACCAAGCCCTGCGCTAATTATGCAACACATACGTCATACCAGCACAGTCTGGGTGGGTGTAATTGATAAGAGCGAGAGAGGAATAGGCGAGTGGTTGCGAAGAGGACGGAGATACTTTTTTTTTATTAATATCGCACTACACTGCAATTTGTGATGGAATTCAATTTGTATGCGGATGTTTTGGACATGAGAGTAATTCCTGATATTGTCATATCAATTAGTTTTGTGCGCAGTACGGCTGAGCGCAACTGAGGAGGATTTAAAAAAAAAAAAAGGTATTTTCCGGTTCAACAAAGCGGACCACTTTACTAAACCCCAGATTGGACCAAATTAGATTGTTAGTTAGTATTTTTACAACATATAATGCATCCGACTTTTAAGTTAGTACGATTTATCTCTTAGCTAGCTATGATTAGATTATATTAGTTCCGTACTGAAAAATTAGTTCAAATGGTCAAGGTAAATTGTAATCAAAATCTATGTTTGTCACAAGGTTCAAATTAAAATAAATTGGCAAGAACGTAATAGACAAGTATTTTTTTTTAGCAAAGCGTCTTATTGCTCTTTTGTTTTATACGGTTATGTACCAATTACGCTAATGGGCTCGGGAAGAGGAAGGTTGAATTTATAGGGAGTGTGCCAACAATGGCGTGGAGAGAGGGTGGGGAACCATTTAGGAAAACCCCTGACCGGGATCCAACCACGATATCCCCGTCCTCGGAAGTCTAGTTTATTGCGATTGTAGCACCTTGTGGCTACCAGAGTGACTTAAATATTAAAATACACTAAAGAAATTACAAATCCGATACAAAATAAGTGTTTTTAACACCCTCTTCGGGGCCGAGGGGTCTTAACCATAACTCTTGCAATCGATTGGACCACCGATTACGGGGAGTTTGAGTTTCGAATCCCAGTCGGATGTAGTAAGAGCAGTTTTTTTTTTTCTAAATGATTATCCTTTCTCCCTTCACGAAAATGTAGTTACATGTCCTCTAGAATTAAACCTCCCTCATCCGTAAGACATTAGCGTAGTTAATGCGTTTAGTCTGTAAGGGTAGTAAGACACAGCGTTTAAAAAATTCAAGTAAATATTTTTGTGTATCTAAAGGGGCGCTACTATATTCATGGTAGACATTATGAGGTCATTCGGAGGGAAGTTAAGCCGTCCGTCCCGTGTCGATTGTGGCATGTAAGAGATCCCTGGAGGGTGTGTGAGAGTACCTCTCCGGGAAAAAGTCCAGGCTATTTCTCGTTCCATAGGTAACCACTGTTTTATAAAATGGAACTATATATATATTCATGCATTGTATTTAACTGATTTTTAAATTGATCCATTGACATATGTCACAAGGTCATTCAAGATTTCCTTAGTCTAGTAACCCACCTCGTGGCGTAGTTGGCTAACGCGCTAGTCGGTTGAGCTCGACCGCCGAGACGGGGAGATCGAGGTTCCAATCTCGGTTGGGTGAACTGGGGGTGGTTTTTCCTAAATGTTTTCCACTCTCCCTCACGCAAATGCGGGTTCACTTCTCTAAATTCAACACTCCAATTCCTAATCCATTAGTGTAATTAGTACTTAGGCGTATACCGAACGGGTAGTAAGACGCGGTGCTAAATATTATTATAATTAGTCTAGTAGCTTAAAGTAGCCTGCTTCAGTGGTCACATGGTCTAAGGCGTTACTATCGCAATAGACTAGACTGCCGGTGACACGGAGATTGGGGTTTGAATCCCGGTTGGGTGTACTGAGGGCGGTTTTTTCCTAAATGTTTTTTCCACTCTTCCTCCATGTAAATTCTGGTACACTTCCTCTAAATTCAACCAGTTTCGTACCTAACATAATAGAGTGATTAGTACATATTCGTATAACCTGATCAGGTAGTAAGACGCGGTGCGGAAAAAAACACTCAAAAGTAGCTACGCATTGAATTATTATTATTAGCACCGCGTCTTACTACCCGTTCGGATTATACGCACTACGCATTGAATTATTTTACAAAAATAATCCTTATTTTTTATTTATCAGCACCGCGTTCTACTACCTGTTTAGATCATACACCTATGTACTGATTAGCCTATACTAATGGTTTATGAATTAGGTGGGTTTAATTTAGAGGAAGTGCACCCACGTTTGCATGGAAGACGAGTGGAAAACCATGAATTAAAAATCACCCTCAGTGCACCAGAATGGAATTGAGCCACGATGTATGGAATGCCAGGCCTCCACCGTGGTTCGGATTCCACGTTAAACTGTAGGTCCTCCATTTAATCTCACAATCACCCTACCATTACACATTAACGTAAGTGCGTACAACCCGAAAAGGTAGTAAGACGCGGTGCTAATAATAATTAATAATAATAATAATAATAATAATTTTAACTCCATTAAAAATAATCTTCACTTGCTTGTGAAAGGTTATATCTTTGTTTCTCCCATTTAGTTTATCTCAAAACTCCAACATTTCATAAAGAACGACGTTAAAAATGATCTAATCTCGCATTTTCATATGGTAAAGTATTAGTAAGCGTTGCATATGTTAAGAAATCCCGAATTATTTATAAAATGATTTGATTATTATTTTAATCGTTTTCACCAAAATGTAGGTGAAAGTTCTGACAAGTTTAAAAGTTAAATTTTTAAGTTAAATGTGATTTAAAAATGTTGTTATAACTTACATAAAACCTTATAAAACAATCCCACATTTATTATATATTTTATACTATGACATCATCAAAACATGACTTTATTCGAGAGAGGAGGAAAGATGGATCTAGGTTTATAACATTTTGCTTTAATCTCAGAAGTGCATATTGCCACAAAAAATGTCATTGATTTTTTTTTAAATTCAAAATATAACTTTTCAACTGGTCAGAAACCTGTGGATGATTTTCACCTAAATTTTGTTGAAAAATAATTTTTTTAAATATTAAACAACTTCTTTAATAATCTGAGAGTTCTGAACGTGTGTAACGAGTCTCCATGCCCTTCTCTGTAGCACCCTTAGCGCTAAAATGTAAGGGTCATCTTTCTTCTCCTTTTAGACATGAGTCATGTTTTGAACTAAAAAAAAAGTTATTAAATAAAGCGGGATTCCTGGACGTCTGAAATGCGGTTCATTGCTTCGACTAGGTGGCCTCGTTAATCCCAAAACTGAGCGAAATCTTTAGTTATATCGCAGGACGTGAACGGGTTGAACCTCCGCAATTTGTGAGAGCCCGGGGATCATTATCCAGACCCTTGGAATCGTGACTGGAAGTGACCTCTGGAGAAATTGTCTTTATTAGATACTGGCCTCTGCTGGGAGGGAGGGAGGGAGCTGAGACAAGGCAAAACCAACCACTTTAATGAATCTCCACTTTGGACCGATTTTACTCCTCCCCCGACCATTCGTTTCTAGCCGTGTAGCCTATACATATCTTAAACAAGATATTGGGTGAGGGGAGGGTATAGCTTAGAGCAGCTATTTACATTGTTTTTTAAACTCACGGCACACTGAACAAGGCATTACATTGTCAAGGCACACCATCAATTTTATTAAGGAGACATTTTATTATTTAGAAAAGCGTATTAAGATTGTGTTTAAAGTTCAATAACTAGAATTCTAATAATGATATATCAATTCGGCTTAGCCCGGTATAGTTTGTCCTGGAATCGGGTTTGGACGATAATATATTGTATATATATTGTATATTTATAGGCTTATATTTACTTATATATAAATATGTATGTATATTTATATATACATACATAGAGAGAGAAAGTGATAGTGTTATCACTACGTACACTACTCTTACCCTGTGAGGTATTAGTCTCACCTTAACAGATTACAATACAAACCTATCTTAAAGTGTACACCACAGTGGAATAAAGAAAGGTCTTTATAACTTTCATTTCCAACTGGTGTCTCTAGTTAGTTTATATTCAATTAAAATACTCTGTCGTTTTCGAAATATTAGATTATGGTGGCCCCTAGTATATTTAAAGTAAAATTAATTTGTACGCCCGTGGGTTTGTACTAAATATAAAACGGGATACTGTACGAATATTTAGAAAACACTGCATTGGAAGAAAATTAGATATATCAGTTAAAGGTGTATTAGTATTTAAAAAAAATGGACTTCTTGTTATATTTATTTTTCTGACAACACGCTTTAATCGTCGAATGGTCTAAGGCGTCACTCTAGCAATAGATTGGACATCCATGACGGGGTGATTGGGCTTAGATTCCCGTTCGGATGTACTTTTTTTTTTAAATTGCTAAATGGTTTTCCATTACTCTACACGCAAATGAGTATACATTTACTCAAAGCTCACCCTTCCTCCTCCCTAAATAATATGAGTAAATAGTTTGTTGTTTTGCTTAGCACCATGTCCTACTACCCAATGGGGTTATACTCTGAGTAAGTGTAGTCTGTAGGGGTAGCGGGACGTGATTATGAAATAGACTACTTTCTTAACACACGCTTCTAATTTAGTAAATGTCTAATCTCGATCAGAAGAAAGCGTCGCAAACGTTTACTGACAAGGCCCGAAGTCGACCTCAGGGATCTTGGGGTAAAGTGTTCTTCTCAAGACCCGATGTTCGTGGGTTCAAACCCGGTCGGATACGACAGAATTTTCTCAAGCTATACAAATCCATTGCACAACTTCCTGTGGAGGGGAAGTAAAGCCGTCGGTCCCATGTCGAGTGTGGAATGTTAAATAACCCTGGAAGGTATGAGGAATTCCCTTTCTCGCCAAAATTGATAGGCCCTTTCACTCTCACTCATGGAAATTCTCGTGTGCTGATATATAAGTTGTTTCATAAAGTGCTGGTTAAATACCTCAAATAAATATATTATATTATTATTATTATTATTATTATTATATTATTATTATAACTATTAGTACCGCGTCTTACTACCCGTTCGGGTTATACGCACTTACGCTAATGTGCAATGGTAGGGTGATTGTGAGATGAAATGGAGGACCTATAGTTTAACGTGGAATCCGAACCACGGTGGAGGCCTGGCATTCTACACATTCACAAGTTGTGATTAATACACGTCTTGTCAGAGGTGAAGGAAGGGTTCGGCAATTAGATAAATCTGTGCCGGGACCGAGGATTGAACCCCGGACAAATAAATAAAAATTAAAAGAAATGATATGGCTAGAAAATTCATAGAAAATTTCACTCTTTAGATATAATTTAATACCCCTAGTCCAGTGACCATTGAAGACACGCGGGATATGTCTTCGACTTCATCCACTCTAGTTGGCCGGTGTCAGGGAAGTTGGTGCTTGAAAATCTGCCGGGGTATTGAGAGTGGCTTTTCCTAAATATTTAATCACTAACCCTACACACCCATTTCCAGTAGATTTCCTGTTAAGTTTTATAATCTCAACCCCATTAGTGTTAATACGCGAAAAGCCCAGGTGGGTTTTCTCCGGGATGCACACACAAAATAAAACTTAAGGGTCAAAACTCGAAATTAAAAGAAAGGTCTAGAGTAAAACATTTTTATTTTTTTCCTTTTATGAGTTGTTTCATCTTCCCCTTTGGAGGTATATTCGCTACCTGCCGGTCTGCGTCCGACCTGATGGGACACGTTAGTGTACGTGAGTGGAACTAATGTCACGTCGCGACAGTAGCGCTACACCTCATGTCGCGACCAAACTGGATACTAGAACATCAAACGTCGTACCACTGAGGATAATAAAACTAAATAAACGACTTGTTCGATAACTTTCTTTTTTCCGGGCGTGAGGAATACTCCACAGTAAAATTACTGCCGGAGCACTGATCATGTTTTATGTTCATGGCTGTACGTAACCATTTCTTAGCCTATAAAAGTTGTATAGTAGTAAGTACTTAATAATATAATAAAATTAGATGTACACATCGTTAAAAAGGCAATATCTAAATTATTTAAAATAACTTTAGACTTTAAGTGCATTATTAGATAAAAAATAAATTGGAATTTTTTTCAGGTTATAATTATTAAATAAATGCATATAACTTGTTACATACACAGGAATATTATTGATGGTCTCTACCCATCATATAACATAGCATAATGTTCCTATTTAACTTATACTAAGCGAGTTTTCCAGCAAAAAAGTTATTAAAATGATTTTACAATATTTAGGGATTTGGCGAGAACTCTATTAATATACCCAGTCAAATACTAACTGAACCTTATTTGATCGGCCAAAGAGTTACTTGATGGTATTATATTTAAATGATTATCACCATATTTCACTAACTGTCCAGGTAATATGGATAAAAATAATTATTCTAATAGGGTAGGAATGATGAAAGAAGCAGTTTAGAGGAAGTTTACCCGCATTTGCGTAGAAGAATAGTGGGAAACCGTTTAGGAAAAACAGCCCTCAGTAGACATTACCGGAATTCACTCCCCAACTTCTCGTTATCAGCAAAGCAGTCTAACAGAAGAATTACTCCTTAGGGTTCGGCCAGACTGACAAGCGAGTGAGCGCGTGATTAGCAGATAGCTCTCATTAGCTGTTGACGAGGAGGTAGAGGTTCGAATCTTGGCTCAGTGAACTGAGGGGGGTTTTAACAAGGGATTTATTGTTGTGGTTTTCTCATCCTCTCTTCACGCTAATGGTGATTCTTATTTGTAAAGGACTACCTTGATTATAATATTGAAGTAGTTTAACTTATCAGTTTTACGTATATAGCTATATATAGGTATGATTTATGATAGTACCAACTAAATTAGGCCGTTAGTAGCAAGTGTGCTAAGCCTATCTACAATTATAAAAAAAAGTCAAATAACATGTCAAAATGAGAAGTTTCCTACCACTCAATGAACCAACATACAATAATATTGCCTAGCGCCTGTAAACTAGACTGTACCGTCTCGAGCGCACGCGCTCGAAAAATAGAACCAGTTCTATCTTTCAAGCGCGCGCGCTCTCTCTCTTCAGTCTGGCCACCTCTCATTCCAACCAATGTGCTATAATTTACACTTTAGTCGCTCACCAAGTCTGGCCGTACCCTTAGATCCTTCATCCACAATATTGACCTTGATTTTTGAAATGAAGTGTCTTACTATAGCGTCTAAGATACATCCAAAAATAATTAAGAGAAAGTAAAAAAACAATAACAGCCACCGGGTATTTTCATAAGGATGGTCCCACGGCATAAGAGTGTTCTGGTTTAAACTGCATATGTGTTTTATAATTTAAAATAATTTTTTTTAATCTTTAATGATTGTCACGTGGCTTCCTCTAAATATTGTGTTCTTCATCCCCTCACCCACCTCCCTTTCCCAAACCCTAGCACCACGTGTGTACCTGTCCAGGATAGTGGTGTGATTATAGGAGCAAGAATGTCATGAGGGAGTGCGGGAAACAATTTAGCAATAGCCTTGTCGATACACTCGTTCGGGATTCAAACTTTGACCTTCTTGTCACAGATAAACCAGAGATGACGAGACAGATAAATTCATCCATGTGATCACTAGTGTAGATTTAATTAATATTAAATAACAATAAATTTCCTTTTAAAATATTTGAGAAAGCAATACATTTACTGTTAATACATATAATACTTTTTAATGATTTTTAATTTATTCTAATCTCTAAACTTAGGCAAAAAATATTCGCATAAATCTACCTTATTTCTGGTACAAATCACATAGTTTGTACAGTCTTATTTTCATGGGAATTTTTTTTAGATAAAAATTTTTGTGGCTAGTATTAATAACATTTTACTATTTTATTAATTTTTTTTTAGAGGTGAAAATATATCTAGTAACTTTTATAGCTATTTTCTTATTAATATCCACCTGTAGTAAATTATTATTTAGCACCGCGTCTTACTACCGTTCGGGTTATACGCTTAAGTACTAATTACGCTAATGGATTAGGAATTGGGAAGGTTGAATTAGAGGAAGTGAACCCGCATTTGCGTGGAGGGAGAGTGTAAAACCATTTAGTAAAAACCACCCTCAGTTCACCCGACCGAGATTCGAACCTCGATCTCCCCGTCCTCGGCAGTCGGGCTCAACACGACTAGCGCGTTAGCCAAATACGCCACCGAGGCGGGTTATCTGTAGTAAAGCTCAATGACATTTAAGAAGGGTCGTGGTTTGTTTATTAATATATAGTAAAATATTCCAACACTTTAGTTAAGTCGTTAAAATTGTCTACCTACTAAGATAATGGTCCTGGGTTTGATTCCTAGCATTTCCTAAAAACTTATCATCAGTGAAATAGGGGATTGGGTATTTGGTAAATTATAGATTTAAGTTAGTTTATAATTGTTTGCTGATATAATCAGTTGGTTCATACAGTGCACTTTAAATACCACCAATAAATAAAACCAATTAAAAACAACCAAGTACTATACCTTTATGGTAAACGTCCAAAGACAAACGTAGATTATGTATAGATAATTAATTAAGATAGTACCAAATAACGGTGTTTGCATTGCATGTTCCAATAGTAATAATAAATACAGGGACAAACAATCCAGCTATTTTACGTGTGCGTATTACTACATATTCTGTGTTAAAGTGTGTGGACGTTTGGTCATCGTATTATTATTATTATATTGTGGTAACTCATTGTACACAAAGGTAGTCTCTTTGTTTTATTTAAGCCTTGTTCTCTGTTAGAGGTCTTGACTGCTGGCTAGCACTTTAATAAAGGAAAATGAAAGGATATGGAATGAATTATTATTTGGAGTTTTTTAAAAGCATACACACAAGAGTCAAGAGCAACTATTCCAATAATTTAAGGTACTATAAGTTAATATATAGCGCGTCTGGGCTACATCGTCGTAGCCCAGTTTGTGGAAAGATTAGGATAGTGATTATGTGTAATTAGTGGAAACACTTAAATCTAGCTTAAGCCTAACTAGCCAAACCCTGGTGACCGTTGGGTTAGCTCCCCTTTCGGGAAGAATACCCAAGGTACCGACTGGGAATAGAACTCGTGACCCCTAGGCTCGTAACCAGGTGCACTGACCACTACATCTTGGGGTCGGTTATTAAATTACTATAACAAGTTAATAATAATTATATAAAAATCTATACTTATGTGCACGCGGACAAAGGCGTGATATAATACAGTCTAATGTGGTTAGCCGGTGGCTGAGAGGTCAGGTTCAAAATTCAAGCTGGGTGTATTGAGTTGGTTTTTTTCTAAATGATTTTCCCTTTTTATTCAACGCCTATGGTGGTACACGTCCTCTAAATTCTACTCTATACATTACAAACTCATAAATATAATTATTAGGGATAGTTCTAACGGCTGCAATACGTGGTGCACAAATACTCACTGGCTTTACTTTCATCACACCCGTATCGGTGGGCAAACGGACTAAACGTCAAGCTCATATTTACTGATTTGCTGGTGATCCGGAGGTCCGGATTCATCTCACCGGTTGGTGTACAGAGGGTGATCTTTTTACTAAATTGTGTCCGACATTTGCATTTCAGCCGTAACGCATCTGCCTATTGATCTATTGGGTCCAGGCTCGATTCTTGTAATTGCTTAAACATTTATTATTGATGAAACCGTGGCACTGGATGTTTTTACCATTCTAAAATTAAGTTAGTTTGCAAATCAAGTTAAATATCCCAAATAAATCTATAATTTCAAACGTTTTCTCCATCTTCCTCCAAAATTTGGGGGGAAATACCGAAGAGTATTAATATGCGGTGACCCACTATGGTGGCCGCATTGTCTAAGGCGTCACGCTTGCAAAATATTAGAGTGGGTGGATCGGGGTTCTATCCCGGTCAGGTAGACTGAGGGTTGTTTCCTAAATGGTTTTCCACTCTCCCTCCATGCTAATGTGGGTACACCTCCTCTAAATTCAACCTTCCTCATACCTTACACATTAGAGTAGCTTGTACATTAGCTTGTAAAACCCGAAGGGGTGCTAAAAGTGAATATATATATACGGGATTGATGATGATTTTACATGGGTCAAGAGACTTTCTTCTGTAGAGCTGGTTAAAATTCCCGCCCGTATTTCTGAACGAGATCGATAGGGAATATAGTTTTGTTCCTCGCCTGACGGTGGTCAGGGCGGGAATATTGTCAGCGTTGGCGACTCTTGGGAGTCTGCCCTCGTGATTGGGGTTAAATGGAAAGGGTCCCCGCACAATGCCCGCCTGATTGCTAGTCCGGAAACATTCGACCCCACCGCGGGGGAGGTCACCGACTAAAATTGATGGGAAGTGTTTTCTTAGTGAAAATGTTCTGGGCCAAACTTTGTTCATTTCTGACAAGTTTGCTACAAAGTTCACGGAAGAGCGCACTCATTAAAGGAGACTATTGCGATGTAGCACGCTATGGTTGACTTGTTCGGAAATTTGATGAAACGTGTCGTTTATCTACGTGGACGAGTTTGTTATTTTTTAAATATTAGCACCGCGTCCTGCTACCCTTTCGGGCTATACGCTTAAGTACTATTTACGCTAGTGGGTTAGGAATTGAAAGGGTTGTATTTGGGAATTGAACCCACATTTGTGTGGAGGGAGAGTGGAAAACCATATTAAAAAACCACCCTCAGTTCACCCGACCTAGATTCGAACTTCGATTACCCCGTCCTCGTCAGTCTGGCTCAACACGAGACTAGCGCGTTAGGCCAACTGCGCCACCGAGGCTGTTATTTATTTATTAAGTTTACCACTGCGGCCACTAACGACTATGATCTAAGAGGAAGAGAAGTGGTAAGAATGAGGAGGTAGTTTAGAGGAAATGCACCCACATTGGATTGGTGAAGGTATGAAAAAACAATAACATGATTCCAGTGGCGTGGCGTGTGCTGTTACCAAGATATGCAGACATTTTTTAGAACTGCTTTTTACTATCTGTTCAGTGTTTCAGGTTATACGCATATATATTATTACGCCTGTGATTAGGGAGGAGGTTTTATTTAGAGGAAGTGCATCCGCAATTGCGTGAAGCGAGAGAGAGAGTGAAAACCATTTAGAAAAAAATCACCCTCAGTACATTATATCGGATTAGAACCCCGATCTCCTAGTTGAAGTTGTATCTGTGATATGTTATCACATAGTATAGCTCCATTTGACCAATCATAGGTATATTTTGATTTAAAAACCTCACATTGAAACATAGCTTCACTAATATCTGTCAAATGAGTTTTCTACTGAGTAAGAGAACATCTCACAGGGAACTCTGATTAGTCCCACCCTGGCTGGCACCAAGCCACGGCACTGGGTATGTTAAAACCAAACTTAGTGCACCATGCAGAGATTCTAACCTCAAACTTTGTGTCACCATCAACCCATTCTATTGCGAGACTCATGTCCTAGACCAAGTGACCACCGCGGTGGTTTTGTGACCGATAGGTTTGAAAGGTTTACTTACACACTGGTTGCATACCATGTGGGATCGCCCTAAATTCTGTACTTTTGTCTTTAGGGTCGTCCATTTACATCGATAAGGTTTGGACATGGCTCTAGCTAAGAACCCTGAAACAAATGTTTTAAATTAATTTAGTTTAGTAAATACACCAGCACAAGAAAAAATACATGCTGGAGCCCTTATAAGAACGTTTACACTCTATTCATATCTGAAAAAATTGGCAATCCTAATTACTGATGCTATTTTATAGTGTGTAAAACAAACATATATTACTATAAAATGACCTCACGGAGCCTGAGATACCTATGGCGGAGCCAAGGGGAGGTACAGTTGGATAAATACTTCCCTAGACCTTGCGGCCAATGAAGTTGGTTAGTATGTATTGATTGAACTGCCTTTATTATGTCCATTCCCTTTGCTCAATTTTCTATGGAGATGAGTATCCATGGTTTGATCCTCAGAATCGACCATTTTTTTATTTATTTTTAATGAACTAGAGGCTTTGCCTTACACAGTGATGAATGAATGGCCAAGGGACTTAATGCTTTGAGTTCTCTACATTTAGATTATACTCTAGATAGTGTTGTGATTTAAACAGTAGGATAATATAGTGCACACTAAATTCCCTAGCTTAAAGATCAAAGGTTATAATTTTGATAGCTACCAATATCTGACTATCTCACATGATATTAAATATCTTGTTTTTAACTTTAAGTTAAGAAAGATCTTGAGCATTGTAATAATTTTGTATAGTTTATTGCCCATTAAAGATCCTGAGATTGACTTCAAATTATTCAAATTTATCAAAATAATTAATGTAGGCTTTATGAGATGATCTACCCCACCCGTATCCCAGCCTTCTACCTGTTAACGGAAGTTACCAAAAACAATTCCATTATAATTATTATACGAGTATTTAATACATTTATTATAAATATTGTTTTAAAATATTTCTATCATACTTCTGTGTGACTTCAAAAACGTTTTTTATCGGGAATATAAGATAACAGGCGTAATTTTATTTTGGTTTTCTTGAGAAATTACATATATTATGTAAGTATACAATTTAAAACCAATCCATTGATAAGGTTATGAATATATTATTTAATGGTAGTTAATAAAAAATAATTAAGTTTTAATTATAACTTTTTGATTATCTATTGTGATAGTTTACCATTTGTATCAATTAATCTTAAGGACATTGTAAATAGTCTGAAACTCTTCCTAAAAGTCTGGTAAACTGCTACTAATGCTCAGCCTTTGGCCTTTCCTAGTTAATGTTATAGCCTATCACTGTAGATCAGTCTTGCTTTTCTCTAATAAAGGATAACATTATTTTAAGGACCTGGCGTTTTGGCTTATCCTATGGCTAAGCTAGGTAGAGAGTCCACACCGGTCGAAACAATGTCTAAACATAAGACTTATTTAGTTTCCAGGGAGGTCAAATTCGAATACCAGCCAGGTGTCATGAGGAGGGAGGGGGGTGTTTTCCTAAGTGGTTTATTACTATTTATCCACGCAAATTCGGGTACACGTTGTTTAAATTATACCTTACTTACGCCAACCCTATTAGCCTAATTTTTTTTTTTTTGCACGCGTCTTACTACCGTTCGGTTATACGCTTAAGTACTAATTACACTAATGATTAGGAAATGGAAGGTTTAACTTAGAGGAAGTGAACCCGCATTTGCGTGGAGGGAGATGGAAAACATTTAGGAAAAACACCCATTCCCGACCGAGATTCGAACCTCGATCTCCCGTCCTCAGTGGTCTGACTCAACACGACTGGCGCGTTAGCCACTACGCCACTGAGGCGGGTTATTAGCCTAATTAATATACGCAAAGAGCCATAATATGTGGTTAGACGTGGTAAAAAAAAAATCAATGCTGAATCACTAGAGTGGATTGCACAAAACAGCGATACTATTTCTGTGGTGTTCTCCTTGTCATACATTTAATTGTGTTCCCCCAATAAACACGTGATTACGTCACTCTGACCATGTAACGAAGTGATCTAGCTCGCGTCGTAGGCTCTCCCGCTGAGCACGCCTGTCAATTAGGTTGCCTGCCCACTGACTAGCTAGGAGTAATAGCTGGAAAGGAGAGGAGGATCATAAAATGAATGACGTAGTGAGAGAAGATGGGATAGCTTAGTAGACTCAGGTGAGGCTACATGTGAGCTGCCATCTTTAACTTTTACATTATTCAAACTATTTATATTAATTTTATAGGATGTATGTTTAAAATATTAATTGAATTTACTGATTGTACGACTTGCGAAGAAATAGCTGAACTCTTTAACAGTCAAAGCATCCAGTAATACGGTCGATAATTCATCACTGAGAAAGAGGAAGATTAAATTTTAAACCACGATATTTCTTCATTCGTGATAGGAATCGAACCTGGTTTCTTTATATAAATGAATAGTCAAGCATTCAGTCGAGTTAATGTATTGGACTGCCTTGCAGGTTTTCAGACCCTGATTAAGAAGTTCTAAGTTTTAATCCCAGTTGGTTTGAACGAAGGTTGGGTATTTTTAATCAGTTTTTCAAAAATTATCAAGGAAAAGGTGTGGATTCATATTCAAGCTCACTCCCTTGGATAAAATTTATAATAGTTTTATTGTGAAAGTATTACCAAATAAAAGTGATTAACATTTTTTTTTTTTGTAAAACTGCCGTTGACAGAATATTAAACGTTCTCCATTCAACAAAGTTCTAATTATAATCAGGAGGCAACAAAATAAACCCAATTATTAATTTTTAATAAATGGCAGTTAAAATAAAGCTCAGTTAAAGATGAAATAACCAAAAACTGTCTGCAATAAAAAAATTTAGGCACTGCCTCTAAATACAAATCCGCTCTAATTGACTGATGCCATAGGGACGAGTAAGGTAGAGCTAAGAGGAAATGAACACTCATTTGCATGGAGAGGTAGTAGGAAGTCCTTAATAAAATAAACCTCAATACACTCAGCTGAGATTAGAGCTGTGACCTCCCTGTTACCAGCAAATTAGACTAGTTGAGCTTAAAATTTGGTAAGCGTGCCCACCAAAGCGGGATTCAGCACAACTATTATTTTTATTAAGTGTATCTAACATGTAAGTTGTATGTAATCTGATTATATCAACACACGACCTACAAATTAGCCTAATACAAAACAGACACGCCACCTATTTCTTCAGTGGCCAATTTACCAGAGATAAATAATAACGGCTAGAATAGGCCAGGAACCCGGGACCTATAGTTCAAGAGACAGATTCAATATCAATTGAACTAAGGAGTTGGATAGTAAAATAAAACACTAACTAAACCTTTTGCCTTCATATTTCTGCTTTATGCTTCTTTTTTTAAACTAGTTTTTCCCCTTTTCTCTACCTTTAAAAGAATTATATAATAAGATACCCAAAAGTTCGCTGATGGGAAAACTCCTTGCTTGAAAATAAGTCACGAATGCAATGAATATTCAGAGATATTTTAGAGAACCTTATCAATTATTTAATAATCAAATAGCCAAAGCTATTTATAGTTGTTTTAGTGAGGATTTACTCACATCCAGATATCATATTCTGAAAATTGAAAAATGACACCTGGACACGGGCATCGCACCCGTACTAAGCCAAAGGTCCCGGGTTCGATTCCCATGTCCAGGTGACTTTTTCAATTTTCAGAATATAAATTATTTAATAGTTTGTTTTGTTTTGAATTTTGTTGCACAGCATTTTAATAACCGTTCAGGCAGAATGTGTGTGTATAGAGAGTCGTAAGCCATTCATAATCGGCCATCATAATACATTTGACAGGGATTTGTTCCTTGACTTCAAAAGAAAACCGGACCAAAAGATATAAACGACTTTGTCCGCCTGGCTATTGGCGCTAGCTACGAGCTATTTATAATGATATTTTTGCTCTGTATTTTAGTATCCGTCTGGGCTAACCATATCCAACTACACTCACTGGGTAAGGATGTGAAAGGTTATTTTTTTAAATTTATTTGAGATTTTTAACGTGCACCTTTTGAACCGACTGATTATAATATCAACGTACGACCTATAAATTAACATAAATCTTGAACAAACACAGCATCCAGCCTCCTCCGGCCGTTAATTCATCACTGTGAAAGGGGAACTCACATTTAACGAATTATACCTTTTTCAGCCACGCCAGGAATGGAACCCTGGACCGTTAGCTCAGTAGACAGACACATTATCGTCTTAGCTAGGTTTACATTAAATGTACCAGTACTTTGATGGAGCGAGGGAGGGGGAGGGGGAGGGAACGGACCTTCTCACTACACCCGCCTAGCACACTAGCACTGGTATCCCTGTCTGTCACTTTGCCGAGTCAGACAAGACGAGAGTGAATCCTTTTTCTCGCGTGGCTGCCAACGTAAATTTAGATGTATAGAATCGTAAATGACAATCAGGAGCTAAGGACAACTCAAACTCAGAGGGTTGACGATTAACCGGGTTGAGATATTTAAAAAAAGTTGTGTGTCAGTTTTGTGTTAGTATTTTGCTAATCACGCTGACAGAATCGCCTGACAGTTTCTGATGAATGGAGGAAAGACTAGATTGATAGATGTATTCTGTCATCAACATGCTTTAGAAAGTTTAAAATGGGTTTTTATTTTGTTCATCCCCCCCATTGAAAAACGATTTTGTATACCTATTGGTTAGCGTGTGTCGCTTTGAATGGGGTGCCTTTTGGTGCATGTAAATTATGGCTTTGTTCTAATTTTTGATAAAATATTAGCTATAAAAGTAAAATCATGATGGATTAAATAGCTAAGCTATTATATTTTGTTAATTACGGGTACAACTACATCTAAATATAATTTTCTTAAAATTTAAAAATTCGTGGATAGCTCAGTGGCTAGAAAATTGGCGTACTAAGATAAATGTCCCGAGCTCGAGTCCCTTGTCCATTTGGCATTTTTAAATTCAAAGTATATTATATTTAACAACATTTTAGAAAACGTTCTAAATGAATCTTTCCTAAGGAGTAAATGAATAAAATATATGTTAAGACTTAGATATTGTCGTTTACAAATTACAAAGATATGTGTTCAAATTATTTAATTAATAAAATTTAATATTGAAGATAAATTTCATTATAATTAAAACCCTATACAAGTTGTTTTATACTCTAGTAATATCTGTTTTTTCATTTTATTACACACTTTGTAATTTAAGATATTTACCTTGACTCAATATTTTTTCATTGTACGAGTCAAATTGGTCCAACTAACAATCACAGCATATTAAACAAATAATTGTCAGACTAGTTTTTAACGAGAATGAGAAATAAAACTTATTAAAACAACAAGTTAAAAAGTATAAAATATCGTAAACATATATATTCAAAGGTTTGATGATTTTGTTTATAGTATAAAAGTTACAATACCCAATTTTTTTTATTTTTTTTTTTAAATCTATCTAAGTCTTATCTGATTGATTGTCCCGTTATTCCTTTAGGTGTTCCAGTTTTTGGATGTAGATTTCTGGAACCTTAATCATCCGACATGTTTTGGTACTCGAGTTATCGTACCATCATCATGGAAGTCGTTAAATGATTGAACACGATGTGTGTCTACGACTCATCGTGTTAACATCTACGAGTCGTAGAAACATGTAATATGTTGTGATTGTTAGTTGGACCAATTTTACTCGAACAATGAACAAATATTGAGTTAAGGTAAATATCTTATATTACAAAGTGTGTAGTAAAAATAAAAAGCACATATGATTAGAGTATAACCAACTTGTATAGGATTTTAATTATAATGAAATTTATCTTCAATATTCAATTTTATTAGTTAAATAATTTGAATACATATCTTTGTAATTTGTAAACGACAATATCTAAGTCATAACATATATTTTATATTATATTTAGATGTGGCTATAACCATAATTATCAATTATAATAGATTAGCCATTTAATTCATCATGATAAGCGCATTCGTACACTTGTCATTGTAAATTTGGCAGCATAACCCCTTACCGAGATAAGGCTATGTTATCTGATAGCTCGTCATCTTAATTGGTTACACATATGTAGCTGGCGATTTATGCATGTCCATCACAGACTCTGCCTTAAAATATGAGTGAATAGTGGGCACGGGTCGATTCCTGAAAAGCTCAGTGGTTAGATAATTGGCGTATTAAGCCAAAGGTCCCAGGTTTGATTCCTGTGTCCAGGTGTTATTTTTTTAAATTAAAGATTTAAAAGTAAAATCTGTTTATATATTTTTTTAAATCTTTCTTCTTAATTGTAGAAGTCTATCAACTGTTAATATTCTAGGAATAGCGCTCTATCAACATAATACTCACATACTTCCTGAACATAAACATAACATTAAGGATGCACCTACCACGATTGTATTGTTTTTAACATTTCATACTTTTTTGAAAAAAAAAAACTGTTGAGAATCTTCCAGGACAATGAAATGAAGTTCAAGGACTTTGGGAGTAAATCTTCAATAAAAGTGCTGAAGCAACAATATTTGTTATAGAATTGTGAATTGTAAGTTTAAGAAATCCCAGCAATTTTCCACGAACGTATGGACACAATGCTAACGATAAAATAAAAATAAACGTTGGTAAGTGCAACAATTAACTACAAAACCCAGTGGAAGCTTTAAGAATCATAAACAAGGCCGACATTTGATCACATAAAAATTATTAAAAGATTACCTTAAAAATATCCAAAATTACTTCAAATTTACAAAAAAAAAAATCTAAGAAATATGAAAAAAAAAACTCGTAATGAATGCACAAAAATAATTTTTAAGCTTTGGATAGGGTCAAACCTATGTCCTCTAGACTGACATTCATTTGCATTCAACTTTTGTTTACTATGACTATTTGGCTCTATAGATTTACATATTGATTCATGTAGAAATGGATTATTTACTAAAATATATGTCTGTTTGTAGTAACTAACTAATGTCAATAAAAGTTAGCTTAATATAAAAAGGTGTATATGTTTTATTTCTGGCTACAAGTATTTGGTATTTATTATATTGGACGCCTATTAGCTTGTATCGTGCCTGATAGCAATTTCGTTAAATCTAGCGGTTTTATCAACAAACTTACTATCACCAATTTAGGAGTAAGCTACTCCCTATGAGCTTTGGCCTAGAGTAATAAGGACAAGGTTTTTATAAACAAGTTGGAGTATTTAATAGTGTGGTGTATTTAATAGTTATTAGTTAATTTTAATTATTTAATATTTTATTAAATTTATTATTTAATAATTAATTTATTTAATTATTAAATAATAGTTATTTAATAGTTATTTAATTTTATAGTTATTTAATAGTTATTTAATGGAGTATTTAATAGTGTGGTGTATTTACTAGTTATTCAATAACTCAACAATAGTTTGGTCCCTCACAGGGATCCGTTACAAGCATCCAAAAACCCTGAGTTGCTTAAGAAGTGAGTGTTTATTTTAAAATATTATATATTAAAAAAAATAGAGTTGAAATATATCACCATGCTCCTTAAGAATTGAATCGAAGGGCTTCTAAACATGTATAAAAAACATGTTAAACAATGAAAGGTGAAACGAGCCTTGTTGCTTGTCTTGTATTCAACCTTTACCGAATGGGGTGGCAATTTTAAATGCACTTACATTGGATTATCTGACGATTTAACACGTTAATAATAGACTCTACCTGAAACAATGATTTATCTATGACCTTGTATACAAGACAAACCTTGATAACTAGTGCTAGAGCATGTTGCTGTGTTTCTGTTAGATTTGAATAGCTGTCAATATCACACGTCTATCACAGACTCTACCTTAAAAATATAATGATTTATTCTCCTAAAAAAAAGATTAGAAACCAGGGTAGTCAAGTGTTAAAACATAAAGCTGTGTTTCTGATAGCTTTTGATAGGTTTGAGTAGGTAGCTGACAGTATAACACTTCCATTATAGGCTTTACCCGCCTCGGTGGCGTAGTTAGCTAACGCGCTAGTTTTCTGTTGAGTTAGACTGCCGAGGATGGGGAGCTAGAGGTTCGAATCTCACTCGGGTGAACTAGGGGTGGTTTTTACCAAATGGGTTTCCACTCTCCCTTCACGCAAATGCGGGTTCACCTCCTCTATATTCAACCTTCCCAACTCCTACCCCATCAGTGTAATTAGTATTTAAGCGTATAACCCTAACGTGTAGTAAGACACGGTGCTAAATAAATAACATAATATACTTTATCATAAAATAATGATTATGTGTGACTCTGGGAAAAGCAGGAACCCGAATATATTAGTGGTAGAGCAAGGAACTGCGTTTCTGAAAGCTTTAAGAAGTTTGTCAATCCTATACTTGTATAATACTCTGCCTTAAAATAACAATTGATGTGTTACACTACTCAGAGCTTGAGCCTGTATAGCTCAGTGTTAAGAACAATGGATGCTATCTAGGGTATTATATTTGATTCTCGTGCCTACATTTCATGGCTCAAATTGAGTTGGAATCAATTTGGATAGTTTTTAAAATTTCGGATCTATGTATTTCAATAAAAGCCTGTTTTAAGCTATGGTGTGCTTTGTTTTAGTTTTCTTAGCACCCCATCTTACTACACGTTCGGGTTATACCTACAGTAGCCCCGTGGCTTCTTTGGTGCTGACTGACAGCTCACAGCTGACAGCTGACGACTTTGAAAAGTTACCATACCAAACTATGTATCCCTACACCGAACCATATGATCTGCAAAAACATGTGTCTAGCAGCTGTCACTTCTGACAGTCAACATTTAGGTATATACCTAAATGTTGACTGTCAGAAGTAAGCTGTGAACTGTCAGTCAGCACCAAAGAAGCCATGGGGCTACTATGTCCTAATTACTCTAATGTTTTGAGTATTGAGGAAGATTGAAATAAGAGGGAGTGTAGTAGCATTTGCGTGGAGGGAAAGTGGAAAACCATTTATGAAAAAGTCACCCTCAGGAAACCTGACTGGGATCGAACACCAATCTCCCCGTCATCAGCTGCCTAGTCTATCACGATAGTGACGCCTTAGACCACGAGTCCACCGAAGTGGGTCCCTTTGTCAAATTGTATTAGGGTAACCCAATATACAGTGTTTATTGTTATGGGGGTCTTTTAGGGGTTCTTAAGGGAGAAGTTTTCGAATCTTCATGAATCCCTAGTTTCCTCTCGAAATATTAAACTTATTATTAATCTAAAAACCATCTCGCGGGTGTCCCAAGTTTGGTTGGATCCAAACGCTCAGTTTTATTAGCTCGGAACAGGAAAAAGGATAAAGATAGTTTTATCCTAGACTCTGTGGGTTACCCCAGTTATCAATTCTGCTCTTCCCCCCCGAAGGGTGGCGGGGTGCCATTTCACGGAGTAACCACCCCATTCCCACCTTCAGCCACAACGACCTCTTAACCTCGGGACGAGAGTGGTTTGGGGAGCCCCGCTAAGCTAGTCCCGGGTCAAACTCCGGGGATTATGGGTATTACATGGCGTGGGAATCTACAAGAGAGGTCTACTTGCTACTTGTAATCGTTTCCTTATGGTCGGCAAAAGCAATATATCTCTTAGATACAGTGACGAGGATGTCATGCTCGAATTCAGTGTTTACACTGGTTACCGTTGAAAGTGAGTGGTCGCTAGTGTCGGCTTCCACTTGCTCTAAATATTCCTCTAAAATATTAGTTTAATTAGTACATAGGCTTATAGCCCGAACGGGTAGTAGGACGTGGTACTAAAAAAAAAGGAATGAACGAATATTTTTAACATAAATACAACGTGGATGTGCTATGGACTCGCTCTTTACTATATAGATTCCCAATCAAGAACGGAATTATAAAATAGTTTGGGAAGTGCGCTTTTGGTCCTCTAGTTACTTTATAGATCAAAAGTAGGCCTATTGTCATAGCACTCCTATATGTTTACATTATGCAGGAATAGAACCGTGGTTGACTTCGGTGGTCTTGTGGTAAAGGACACGATGGCCGTGAGCTCAAATCCAACCGGGGTCGACAGGTTTTTCTTGAGCGATTAAAACCGAAAGTAAAACTTCCTTTTGAGCGGAAGTAAAGATGTTGGTCCCCAGACAATTATTGTGGCGTGTAAGATATTCCTGGAAGGTATGTGAAAATACCTTTCCCGGCAAAAATTGATACTCCCTTTCACGCTTGATCATAGAAAATTCCGGTGTGCTGATATAATAAGTTGGTTCAGAAAGTACAAATTAACTCTATAATAATAATAATATAAAACAAAAGTGTGTTAGTAAAATTATTTCCTCCAATGATGAACATCATTTTTTTTTTTGTCAAGGGAAGATAAAAGTTCTAAAACAATTTACTCCCTCTAGCTATTCATTACTTTTTTTTTATTGATATTAATGATTTGTTGTTATTTTTACTCTTTAATATAGAGTGAGTATTGTCATTATGAACATTTTTTTAAACAAGACGACGAAATACATTTAGATGTTTTATATGTTCACAAATTAAAAGTTAATTCTTGTAATTCTCTCTCTTGTCTCTACACGTTTGTACCAGAGGGCTGGGGGGGGGGGAGGAGGGGTCGGAATGAGATGGTCTTATGGATATGTTCAACCCTGGTTCTTAGTTATTATAAATAAACACTACAAGGCTCACTCGTGGTTTTAATTCTCACTAATTGGAAAAAATTAACACCACGTCTTACCACGCGTCTGGGTTGTACACATACTTAATGATTACACTAATTTGTTAGGGATGATGATGGATGAATTTATTGGAGGTGGACCTGCATTTGCGTGGAGAGAGAGTTGAAAACCACCATCAGTACACCCTACCGGATTTTAAACACTGAACTCCCCGTTTAGTTGATTGTGAGAGTGACTGACGCCTTAGACCACGTGGCCACTAAAGCGGGTCTCTTGCTTATTAACCTCAGAGTAGTTTACTAAAAACGGATTTTTAAAAATTCAAGGTTTTTTCGAAAATGACCTTGACGCTTTTGTCAAAAATGGGTGCAGGGGTGTATTTCTAATTTTAAATAACACGATATTTTTTTTTACTTTTTTCTTTGGGGTAGGGAAGGGTGTGAATAACTCAATAGCAATTTACTGAGGGTTGATTTTCAAGAATTTGAATGTTTATGGAAACTAATTCTACAATTTGGTTTGAAACGGGTATATGAAGTGTATATATGTATAGGCTATATTATACATACTGTAGGCTATATACACTAGTATATATATAGGCTATATACACGAGTATATATAGGCTGTATATACATCAAATATCCGTTTCAACCAAATTTTGGAATTCATTTCATAAACTTTCAAATACGTGTTTATGTATATATATATATATATATCCTATTATCATAATTTGTTTCACTAAAGTTTTTGTGTGAACACCAAAACACGTTGGATGCATAGCACAGACTCATAATGGCACAAATTATTAGTCTAATGCCAATATTAAATATTAGTGCTGAATTTGAACCACAAGAACATCCAACCCCCATAATTTGTGCCTGTATAGTTTTAGAGAAAACGCCTAAATACAGTGTGTGCTTCTAGCATCAGCCATAACAGAAAACTATGACGGCACAAATTACGCGAAAGGGTGTTCTTGTGACACAAATTCAGCACTAAATATTCGTATAGGCCTCATCATTTGTTTGTGCAGTTTTGGGCTCTGACAACTTTAGGGACCTACTCTAACGTTACAAATAATAAGGACAAAAATGTACTTCAGAACCATTCGGTGGCTGTATGGTCACAGATGTTTCTATCACAATATACTGAAACGGTGGGGATGGAAAGGTCGGGGTTTGATTCCCAGATGGACGTAATGAGATATGTTTTTATATAAATCATTTTCCCCTCTCTCTCTCTCTCTCTCTTGGGCTATATGTGTAGAATCTTCTTTCTTCATTGCTACAGTGCAAGAGTGTGAGCTTATGAAGTTTGGCGTAATCAGGAATTATTCCAAATGAAATATACGGGTCATTTGGACCAGGTTGGTCATAGGCGTTTGACGCGGTTGAGGAGGACCCCATTAATCCAATCTTATATATTTGTTTCCTTCTGGCTGACATCTTTATAGCTTGTGAAGTAATGTTTCGATATACTGACAGTAAGTGTTGCTTTTACATTTATTGCGAAGCTTCACTTTCAAATGTTATAAACATTTAGGAATAGGTTAGGTTAGGTTAGGTCAGGTTAATGTGAATGTGGTCTCTCCTTGATCCAAACGTTATTTATGATCGGTCAAAACAACCTCCCATTTATTTAATAAGACTTCAGTAAACGTCCTAAGGCCATTAGTGTAATTAATGCTGATATCCCGGGTGGTTATTAAGACAGCGGTCAGAAAACGAGATTTAAAAATTTATTATCAGAAAGATCAGCTTTGAAATATAGGAGTTGTCAATATAACACATATACAATTTTTGCTTTTAAGTTTTCTAGGTCCGTGGATACAAATGGCATAGAACTAGAGAGAAAAAAAGTATTAGGTGAGATAAATGTGGTACAGGTAAGATATTTTACTGTGTTAGCTCTCAGCACTTAAGTGAAGTCATTAATGTTGGTGAGCGCTCTTATAGAGAACTCCCAATGCTCTAACCACACTATACATTCCAAGTCCCTCAATGTTGACACAAACCTGTCCGTCTCACAATATCGTATCAGCAAACATTGACTCGGTACTTAGTTTTGTATGTTTTTCTTCGACTGCTTCTTACCACCCTTCCGTACTATACACATTTGTTACACTAATGGGATAGGGATGAGTAGGGTAGATTTTAGAGGGAATGTACCCGTATTTTATTGGCAGAAGAGTGGGGAACCCTATAGGAAAAATTATCCTCACGACACCTTGTCGGGATTCCAGTCCTGACTATACCGTCAATTACCTATTAGACTGGGTAAAATCAGCGTTTATTACGTGGTCTTACCTATATGGGTTTCCTTAAGTACATTCGATCAAGGTCAAGATATCTCTATAATGGCAGGAAATATTATGAAAATTTTAAGATTTATATACGCAAAATTATAATCAATAAACGTTGCTACTTCTTAAGAAGATAATAATTTTAAGGGGCTCTAATCATTTTGTTATCACATGTCATACATGCACTTGCTGACAAGGTACTTTCATAGGCTCTATTTATCTATTTAATAACGTATCAAGTAATTTCAACTCTACTTTTTATAAGACGAGGTGGCCGAGTGGTTAAGGCGTTGGACTGCTAATCCAATGTGCTCTGCACGCGTGGGTTCGAATCCCATCCTCGTCGATATTTTTTTTAATTTAGAAAGTCTCATTGATAGCTCATTTATTTGGAATATTTAACATGAACTTTATCAATTGACTGATCACATAAGGATAGTAATTAATATTAATTAAAGAACATTCTTAACACCAGTCCTTTGAATCCTAGACCCTATATTTCACAGTTTTAATACCCAATAGGCCACTTCTGTGCCCTCATGGTTCAAGGCGCTATCCTCGCAGTAAACTAAACTGCAGATGACTGTAATAACTTGAACAATTTGCTCAACATCAAATTTTATTGCAGATATGTCGACGACATCCTAATTATATATGAAAACGATTCAAATCTTTCCAATGTATCCACACTAATCAACCATATTCACCAAAAATTATCTTTCACTCTGAGAATGAAACTAATGGCAGTATCAATTACTTAGACCTTAATATTTCCAAAAATTTGCATAACAAACTAAGGTATGAAATATATAGGAAACCCACCCATACCGATGCAATTATTCCCAATGATTCTAATCATCCTACCTCTCATAAACTTGCTGGCTTCAATAGCCTGAGTCATTGGTTACTAAATATCCCTCTCAGCAAATCTGACTATAAAACTGAACTAAATATAATCAAACAAATAGCCACAAATAGCGGTTATTCTCATTCAATTATCTACAAAATCTTAAATAAAAAAATCAGATCAAATAACTTCTCTACCACCCTCAGTAATGGAAACCCAAATAGCTCTAATCAAAAAGAAAAATTGATAAAATTCAACTATACTGGTCCTGAAACTCATCGTATCACCAATATTGTCAAAAGGTTCAGCCTCAACATCGCTTTCTCCATCAACAACACAATCAAGAAAAATCTTAGTAACAGCAATTTAAATAAAAATTGAATTTATAAACTCACTTGTGAATCCAACAGTATATATATATTGGATCGATGGGCCGAAGCTTCAAGGTTCGTTATAAAGAGCACATATATGATTTTAAATACAATAGAACCAAATCAAAATTTGCAGACCATTTAAAAACACCAATTGTCAACCTAAACCAATCGACCCGTGTATGAAACCCCTTCACTTATCTCATAAAAGTACGAAATTAAACACAGCTGAATTTTTTTCCATTCAAGCAGCTTTATTAAATAATAAATCAATTCTTAACGAACAACTCTCAAATCAAATTCTCGACAACACATTAAAGCATCTACCTAAAAACATTAAAATCCTATAACCTTATTTATCCGCTCTACCTTCCATTGGAGAAAATGACCCGTCCGAGCCGGAGTCGAGAAGATTAGTTCCTTTTCATTCCTTTTCATCCAGCACCTTAATGATATCCATCCTTGATTCCATAGATCACTAAACACGCCAACTGATCACAATAGCAGTTTATTAACCTAACACTACTCTATCATGGTCGTCTAAATTGTACCTTGTATAGCTCGCTTATCATTAGTCTTTTGTTTCTACACACACTTATCTTCTCGAACTACATCTAAATCAGTCAACATCTCGCTGTCGTACCAACACTTACTGTCCTTCACAACGACTTTTGTAAGTTTGTTTGTTTAATAATTCTTATTCCTTTTATGAATTCATAATTGGACAACAGTAATTCTCATCTATTGTAAGTATTTAATATTATTCTGTCTTCATGCTTCTTTAATGTAGTTTTACAACTACCATCATTATAACACCTATGTGTCTAAACATGTCGGATTGAGTATTCCAGCATCTTTTCAATTCTGTAAATTCAAAAGGAGTAACGGGACAAGAAATAACAGATAAGACTTATAATCATTTAATCATAACCTTTTTGCAGATGTTAACCTTTTAACCCAAAATTTTTATAATTTGAATTCTAAACTTACATGAACTTGAACATTGTTTTGTCTAACCTATATTGGTATCTGTAAGTTTTAAACATTTTTAATGTGTTTTCTTGTATTTTAACAAATTGTATCAATCAATTATTTCTATATATTTTTGAACAATATATCTAAATCTTAAATTCTAAATCAAACCACGCCTTACTTTCATCTTGTTTAGAATGTTTTCTAAAATGGTTAGAGGATAATACCCTATACCTGGCAATTTGAGCGTGATAATTTGACTGCCACGCTCATGGTGGCATTTTTATTAATTACAGAAATTGTATACTAATTTCGTTTTTCTTGAATTAAGTAGGAATGTTTTGTCTACAAATTATGACAAGTGCGAATCTATTATTTATTGGACCTTAATAGGCCTATTACTTTGTTTACAGGGTCAAAGAAATATATTAAATTCTAAATATATTTTACTAGAAAAAGTGTAAATTGTTTTAACACTTCAATACATAAAGGGTGTTAACTCAAACTATTACATACTTTTAATATTCTGTAAGAAAAATATTTTTACATCATTTATATAAATCTTGTATTAGCTAAATTCTACCGATATGCAAAATAGAATTATTCTCTATGGTATTTATTATTTTATTATGTATTCACTTTCCTCGCTACCTTGGAATAAGGTAGTCATCAAACAAAGAAAAATGTTCATACATTTAGCTCAAGATGTCAAACATTCAAAGTGCATGAGAAATATGATATCCATCGTCGCTAGTGGTTGTCAAATGTATGTTTTTTAAATAATCTTAGAATATAATATTATATTATATTATATTTATTTTATTACATGTAAAGAGTATTGAAATGGTAAATTTTTTGACCCTTTAAAGTCAAAATGTGGTTTGGACAATTTTGTCCGTCTTTACCTTAGACGCGTGACCGCTAAAAAAGCGTAAAACTAATTTCATTCATACTTGATATTTAAACGGTGTTTGCTCATGCTTCGAGAAAAAATCATTATTTTGAAACTATGTAGCTCTAAAATTAATAATAAACATATTACTGCTTTTTTTAAATTCACAACTTATCTAAAATAACTTTAATGGTTCTATTCAAGATGCACATCTGTCTAGTGTTTTAGATGATAAGTAATAATGTATGTTTGTTTTTCTATAAAAAATCTATCAAAGATAGTTTATTAAGATTTATTTTTTAAATTGATTTTTTTAAATTGCTCTAACAATTAAAAAAAAATCCAAACTATGTTTATAATGTTTTAAAATATAATATGTTGTTTTATCTGCGGAAAAAAATATGTAAAGATAATTTAGTAATAAGCAAATTATTGATTTAAAAAATAATGATTGACCTCTATGTCACCAGAAATCCAGTAAGTTGCAAACCTGAAGCTTCAACCCTCGCTCGCTACCACTAGTAGGAATTTAATTTCGATTGATAATCTTAGAAACTTATGAATAATCATCATGAGATATACACAGCATAAGCCTTATATTTAGATTCCCTACAAGATCTCATTTCTATAATATATTAGTAGGATTAGCGCATTGTTGACGCACCTTATACTAAAAACGATCAGAAGTACCTGGTGTTGCCCGGGATAGCCACGCAATTATTTGTTTTTCTTTGCTTAAAACAGACAGAAAGATAATATCTTCATTTTATTTTTTCCAGCCCAGTTTGTAATTAATTTAAAAAAATAACATTTTAAAATTCGGACCCCAAGTTGCACATGTTTGTACACAGGGTCTAATACTTTTAAAATGTCAGCCCTCTACATGCGATAGATATCGTGCAAAGAGTATTATAGAAAAAGACAGACAGACAGACACACCACTCTTCATTTCATTAATATAGAAGAGAAATAAGACAGAGTATAATGTTTCTGGTCCTGAGTTTCATGCTTAGATTACTTTTCCGTGTCTGAACAGTTCTTTTTACAACTTTTCACCATCTATAGGCCTTATACGTTTTGAATTTGTAAAATTAATCGTCGGTAATAAGCCTTAATTGTGGTTCAAGCAGTCACTAACCATATCGAATAATTAGGTTTTATCATAATTGGTTACATGAGTCCCTAGAACAAGATTGTGGTAGTTACCATTAAGTGTATATTAAAAAAAATTAAAGTAAAAAATCTTTAGACATTCCTTTTATTTCGTTTTGTATGGAAAAAATAAAATATTCACTCAACATATCCAGCTTACACAAAAATTGTAATAACTTTAGTGCAAGAATCGACTAAACGAAAAAGGAGAAATAAAACTACTACCCGAGAACGCAATAAATTCACAGCCAACTGGAACAAATAAAAACAAGGCACTTTTAAACAAGAGCGTTATGTGTGGTTTTTAAGGCGATTTTGCTTAAAAAAAACTCATATCCATTTATAGTTTATTAATAAATTGTTTTTATGTTTGCTTATTTAGATTACCTCAGGAATCCATAGACATGCGATTTTTTTCTAAACCAAGTTTGATACTTAAAATGTTCGCATATTTAAATTAAATAAATCTATGTTCCAACTTTAAGCTATATTTAAACTTTAGGACTTTATGCAAATACAGGACTAAAAATGTATAATAGCTAATGTAATATGTTAATTTAATTTTTGAATTAGGTCAAGGTTTGTTGCGTATTAAAATACTTTATGAATAAAAGTTTTATTAAATCGCATCAAAAAATAATTAGAGTAAATAAATATGCTTTAATAATTCTCTTAACAATCATAAAATACTCGACGAGGATGGGATTCGAACCCACGGTGCAGAGCACATTGGATTAGCAGTCCAACGCCTTAACCACTCGGCCACCTCGTCATATATTTCAGGAATATTGCGTATCCATTTATGAATCATCGTATAGGTCTGTAAGGTCGGTTTGTAAGCAATGTTTAGTGCATTTAATTATAAAAACATTAATTATTTTAATCAACATCACACGACGCGCTTGGGCTACCATATTTAACTGCACTAATTTGGTAGGGATGAACAAGGTAGGATTTATAGGAAATTTACTCAAATTTGTATGAAAGAGTGAGAAATTCCTTAGGAAATAAACTTTTATAATCGCAGATGGGATTTGAACCGTTACTTCCTCGTCACAAACATAGCAAAATAAACCAGACCAAAGACTTTTTTTACATTTGATGGGTTGCATTTTTTTTCCCCTACTAGGACTAAAATAAAAAATATATACAAACTGGTAGGGTAAAATATTGCCTTGAAATTTGTGGCATGTTTCATAATAATAATAACAAATAATATCTTAGTTCAAAAACTAAAATGAAATCCTATAATTAGCGTAAAATACAGAAACTAAAATTATGAAAATTAAAACTTGAACTTATAGAGTCTTAGTTGAGTTCAATACATATTTCTGCTCTTAAACCTGAATATCACACTTTTGTGTCTAATTTGGAACTCACTATTGAATACTTCACTTATCCTGCTTAACCCTAAAGAACTAATAATAGTAGGGAATTTCTTCACAACAATAAAAACATCTGAAAGGGATGGGATTCGAACCATGCATGTGGAGACACCTTAGGTTGAAACCAGGTTTAGCTTAGTCTTATTTTCCAAAATACATAACCTACAATTTTCGTTCAAATCAATGCCGGTAATAAAGCCATAAAATGTAAAATGATTCAGATAATAATGATTGAAAATTAATAAATGAGTTTATACGAGGAAACATTACTTATATTTTCACTACAACGTGTTAACCTCTTACACAGCTCGTCTTGAATTCTAAGTATGGCTGATCACTATAAATATTCAAATCACTTGCACTTTGCTGTAAAGTCCTGTTACTTTTTCAGAAACATTGCAAATGAACTCCAAGACTTGTAATTCATCAAAGTACAAACTGATTAACTTATTCATATACAATTCTAGTGTTGCAAAACATTGAGTGGATACTAAGCGAACGTAATTAATAAAATGCGTTGTTGATCATCAAGGTTCGAATCCTAGCTAAGTGTGCTGAGGTTGTTTATTCAACAACAACAACAACAAAAAACTCTCCCTCCATGTAAATGCTGTTACGTTTCCGTTGATTTCAACCTTCCTCAACCCAAACGAATTAGAGTAAATTAGTACATATACGTAGAACACAAATTATTAGTAAAACATGGGGACAAAATACAAAATAAATTAATCAGCAATTAGCAAGTAAGTTATCCAATCAATAAACAAGTTTTAATCCTGTGCAAATCCATCATTTTAAATTTCGAATCGAATCTGAATCTTGTATAACTTACTCAAGTCGAGTCCGAATCGAATCTCATGAGTAAAAAAATTCTAGTCGAATCCGAATACCATGCTAAGTTTATTTTACCGAATTGAATCCTAATAATATCCCATGATTCGGTTAAAATATTTTGTTTTAAATATAGGTTCATATTTGAATCGATTACGCTATTTATGTTTACTATGATAATGTTTCAAATCAATTCGATATTGAATATTTTACTATACTATGTTTTCGAATTCAATCCAATAATAAAATATTTCAAAAAATGTTGGTAAATATTTTGGACACATTTTAGGTTTATTAAAAAAATAGATAACACTAATACCCAAAAAGTGAAAATCAAATATATATCAGAATACTTTTTTAATCATAGTATAAAATATTCAAGTTCGAAATCTTAGCTCGGTCAGTAGAGTGTCTCTCCACTTATCTTTGGGTCTCGGGTTCGATTTCCGGCATGGCCGAAAAATTATCATTGAAGAAAATATGGGTTAACCCTTTCAAATTGGTAAATTGACGGGTGGGGACTGATGTTGTGCCTGTCCTAGTCATAAGTCAGATTATAAGATATACGAAGCTACGAGAGTCCTAGCAAGCCGTAGTGGAAAATAGTACAAGATATTCACTGTCACAAACGATTCTTGGTCCCCGTCATTTCTTTAAGAACTGTAACTCGGGATAATTTATTTTTTACCCAATTCAACGGCTGCATGGTCAAAGGCGCTATTCTTGCAGTAGACTAGATTTCCGATGACGGGAATATAGAGGCTCTAATCTCAGTTGGGTGTACTGAAGGTGGTTTTCCTAAAGGGTTTTCCACTCTCCCTCCATGCAAATGTGAAATGTGGGTATATTTTCTCTAAATATAACCTTCCTACTGTCGTAATTAATACATAAGCGTATTATCCGAACGGGTAGTAAGACACGGTGCAAAAAAAAATCTTCACTCTACCACGCAAACTGGTTTCCAGCCTGTTTGTAAGTTGAATTATAGATTCGAATTTTGAGCTATGCCCATCGAATCCGAATCTAAGATTTATTGATATTCGAAATTTCTAGTAGAATCCGAATCTTCCAAAATTAAAATTCACAATCTCGAATATAATAGATTTTTGATTCAAAATTTCGAGAGTTCATACAGGCTTAACAAGTTTGTTAGTCATTGAGCAAGTTAATTAATCAGTGATTTAGTGGGTCATTGAGTCAGAGTGTTGATAATTTCGGGTCAAACTCCTTGATAGTGCGTGTAAGTTGATGATTTGTTGCCCTTTGCCCTTCTAAGGACTCTCGGACGCTCCTTGCTTCTCCTAAGTGAAACTCCCTTACAGACCCCCCACAGAGCCGCTTAGTTCCCTGGTCCCACGCTGTCAGTAGTCCTGGGGGGGGGGGGGAAGCTAAGGGTGGTAAATGGTGGAGAGGATTGGCGGACTGAGGGAAGCAGGGGGAAATGGGGGTCTGATCACAACCACACATACAGGAGACCCAATAAGCAATACACCAACCCTTAATTATTTTATAAAACACTCAAAACAAGGTGCTTTGTTTTAAATTTAACAAGATCCAGAAATATAAAAGGTTAATCCTACCCTTTTGATTTATTTTAGTTATTCCACTTATTTTTATTTATTTTGTAAGAACATTACCGTGCAATGGTTGGCATTTCATTATTAAAACATTAATAATTAATATTCTGAAAATTGAAAAATGACACCTTGACATGGGAATCGAACCCGGGACCTTTGGCTTGGTACACCAATGCCCGGGTTCGATTCCCGTGTCCAAGTGTCATTTTTCAATTTTCAGAATATGATATCTATATGGAGTATTTCCCACTAATAAGCATAAATAATAGCTTTGGCTATAAATTATTAATAATTCAAACAAATATTTCTAGAAATTGTCCATATAAATGTTAGAATACTAGGATACTGAAACATTTGTTTAAAAAAGATAAACCATTATTATATACAGATAATTAGTTGTTAAAAAGACTGAAATAAGTATTTTTTATTTTGTAGAAATTGCATGTGAATATATCAGTTGTATTAACATAAAGCTGAGCTAGTAGATACAAAGACTTTGGGCTCAAATACCTGCTCACATACCAATATTCAAAATAATAAGTAATTAAAAACAAATATTCCTTGAATCTACTTACTCATACGGGTTATCGCAGTTGCCTGCTATACCCATTTGGAGTATGTTGGTGAATACGGGAGAAGGCCCCACTCTAGAGTGAAGGGGAGTTAGAAACCATTTAGGAAAATACCCTTACATCTAGTCGGACTTCAAACCCTGATCTCTCCATCACCAGTAAGCTACATGAGCTTGACGTTTAATCCGCGTGCCTACAGATGTGGGTTGGTATCTGTGTTGGCTCCAATTCAATTAGCCTGGTTGTGTCGATGACTGTCCTAATATTGAGTATGAGTCCACATGAGATGATATGTCACTCATGTCCACCCCCTCCTCCTTTTCGTCACTGGGTGGTGTTTGTTTTCCCCAGCGGTGGTACCACCTGTGTGTGTTAACCTTGCCGGGTATGACACTCCCCAACTGTCAGTCCTAATTATTCATTTCATCGTGTTTTTCTCCCACTCAAACTATGAAACGAATGGTTCATTTTCCGCGTTATTCGTTTCAAAAGTAATCAGATTACACTTTGCATAATTTCACCGGTTTACTGTCAAAAGTATATTCAAATGCATTTTTTTAAATGTAGTATCAATTACGAAATCAATTAAATTGTAAATATAATTTGCATTTAAAAAATATTGTGCCCAAAGCCAAAAGTCTCGGGTTCGATTCCCGTGTCAAGTTTATAATCTTTTGCTTATTTGAATTAATGGAAGTCTCTAAAAATGTTTATTTTGGAACAAAACCTTGTCAGGGTAAAAAAATATCCTGACCAATAATGCGAATATGTTAGTTCTTAACTGGCTACCCACTTTCCCTTCAATGCAGTTCAAATGCTGATACATTTTATACTATACCTTCCTATCCCTACCCCATTAGTTTAAATATATGGGTAATAAGACATGATGCATATAACAATTAGTTCACTAAAAGAAATTATATGTACGTTTTAGCGCTAACTTTATTATCGGCTTAATCTAGATTTGGGGAATGAGAAGGGTACCCGTCATTTGGCCTAAAGGCATTTGGCCTAAAGTGTAGGCTAAATGCCTTTAGGCCAAATGCCTTTAGGCCAAATGCCTTTTAGGCCAAATGCCTTTAGGCCAAATGCTTTTAGGCCAAATGACTTTAGGCCAAATGACTTTTAGGCCAAATGCCTTTAGGCCAAACGCCTTTAGGCCAAACGCCTTTAGGCCAAATGACTTTTTGTAAAGTTAATTTTTATACCATTTATTAAAATGTGTTTTGCTGTCTCCGGAAACATTCGTTATGGTTTGTAGTGGTGCTAATAGATGGCGAGGTGTGTAGTGTTTAGTTAACTAGTATATACTACCGTTTCAAAATACGTAAGTCTTTTCTCAATTTTCTACTTCCCAAGTTATAGCAGCACGTCCATTAACCTGTAGTACCACTTTTGTATATGTTGAACTTTTTACATTGCCAAGGTTTTATACTAGTTTTTGTACCGTTTTGTACCAGAAATAAAAAGTTTTGTACACGTACCGTTTTCTATTAATTAGCACATACATGTGGTCACACCATTTTAATAATTTTGTTTTATTTTGATTTTGAATTTTTTTAAGTGCCAAAGTATATTTTATTAGTCTTTCTTAGTATATTTGTTTATTAATTTTGCTAAATGAATTAATCAATCATTCTTTTTTTATAATCATATTAACTTACTCGAGTTTGCCCACGGCTTCGCTCACATTTAAGTTGGCTAAATTATCTTATTTCTAGTAAATCATCTAAACCAGGTTTTCTCAAACTCTATCCTCTTGAGCCTTACATGAAAAATTAAAGTAATTGCTAAGACTCTCTTTCTTAGAATAAGATAACTTTTTTACGTTAAAATACAAAAATGAGACATTTATTATTTAATTTATTTCTTTATTTTCTGATAAGAGCTTTGTAGAAGTTTATTAAGAATAGTAAATATTTGTAAGATATTAATTAATTTTATTGCTTCATAAGCCAAACAGAATATTAATTTTTTAGTCAATCATAATTTAGCAAATCGAAGGAAGTGAAAAATTGGTTCACACCTCATTTGAAATCCCCTCACGCCTCGCAGTTTGAGAAACCCTGATCTAAACTACCAAAAATACAATTTTAGACACGTGTGAGGCGAGAACTTTGTATGTTGATGAAGCCACAAATTAACTACTACCTATAAGAAGTAAAATCAATTTATATATATATATATATATATATATATATATATATGCAGTCTTTGCATCAATATTTGCTCGCTTACGCGGAGACATTGTTGAAATGAACACCAAAAGAAATAGTTTAAATTTACTAATTAAACTTGAATTAATTTGAAAGAATCACTCTAGTAAGCACCTCAGCTTATCAAATAAATTGTTCTGTTAGTAATTGTTTCTATTGGTTTTTGAAAATTTTCCCTTCTCCTCCCCAATCATAATTTCTCTATTCTCTAATATTCAGGTGACCTGGTGGTCTAGGGGTAAGGTGTCAGACTTCTGTGCTGAGGGTCCGGGGTTCAATGCTCGGTCCCGGCACAGATTTATCTGATTGCCAAAACCCTTCCTTCACCTCTGACAAGATGTGTATTAATCACAACTTGTGAATGTGAGGAATGCCAGGCCTCTACCATGGTTCGGATTCCACGTTAAACTGTAGGTCCTCCATTTCATCTCACAATCACCCTACCATTGCACATTAGCGTAAGTGCGTATAACCCGAACGGGTAGTAAGACGCGGTGCTAATAATAATAATAATAATACTAATATTCACATATAGGCCCTCTATGTGGATCATACCGGCCTGTAAAAATCATTGATCTCTATGATATAACTGGATGGACACATGCACATTCCAAGGACAAAAGCGTGACGCTCAAGTGTATCATCTGCTATTTGTGTAGGAGGGGGGGGGGACAGATTTAACGGTTTATTTAAATGTTCTTATGGGAAAACATGTCTCTGATGAATAAAAGTGTTATTGTTTGAAAATAGTGAAGTATTATACCACACTTTCCTGAAGAAACATTTACATTAAAGGATATACAATCCAGTTTTACATGTAATACTGTACAGATATGAATAAAACCTTAGATATTCCCATTTCTATGTTTTATCATCAATGTTGTTTACAGTCTGGCACGACTACACTTATATTTAAAGTTGATTATTAGCTTGTATATTGGTTTCAGAAACCATTTTATATTGAAAGTTCTATAAATATAATGAACAAGGTATCTTAAAACTTGATTACATTTGTTTGAATGACAAAATTTGAATAGTTGCCATGCATTCAAACTATCACTTAGGTTATAGGCTTGTGGAAAGTATTATTATAATAATACCTGTTTTTTTTAATTGGCTCATATCTTTCAGAAATCATATTATGTTGAAATTTCGATAACTATAATGAAACAAGTCAGCTAAAAACTGTATTACATTTGTTTGAATGACACACTTTGTGTAGAAGTCTAACTTCAAATGATAATTTAGGTTATAGGCTTGTAGGAAGTACATTATCTACTAAACCCTGATTTTAGTAATAATCCCAATCTGTAAGGCTTTATTTCGTACCAAAATAATATCATATATATATAATATTTTGGTAGGATGAACGGCAATTTAGAACAGAAGTAGAAATTTCCTTCTGTAAGGTCTTTTATCCTAACTAAACACAACTATAGGGTAGGATTCTGGTACGAGATAAAGCCTTACAAGAAAGCTTCCTTCAAAAATCATCTTACATATTAGGCTACATCAACTTATTTAAAGAAAAAACTAACCAGTTTTGAACTTTTATATGCTCTTCAAAGCTTTAACTAACATATTTATTTAATTTAACCACTCACACATTGATGTTTCTCATATATTCAATCAGATTAATGAACTATGTCAAAATGACACATTGCCTTGTATGGGTAAAAGAAAGAAAGAGATACCCGAAAGTTTATTTCTCTCTTACACAATGGTATGCAGACGACAGCTCGAAAATTTCAGCCACAGATGTCCATTCAGTTATACTATAGAGATCAATGGTAAAAATATCATTTACTAACTTGTCCTGCTTATACACGGACCAAAATCTTTTACGAAAGTTTATCTTTATTGCTTCATAGGATGTATAGTCAGCATCGTGACTATTCATCCACACTTCAGCTTCACCTACTAACTTTGAATTAAAAAATGCTATTTTTTGTGCTTCGGTGAGTTTACTATTTTCAAAAAGTCTATCCATCTTTTTCAAAAACTGTACAGCATGCACCCTATCATTATTTCCACTGAAGGTGGGTACATAGTCCATTAATTGATTCTGGATGCTTGTACTAGGTAATACCAAGGCACAGCAGTAATTAGCGTCCCTTTTTCCACTACTTCGTCATATTTTGACTTAGCCTGTTCTAGTTGTTGTCGCATTTGTTCGACTGTTTGTAACGTCTTGTCCACAGTTTCAGTCAAGTTGTCCTTAAATTTGTCCAATTGCTGGTCAACTATTTCCTGTAAGTAAACATCTGGTACTGTGTGTCCATCAAAGAAATATTTTGGAATTTAAGGTTATCACTACATTTTTGTTGTTCTTTTTCAACAGTCGCAAATCGTTCTGTTAAATGGTTGTACCTGTTCTAGAATTTCATTTTTATTTTTATCGCAACTTTCCTGAGTAGTTTTTCCTTTGGAATTTAAAGCGTCCTGTTTAAGCTTAAAGTTTTCCTTTGCATTTTTAAGTTTTTTTTATCTGCTCATTCGTCTGTTTTTCTGACTTACTACAGTCTTCCCTAAGCATCTGTAGTTCGTCCCTTACCTGCGTTTGGTCACTTTCAGTCTGTTGTATTTTCTGTTATTTTTTTGTCAAAGTCGTTTTATACTTCTTGAAATTTACCCTGCAATTCTTGTTCTAACCTGTTGAATTGTTCATTTACACCCTTAAATTTTTCATCAAACTTTATATTTAAATCTGATTATTTTCTTTGATTTCTTTTAACTCCTGGCTATTTTTTTTGTAGCTCCTGTCTAGTTTTTTGTAGCTCCTGGCTAGTATTATCGAACGTTTCATTTATTTTCTGATTTAACTTTTCACTTTTTTCACTACTCTCTTTAATTTGCTGACTTAACTTTTCACTCTTTTCACTACCCTCTTTCATTTGCTGCACTAACTGCATTAATATTGCATTTAGGTCATTTGCTGATGTTTGTTGAGCTACACCTCCTACCTTTGAAACATTTTCCACCCCCCTTAAGTCTTCTTCTTTATGAACTATTGGTTCAACTACTTTCTCATGTTGTTCACTTTGTTTCTGATCAGATAGTTCTAAACAAGAATGTTCTTCTACCATTGGTTGGGAATATTGCGTTAGGGGAGGATTATCCTCACTGCTACTACTGTCTGTCTCTTCCATATTTAATGAAGTTTTGCTGTTGATGACTTACGTGAGATTTTCCTTGCGTACCTCACCTGAAGTCTAGAAGCTTTGGACCTTATTCTGAATCTACCTGGTTTCGAACTCTTCCCTCTGAAGTCACCTGCTTTGGAGCTTTTTCTTCTTCTTCTTCTTCTTAAGTCACTTTTTTTTGTTTTGTTTTTTGCGTAATAAAGCACTTAAGTTGTTTGCAGCACTTTCACTGTTCTTTGAGCACTCACTTTCTCGGGTTGTGAACTGGATTTAATTTTATTATTTCAGTTTATCAGGCCCTCCACGTTGGGAAGCCATTATTGTAACGTATAAAAGTTAGCCTGATATATTAATGTTCGTTCGCCACCATTAGGGTGATATTTGATATAATGATTGAATTGGGTCCAAGTTTGCTATCCTGTTTTATGGTAATCAAAAGGGGATAATGTCTTATTTTATAAATTAAAAGTTCTGGTCTTTTATAGTTTTTTTATATTAAGTAGATAAACAGTTTTTGCTAGATATTTCACACGTTGTAAATATTAATTTAAAACCCGTCTATTGTATTATGTGTATGTTAATTCCCGGCACGTGAAATTTATCATAGACCCAACCCACACGGCTCCTCGTCAGGATTGCAAGTGAAGAGATGCGTACTTTGAAGTAGTTATATCTAGTGACATCTCCTTCTCGAAACTTCCCAAAAGAAAGAAAGGTGTGGTCATCCAGGTGCGTCTCTTTCTACAAAACTGAGTTCGCCTTTCAAACAGAGGCGTAGAAAGATGTCGCCATACCTTGCAACTTAACACAAATAAATCTTACTACCCGCTCGTATTTATAATATCATAATTTTGAATATAGATGTGAATTATAAATTATTTATATGTATAATTCCATATCATTACAACATATATATACAAACACGTGTTTATACGGGCGCATTACAATTGGGCCACGTAAAAAAGTTATGATCTCCGTTTGACGTCTACATATTTACTGGCAAAATTTATTTAATTCGTCACTATTATATATATTAATTATTAATATTGGCTTCCACTTTCATTTTGCCTTTCGAAATAAGTTGTCAAAAGTCCCCGAGAATGGTGTTTTCTTATTGTTTTTCCTTAACTTTATGACCGTGAGATATATTAACAAGGAAATAATATCGGAAATCTATACAAAAAAAAGGTGATATAGTGTTTTGTGAACTGATCTAGTTGTATGTAGGATAGTGTCAATGTTTTTAGAAATATTGTAACTACCTTGCATCAGTTGTGCTATCTATATTCAGATGAAACAACTAACAGTACTTTTTACTTTCCGAAGATAGCCGAAGGTTTTAAATTTACATTTTAGGCCAAATGCTTTTAGGCCAAATGCCTTTAGGCCAAATGCCTTTTAGGCCAAATGCCTTTAGGCTAAACGCCTTTAGGCCAAACGCCTTTAGGCCAAACGCCTTTAGGCTAAACGACTTTAGGCCAAACGCCTTTAGGCCAAACGCCTTTAGGCCAAATGCCTTTTAGGCCAAATGCCTTTAGGCCAAATGACTTTTGGTTTCATTTTTAGGCCAAATGCCTTTAGGCCAAATGCCTTTTAGGCCAACTGCCGCGTCCCCAATGAGAAAGGGTAGTTTAAATCAGGGGATACCGCATTAGTAAGAACATCAGAAGGGAAATCCACCAGTTGTGTATCTGCTGGAGATTCGATCTTTGACCTTCTCTAGTCCAGTATATTGCAGCCCTGACAAATTAGACCGCAATACCACCAATGATGATATTTCAGAAATGTATAAACAGTGTTGCAAACACAAAGGTTTTCCCAAATAAATTGATTTGGTTGTCATGATTTCAAGAATAAAACACATTGCGGGGGATTTGAAAAAATATCCTGTAATGTTTTCTTTGTTTTTCCATTTGTATTTGTTAGACTAATGGGGCAAGGATGAGAAAAGTATAACGCAGTTGAAATATACCTTTATTTGGTTGGAAGGACAGTGGTCGGAAAAAACACTTTCAGTACACATGGGTGCCAAGAAATAGCTCTCTTTATCATTCTGTAAAATTTACTCTATTTTTGTTAATTTTTATGAAAAAGTCAAAATTGTAAATTTGTGATTTGGCTGCAACTTGCTACAAACAACTTTGAATCATCAATTTCCGAGCTAACAGAGATAAAAAACGATAAAATGTGGATTTCCTCCGATTTTATCTTCATCAGCTTTCTTTTCATTTTATTTTGTTGACTAAATTTGTGTAAAATATATTTATTTTCAATATTTTCAGCTACAACTCCATTTTATTTTATTTGTTAATTTTTCATAAACTTTTTTTTTTTTGCTAAAATTGACACTTGAAGCTCATATAATTAGCTTAAAATTATGACTAGATGCTTTAAAATTCCCTCCCACAAGGTTAAATTCCTTTTATTGAGTAGGGAGGTGCGAGTGGCACTCCTCCAGCAATCCACCCACAATTTTGAAAAACCACATGGGCTACTTAACTTACAAAGATTGGAACCTCCTACCTAACCATCTACAGCAAACCAGAATAAACAAGCTTTACGATTAGACTCCACACTCACCTATGTGGGTAGCTAGGTTCAATTTGTATAAAACTTGTGATATATATTGAGTGATGTCCGTTTCTAATTTATCTCCAGCCCGGTCTGATTTGTCCAGTGAAATCTTGTGTGCGTGCAGTAAATCTCCAGGCTTCAAGGCTGAATTATTGAAGATAAGCCTTCATGTCTGGCCCAACGAGATATTGACATTGATCCTAATGAATGGCTCAGTGTCTCTGGTACTAGAGTGTGGGTGAGGGTGGGGGATGAAAAGCTACCCCACTCCCCTAAAATGTCATACGAAGCCGTTGGGGTGGTTTGGTCAGAGAGTGAAAATGGTTGAATGATGGCAGCCTTCATATTAGACAAGTGTCCAGTAACAATGTTTAGTGTTCTGAGTTTCACTCCCAAGGTGATTCATATTAGGGGTAGATGGTTTTCACATCTACGCGCCCCATCGTTCATCACGACATCATCTGACGGATAAAAGGGACAATGATGAGGAAAAACAATGGTGTTTTTTTTTTTTTACTTTACCATGAAAGGGAAATAGTGTAGTCGTGGAAATTCGCGACCTCGAGATTATAATGGATTTTGACTTTTTTGTGACCCAAACTAAAAAAAAAATTGGTATCTCAATTTGGTCTTCTTCTTTCTATCTATATGTCAGTATAAATGTATTTGTGGATAAAGCTGAAACCTTAAGATTGATTTAATTCACATCTTATATTTAGATGCTACCTGAAGGCAAAATCTTTGTTTTAACTCCAGCGTTTTAACTATGTCTAGCTTACAAATGAATGATTTTTGGAAATTAGAAATTATTTGAAGAGAGCTATAACGATTTTGTTTAAATGGAAATATTGCTAAGGTTGTATTTAAGTCAAACCTTTTTTTGTGTGTGTGTGTGTGTGTGTGTGTGTGTGTGTGTGTGTGTGTGTGTGTGTGTGTGTGTGTGGAGCTGCATAAATTTGGAGGTGACTTGTTGATAGTCATATTTTGATAATTTTATTCCAAACTATGATAGTCTATTTGAGAAAGTATGGTTTATGTGATATTGTGTAATAACATTTATTTTTAAGGCTATATATTTTATTTATCATTAATTCTTTAAAAAGGATTTATACAAAATAAAGGTTAAAGAAATAAGATTATTTTATAGAAAATCATTAATATTCTAGTAAAGACAGATGGTATTTAGTAAACCTTTCAGCAATATTTAGTAATTAAAATTATTGTCCACCAGCTCAGCTTCCGTCATGCGAATGCATGGGGGATGAAGAAAAAATCCAATATATTTTCAAGAGAATTTTGTTCAGTTGATACACTCATTTTATAAATGCTTATCACAAACAATTAGGATTAGGATTAATAAATGAGCCCCAGTATACTGTTAATTATTTTATTTATAGAGGCTAATTCTGAAATTAGCGTTTATATTCACAGTTATATTATTTGTATAAGACGTCATACACTAAATATACAATCGCAGCATCTCATTCACAAATTCATCGAATATATACGAGTATGTATGTAACTTATGACTGTAAACTATAAAATACAAGTCTGATACCTTTTTCCAGGTGTCCACTTGTGTGGGTCAGAAAATTGCCCTAGTAATGGTATTCCTCTGGCGTACATTTTCGAATATTACAGGAAATCATTCCAGTAATGTGTTCGTCAGGTAAGCTTCATGTAACACCATAATTTGTTTTTCCGACCCATTTTCCTGCCGCTTCAAGTAACCATGGCAACAAACCGATTGCGTCACCGGCTCCAACGAGTTTCCCCCCTCCCAGATGGCCTGCCTAGTTAAGCGAACAGAAACTATTTTCTCTCCCTCTAAATTTTGTAAGCTTTTTTTCCCCATACTTTGAATTATCGGACTATTTCTTTCGTAAGTGGTTTTGAGCAAATTATTAATTAAAATTTATTTTGATTTGTTTTTATTTTCCTAGTGTTAACACGACTATCGTAACTCATATCGTGGGCTAATGATAAAATGTAAGGTTCTTCAGTATAGGTTGCCGGTAAAGGGAAGGTTAGTTTTTAATACAGGAAAAGTGCAATGAGGGTGGCTATTCCTTTAAAAATAAAAAATAAAATTCACTCTCCTTGTACTCAGATGAGGATGACGGGAAGGACTGGGCTTGATGTGATGAGGATGCCCTTTCCTCAGCTGATCCTCACTCTCCCTTTAGGCAAATACTATAACTAATCCTGTAAATTCCACCCCCTAGATCCCTGCGCCATTTTTTCAGTTGTGTGAATAGGCCTGATGGAGAATAGGCCATGGTGCAATAAAAAAAGTCCCTGTGAAACCATTTCTACTTACAGGTTGACCTGACGACTATAGTAAACTATGTCCAAGCCCTCCAGCCCAAGCCAAATCTTCATTCCTATTCAGGTTAGCATTTATCTGAGCAATGGAAACGAAATACCTTTAAATATTTACTTTTTTATTAAATTAAATATACAAATACACATCAGAATATTTAACAAACAATTTGCATCAATGTTGTAAACACGATCTAATTCATGTTGATGTTTTATTATACTTTATGTATAAAATATAAAAATAGGATAAATATTGTTAAAACTCATTTTGGGGAGACATTATTTGCTACTGGAAGTTTTAAATCCAGCCATCCCTGTACAAAGGTATTAGCCTAAATTTGTCAGTACATTATCGTGATTATCAGGTCTATAGTAGCCTATTTATTTAGGCTAAATAGCTGCGTTAAGCACTAAGTATCGCAAAAACTACAATTAAATGCGAAATAATAGTATTTGTGTTCATAAAAATAGCTATAGTAATAACATATAATGTTTTGGACACATATTTTGTTTTATAGCATATATATTTTGAATACATATTTATGTATTTAATTTCAGATACCTATATTTTAAATTGTCATTAGCATACTATAGCTACATTTGCAGGCAAAATTAAGAAATCTTGGTGAAATTGTCTATATTGTCTTAAATAGAAAGGAATGGGGGGAGGTGAATAAAAAACTAATCCAACAACTGTTGTACTCGCTTGAATCACACTAGTGTAGACCTATATAATAATCGATGGAAACTAAACTCTAACTACATTCACACTAAACAAATACAGTAACTTCTCATCTTAAAACAAATCATTGGTTTTTATCATCATCCGCTGTCAAAGTTTTGGATTCTTATTGTTGTGTCTGCACAGCGTCTTCCTGTTCGTTTAGACTATCAGCGGTGGGTTTGATAAATAATTAATTAAGATGACTCAACCATTACACGCAAATTGTCTTGCTTAGTAAATCAATCTTTAAAAAAATATATGAGATTTATGAAAAGTAAAAGTCGTCGATTCATGTTTTCTTCGTTTTTTATGCACTGCATCCTTCTCTATGTATCCGTCCGCGCTATAGATATATTAATACTGATCAGGCAGGGATGATACAAGTATTATATACTGTACATTTAAGTACCTTTGTGAGAAAGGAAAGTGAAAAACCCATTTTGGAGCAGAATGGTACCTCAATACACCCGGTCTGATTCAAATCCCGACCTCCCTATAGCTGGGACACGAGACCATATGAGGTTAACACCCTGGCCACGTGCCCATCGGTGAAGATTTTTATATATTTTCACTGCGTCTTAGTACTCGTTTGAACTATCTGCATATTAATACTAATAGTTCAGTTAATTGCGAGCCTTGGACCAGGAATATCCTAACTTTTCCGACTGTGGTCAAAACATGAAATGTATAGAACCTAAAGTATAAATATATTAAAAACCTGTATGGATAGTAACTTATTTTTAACAAATACATATATTATACAAGAGACGATATGGCTGCAGGTGTGTCAATTTCTCTTCGTTGGACTATTATATAAATAAAATAACTGATGATTATGTAAAATTTATGGAAACTAGCATTCATTTACGTCAGTTCCTAGAACTTTATTTCTTGTTTCTTCTTGAAATTTAAAGCATTTAAATTTGAGCTAATGGGCTGCACAGAACTAACTCAGAGGCCACGGGGTTGAACATACCTTCCTTAGACCATGCGACCACTAATTGCAGGTTTTTTTTCCCTACAAATGCCTTTACTAAAATAAAATTAGCCTATTAATCTACCAATTAATATAATAAATTGAAATAACTATTTACAGAATAGAATTTGGCCATTACTTTATTATAAAGAGCAGAGCATTGATTTTTATCATTTTTTTTATATATTACAGACAATACTCATGTGTACATAAGTTCCGTTCGTGGAAATGTATACGGCCAGTTTTTTTCTTTTGGGATTTATATTACACATTTCTTACTTAACGTCGCTATTTAGTCGTTTTTAGGCATTTATGTTGAATTATATGGATATAATTGATGTATTTTAAATGTATTAATTTCAAACATTTAATATTAAGCGTTTTTAAATTAAATACAATTACTGTCGAACTGAGAAACTAATGTCATCTTCAAATTAACTTTAAGCCTTTTTTTATTTCATGGTTGAAAAATCCATTCTCGGTCGACCACTGCAACTAAACTGAAAAAGGTTGAGTAGGAAAGGGCTAGTCATTGCTTTTTAATCCAGTATTAGTAAATTTATGTTCATGTTTAGAGATTAGTTAAAAAATATTTTTCATCACATGCTGTTTTAATTTTTAATTTCAATTTGAAGGGTACAGGGAAAAGGGGTGAAAGTTCTAGTTTTTACTCAAATTAGGCTTAGTTCCGCCATCTCTTAGAGAATGGTAAGACCTTTTTCTAAAGTACTTTAGATTATGGCTAAAAGAGGTGTCTGTCATATTTAAATTAATTTAGTAAAAAGTATTTACTAGGGCTATGTCATTTTTACCGTCTCTCGACACCTCGGAGGGAAGGTATTGTGGTCATCTGTTTGTTTGCCTGTCCATCTGTGTGTCTGTATATTTCGTTTCAGAAATCTTACAAGTTTTTAGTAAATGTCATTTTAAGATAAAAGCGGGAGAAAGTTTTTTGCGGTGCACCGTACCATTTATTTTTATTTATAATATAGTTTCATTTTAGATACAATATTTTAACAATATTTAGTATAATCAAAATCCGGACCATGTTACTCAGTTTAGAACTTTTCCCTTCTACATGCCGTTCTTCGTGACCTGAGCATCCAATCGATTTGATAGTCCTCTCCCCAGGTGTACGTATTAATTGTCTTACAGCAAGGACACAATATGGAAACAACCCTTTACCTCATGTTCGACGCAGGAATACCAACCACCACCAGGGAGATTTGGTAACGTGACATTAGCAGTGCCACAGTGTCCGACACAGGAATACCAACCACCACCAGGGAGATTTGGTAACGTGTCGTCTGTAGGTACACACTAGCCCGCTCACAATTCCCTATGACATGCAGGCGGTTAATTTACATGCCACACATATACTTCCTTGCATGTATAATATTCAGGGGTTAATGACGTCACGTGGGGGATGCGTTCCCTTACTAACAGTGGCCATGACGTCATGGGAAGGGACAGGATTTTTCTTTACGTACAAATCTTGAGTCCTACATGCGCCAAAAAGCTAGTTCAGAATATACTTCGAAACTAGAAACCACTTGCTTCGATTAGAATTGAACTATCATATATTTTAGTTTATTGCCACTAACGGCGAGGGTTTTGACGCCACATAACAAATCAATACGAATCAACCTGCAACTATTCAAATTTTAAAATGTGTTTAACTGTAGTTTTAAGTCGCTTTAACACACTGCGTGGTGGTTGGCCTGTCTCTAGTTGTACCACGCATGCGCACTAAGTATTGTCAGTTAGTAGAGAGTAGGTTGACTCTCACAAGCGGATCACGTGATCAAGAACCGACAAAACCGAGCTTATTTCAACTCGCACAGCATGGGTTACACTGACATCTTGTGATTGGATTAAAACTCCTCTCATGACCACATTTCAGTTCTGCTCAAAATGAGTATCTGGAGAGTATTTAACATAATAATTACTAATATATACTTGTTTTTCGGTGTGTTTTTTAAGGGAAGCTTGGTTTTCACCAATTTTTGAAAATGTTGTTCCAAACTATAATAGAGTTTATGAGAAAGCATGTACGATTTTGTCGTACCATTTATTGACCGAGCATAACGAGGTCCTCTTTTAACTTGACAATTTGGCATTTTGTTTGTCCGTCCTGTTGTTTGCTCCATGATAGCGTATGGACAAATTTTATCTAAATTTGGCAGGAACATTCTTTGAACCTAGGCCACAAACAAGGTAATTGTATCCTTATAATATGTGACCTAGGCCAAAATACGTTAGTACATGTTTTTGCAATCTGGCTATCCGTTTCAATACGGTGGCCGCTTAAATGGTTTTTGGTTTTAATAGCTCATCTTAACTGATTTGAGTTCAAGATTTTAAGCAATCCATCGCATACATTGAGTGTATATTTTATATATATTTTTACATATATAGCAAGGCTGCGTGACGTCTTAAACTATGTGAACAATTGTTATTCTCTATAAAAATAGTATTACTATTGAATAGGCCTATAGTATTGATTTTATAAACAAGGACAAATATTCACGTCAAATCTGAAGAGAAATTATAGGAAATATCTTAATATTAAGTCCAAAGATAAATTTTAAGACTGTAGTAACGGTAATAACATGGAGGGAACGAGATATATTGTTCACAGAGCTACTGATAAGACTTTGTTGTTGCTATTAGCACCGCGTCTTACTACCCGTTTGGGTTATACTTATATGTACTAATTATGATAATGTTTTTAGAAATGAGGAAGGCTATATATATAGGAAGTGTACCACATTTTCGTGGAGAGAGAGTAAAAAACCATTTTGAAAAAAAACCTAAATAAACCTGATCGATATTCGATCCTCGAGCTCCCCTTCATTGACAGTTTAGTCTACTGAGAGATTAGCACCTTAAACCATGTGGCCACCGAATCGGGTGAACAAGATTTAATTCTGAAATTATGTGTTAAATTAATTTGTTATAATTTTGTTGGTGACCTGGTGGTCTAGGGGTAAGGTGTCAGACTTCTGTGCTGAGGTCCGGGGTTCAATCCTCGGTCCCGGCACAGATTTATCTGATTGCCAAACCCTTCCTTCACCTCTGACAAGACGTGTATTAATCACAACTTGTGAATGTGAGGAATGCCAGGCCTCCACCGTGGTTCGGATTCCACGTTAAACTGTAGGTCCTCCATTTCATCTCGCAATCACCCTACCATTACACATTAGCGTAAGTGCGTGTAGCCCGAACGGGTAGTAAGACGCGGTGCTAATAATAATAATAATAATAATAATAATAATAATAATAATAATAATAATAATAATAATAATAATAATATAATCTTGTTATTACGATCATCACTATGTGTATAAATTTATTTATCCAAGGAATAAAGATTAGTAAGTTTTCTTAGAAAAAGTGCGTCCACATAAGCGAAGAAAAGCGATGGGGAAAAAAACCTATATCTTACCTCGACCTTCTCGTCGCAGTCTCCCTAGGTTATATCATCGTGACCTTTAGTTCACATACCGTCAATGCGATAGATAATAACCTTCCCAATTATCCAGTCAATAACGAGCTTGACACCTTAAGGTTTTTGATAACTCGTTAGGGTTGGTTTGTAAGTCGTATGCTGTTAGGCGGCTTTAACAAGTGATGGTTTTTCAGCGTCGCCGTGGAAGCAGGTATGATGTCGTGACTATCGAGGTACACAGGTTTAAATGAGAGCTTTCACACCTGACGGAACGTTGAGAGTGGCATGGATGGCCGCCGTGGTAGCTACGGCGGATCTAGGAATAGACACCACGCCGTGAACGGCGCGCCGAAATGGTCGAGACACGTTGTGTCTAAATGAATCTCTTCACACGCCACGGTATTTCGTCTTCGGTACACACGGCGTCGCTAGCTTGGGTCTCGCGTTGTCCGTTGTGTTGAGTGGACACTATGGCTTCCGGAGCTTTTAAAATCGAGCTTTGAGACAGAAGCTTACATTTCCAACTGAGTCCTCATCAGCCTGGAAGGAAGTTTGTGTTTTAGTCAACCTAGAATTCGAGAAGTTGGATGATAAGACATACACAACTGCTTCCTTTGGTCCATGTTAGCAAACTGTAACAGAACGAGGGAATTGAAAGGAATCTAACCAGGCACAACGTCCTATCTTTATTCATGGTGCGCGACGTCCACGGCGACGGCAAAAAGTGTCACGTGTGAAAGCTGCCTAGAAAGCTTCGTGTTGTATCATTAAATGCTATATATTTAAATTTAAATACAAACTTTAAGACACTATGCACGGTACACAATCTTCTTTCCCATATTCTGAGATATCTACATTTCCTGAGTGTTCTGTACATGGTTTTAAAGGGTTTGTATTAATAGATTATTTGTTGAGTGCCGAAAGGGGGAGGGCATGGGGTGAAGACCACCACAAGTGCGTACCGAAAATATACATGCGTGTGCGTACAGAAATATCTCACCACTACAAAAACATATGGCTTTTCAATAAGGAGCACACATGTGTCTGTTTGTTGTAAGTTGCTCTTCTTGTGATTTAGTTTATGGTTTCAAAATTATTTTATATAACTCACCACTGGTTAAATAAATACAGACAGTTATGGTTTTATAAGTGTTAGGTTAGAAAATTAAAACAATTTTTTTTTTAATTTGGTGTTAGTAGATATGTGACTACTTGCTTTCCTTAGGTAGGTTAATGTCCCGAGTGTCTCTCTCTTAATGTCAAAGTTGCTTGTGGATGGTAGTCAAATGGAGACTCGGATCACTGAGACATAGGAGATATATTCATACAGGCCTAGATATTATATTGAAGTATTAACATATCAAGTCCAGGAGCTCCGTATCTATTTATTTATTTACTACCCGCCTTGGTGGCGTAGTTAACTAACACGCTGATTTCATGTTGAGCTAGACTGCCTAGGACGGGCAGATCAAGGTTCAAATCTCACTTGGGTGAACTGGGGGTGGTTTTCTCTAAATGGTTTTTCATCTCCTTCCACGCAATGCGGGTTCACATCCTCTAAATTCAACCTTCCCTATTTCTAACCCATTAGAGTAATTAGTACTTAAGCGTATAACCTGAGCGGGTAGTAAACGCGGTACTAAGTATTATTGTTAGTATTTCTTTATTGACAGTTTTAAACTCAACCGTCAAGCGTTGTAGATAATAATACATTATGAGAAGAGAACTGTAATCTCTATAAAATCTTTATTGGAACTTATTGGAATATTTATTGATATCGTTAAAATTTTCTACTTCGAGATCATGATAAATCTTAACGTTTTATGTTTCACCAAACGAATAGAGGACTTCATGTGATTCTGGCTGTTCCCATTTGAATCATCTCTCCGTCTGTCTGCCCCTTAAGCTTGAGATGAAATAGGTAAATGGATTTTGTTCGTACTTGATAATTACATGTAATATGGTCATAGCTTAGGACATATTTTTGACTTGGTATTTTACTAATCACCGATTTAAAAAAAAATTGAGTTTAACGAAAATATATCTATTTATTTTATTTAAATGCATATCTTGGGGGTGTTTGCATGAAAATAGCACTATATAATTATTATTTTGCGGAGGAGATTTATCAAACGGTAATTAACTGATGATTTTTGAAAATTCGATTCTATAAAAAATGGCTCTAATTATTTTGTTTTTAAAATGACTATTTGGTAAATGTATGACGTGAAAAATAGCACTGTCTACTTTTATTGTGGAAAGAATTCGTTTATGAGTAAATACTGATGACTGATTTTTGAAAATTTGAAACCTTTAAATATATCTAACGGCTTGGATAAAAATGTATGGGTATGTAAATTTATATTTAAAAAAATAGTTTACTGATATTTTTTTTAAAGTAAAAAACTTTAATAATGATAATTAATATCTGGGGTTATTTTAATTGACTAATAATATGTATGATTTTTTTTAATAATTTGAGGTTAGCTTACATAAGAAAGATACTAGAAGATTTTAAGAGGAAAGGTTACTTAGAAGTAGTTTAGTGAAAACCTAAGTTGATAAAAGAAAATCTAATCTATAATATACTATAGGCCCTATAAGAACGTTTGTACGATTGTGTCGTACCATTTACTGTATTTACTCAACGCGTCTTAGTAAATGTTTGGGGCATCATAATACATTCATTACGCAAGAATAAAAATAATGAAGAAGGTATAATTTTGAAGATAATGTACCTGCATCTAAGTAGGAGAGTGGGAAATAATAAAAGAAATAAACCTTATTGATTCACCCAACTTGGATTCGAGCCCCGATCTCCCTGTAACCGGCAAATCCAGTCTAACACGAGGGTGATAAAGTAAACCATTCGAACACTGACGCGTCATTTTTATAATGTTTCTAATCCTTAGGATAAATTTAATTTTTGTGATATCTCGACTGCCTATGAACCATTTAAATGGTTTTACATTTTTTTCTTGCTAAAATTAAGTGAACATTTTTCCATCTCACACCTTCAACTTTCCCGCGTTCACGTGTGTTAACTAAACACCGTATTTGCGTTTAATTCCAGAGTTCGTCTACTAGCAGACATGTTGGAATGTGTGTCGACACTTCTATTGTGTTGGCCGTATCTGCTCTTGTCAGTTCAATTCGGGCGTCAAATAGATCCTCATTTGAATACTAGAGGTTAGAGTGGATCGCTCCTATTTTCATCACTTTTTGGTGGGCCCCAGTTGAAGACCATCTTTTATCACTTTTATATTCCATCTATGATTTTTTTATTAATTAACTCTCTCGTTTGTATAGTTCATAAATTTAGATAAAATGTTATTTAACTAAATATATTAAAGTTTTAAAATAGTTAACGACCTTCAATGAGTAGATTTCCTCAGTAGTTTTGAAATATACAAATGTGGAGGAATATGACAGCTAATTTAAATAGAAAAACTTATTTCCAAAAGTAACTAACTTACAGAAATTAAGTTCAAATGATTAACTGGTAAAAAAAAAAGGTGTTTTTTTTCTTCCAATTTCAATCATCTTAATCTAATATTAATTTCGATCTGATGTTCATTACCTCAAAATAAATACACGTTTAGCCAAAAGATAAAAATAGAATAGATTAAAAAGATTGACTGTTTTAAATACGTGTTTAATTATATTGAATCAGAAGTGACTAAAGTGTATTATGATAAGAGACAAGTGTAAATTAATATAACATGAATGTATATTTAGTCTTAACAGAAATACATTAATGTTTGTATCCAACTTAGAATTTCATTGTAAATGCTAAATATAGCTTTAAAGTTGTACTAAAATTAAAGTCATCAATAATATTTAAACTTGATTAAAAATTCATATTTGCCATAAATTAAATATAATCATTTTATTATTAGTTCTTAACATAAACTTTCTAAGTCAATTGATTATATCAGAACTAGACTTACAAACCTACTTAATTTTAGAACAAATGCAAAGCCCAGTCTCTCATCCTTCAATTAATCACAATTAATTAGACACAGGACTTAGAGCTTACAAATAGAATGAATGTATACAAAATATGGTGTTATCAAACGTTTGACTAATTTTTATTTTCTTTCTTTCTAGGTAAGTCCAGTGCTTCCATTATCATCGAGCTGAATAAGTGAGTAGTTTATTATTTTTGCTATCGTGCACAATGTCTTACTACGCGTCACAGCTATTCGAATGTTTACACATTTGGCGTATGTGAAAGTAAGGCATAATTTGGAGAAAATGTACCCAAAATTTCGTTATGGAGAGTTGAACATATTTTAGTAAAAACATAACTAGTGCAACCAGCAGAGACTTGACCCCCAACCTTCCTTCATTGGCAATCCGGTATATTACGAAAATAAAACCTTACAACTTAGACCATGTGATCACCAACACCGATAGTAGCATGTTGTTTATTGTAATAATATCCATTATATTCTTGAAACGTGTATGACTATGTATTCATCTGAGAAGAGAAATAACAAAATTTACAGTTAGGGCTCAATCCCAATCATGTGCACTGAAAGGGATTTTCTTAAATGGTTTTCCACTCTCTCTATAATAAGCAAATGTGGGTGCATTTTCTTATATTAAACCTTATTTATTCCTTAAAACAGTAATGTAATTAGTATATAAATAGGCGTACAACCCTAACGGGTAGTAAGACGCGGTGCTAATTTTTTTTAAATTACGGAACGTGTAATTAATGCTTAGAACGTACCATAAGTAAAAAATGCTAAGATTTAAATAAAAACACACCTCAGTTGCCGAATTATGACGTCACTCTCATGTTGGACTGATCTGCTGACGACGGGAAGATTGTTGTCCTGGTTGGGTCTACTCAGGGTAGTTTTCCCTAAGAGGTTTCCATTCTCCTTCCACGCAAATACGTTTGATATCACTCAAATGCTTCCTTTCTCCTCCCTACCTTATTAAGTGATTATTATTATAGAAGCATAATTGAACAGTAGCAAGCCGCGGTGATAAAAAGTGTATACGATAAGACTATTTCATAATATCTCTTACCTACCTCGGTGGCGTAGTTGACTAACGCACTAGTTTCGTGTTGAGCTAGACTGCCGAGGACGGGGAGATCGAGGTTCAAATCTCGGTCGGGTGAACTGGGGGTAGTTTTCCCTAAATGGTTTTTCACTCTCCCTCCACGCAAATGTGGGTTCACTTCCTCTAAATTCAACTTTCCCAATTCCTAACTCACTAAAGTAATTAGTACCTAAGCGTATAACCCGAACAGGTAGTAAGACGCGGTGCTAAGTATGAAGCATTAAGCAGAATATTCTTCAGCTTCTTTGGAAATATTTTATCATGTGAAAGTATTATATGACCAATGTGTACATTCTCGGGAATGTATTATGTATACAAGAAGCGGCTGTATACGTTTATTTTACAAACTAGACGTTGAGTAAATCTAAGGACATTATTTAGGAGATAAGCGTCTTTTACACATTTAATTTGACTAAAAATTAGTGGATTTTAAAAAGTGATAACACATATTGGTACAATGTATTACTCATTATAATATAATTTGAAAGAGATTATTATATTAGTCCTTCAAATAAGAGCATATTACCGATGTCAACTATTTTCTTAGTTACCTCAGTCCTCATTATTTTATATATTATCTATATTTATTTTACAATTATTATCCATTTATTTATTGGTAATCATATTCCAAACAATTGTTTGTAGCCAATTTTCATTAGTTTAATATAAATAGTCATCCAATTCAGGAAGTTTTGAAAGCACTGTTGATGCTGAAACTGCCCTTAAATATATAATGCGATAAGGGAGTTAGCGAGTATTGTATTATGTTCACGAAACTTCTTGATCATTCTCGTGTGAGACCTACAGTATAATCCTGTAACTCATGATCCTAGGTAAGCTTGCTATAGTTTCACTCGCGGATTGATTTAGGAGGATGGTTAACGGTTTCGGACTTGTAATGGGTGAGAGGGGGGAGGATGAAAGAGGGAGACTCCATGATTTATAGAGCCTCCCGCATACTCCTCACGTCTTGTAGTGAGCCCCAGGCTCGTGAGGTCTTAAGTCCGGTAATATTTCATCCCCCCCCCCGTACGAGTGAAATTTCTCTTCTTTTCAAGTTCGGGGTGCGATTATTCAGTTCATGTATCGCCTTTACTTTCTTTTCCTGCCTTGTCGGATACACTTAGCTCATCACGGACAGAAGATGGATACAGTGTAGACAATTTAGCCCTTTTTTTTCTTTATAATATAGAGTATGTATTGTAATCGTTAACACTCTCAACCTCGAGATTATGATGGATTTTGACGTTTTATATGACCTTAGACTAAAAAATTTGGGTTTTACATAAACGTATATCCTTTCTGTCTATGCTTCTGTCTGTTTGCATCTGGGGCTGCGGTTGAAATGATTTAATGGATTACGTCCAATACTTATATTTATATGTTGTATGGTTTTGCCTTGAAACAAAATCTTGATTTTAATTTTAACTTCAAAATCAACGGTAGTTTATTGACAACAATTTTTTTTAGTTAGAAATCTTTTCAAACTGACTGATAAGATTAAATGAATACCTCTGACGTCACACTGCTGTATCCTTCCCGGTGTCCTTGGTTTGAATCCTGACCGGCCTGATCGCCTTGGATTCACGTACCTCAGCTATATCTCAACGCTAGAGCTAAAAATTTTAATAAATTGTGTTCGGGCGCCAACCACAAATAGCCTATTTTCTGAAATAATTCAATTTTCAAAATTTTGTCGGTGGAAGACCACTTCAAATATTATCTTCTAGAGGTATCTAACTATCCTAAAAATTTAAAGTGAAAATCACTCTAAATAGCTTCAAAGGGCATCCAAATTTCAAAAATGTCTAGGTGAGTAAAACTTTAAATAGTGGCTTATAATTTATAAAAGAATCTAACTTAAAAAAAAAGGCAAAGACTACTCAAAGTTTCTAGAGTGAAACATTTTTCAAAAAAATTGTTTAGAAGAACTCCAAATAGTTTATAAAAAACTATCTGATTTAAAGAAAATAGGAGAGCATGACCACGGTTTAAAGCATAGGTACATAAGATTAAATAGGAATGAGAAACTATTAAATGGCTTTAAATAGAAATCTAACATTGTAAGTAACTATGTTATTTATAACTATGACCCTCCCCCCTCCCTATGAAAATGATCTGGATCCACCCCTGACCCCCAGCCCTATTTTTTTTTAAACACAGACATATTTTGACTAACTTGCCTTTTATAAATCGACCAAATGCATCACTCAAGCAATTTTTATTTGAAACTTAATTTCCTGGTATCACTCGTATTTCAAAAGTCGCATTATAAAAAAAAATAATCTCGATAGCGTTTCATGAAGCTTAAATATTTCGACTCTAGTCTAGTCTACCGTTTAGAGTCATTTAGAACTGTAACTGACATTGCCATGTTCCCAGAGTAATGAAAATACACAACATCCCTTCATCCCACCCTCTTCCAACCCCTTGTCCTAGCCTCTCCCTGCGATGTCACCCTTCCCTCCCTAGATACAAACCTACCCTTCAGCTCATGTGTTCTCTCACACACGTTGGGTATTTTGGATTTATTCGTTACAACAAACTAAAAAGAAAAAAACACACATACATGAATAGAACAATATGAGTGTCAGTGAAAAACTCGTCGCTATGGCAACGAAAATTACTTTCAACGTTGGCATGACGGATAGCACCATATATTCTCCTGTTGAGCCCAGCGACGGGGTCGAGGGTTTGGGGGGGGGGGGAGGTGTTGGTGGTCTTCTGCCCCAATTTTGTTTCATACTTGTGTTATTTGGAAGGGTGAAAGAGGATATATATAGGGTTGATGTTATAGTGCACCCAAGTGACCCCTTCATGTTTTATCACAACTTTTGTTCAGAAAAAAAACTCGAGTAAAACAAAATTTTATGTGGGAATTTGTTTATATTATTAATATTGTAAAATGTTCTAGTAACATAAAACGATATCAAGTTTTAAATTTTAAATACATTCTTAGAAGAGGTGTAAATAAATATATCTGTCCAAAAAAATAACTGTCATTATAATTTAAAACTTGCTTTTAATAGAATAAATTAAAAATAAATAGGTTTCTGGTCTAATTTTAATGTAAAATCCAGCTAAATTCCAGACATGTACTTTTTTAAACATATTGTTAGGCCGACACTTTTTTTGTATACAAATTAATAGTACGAAAACCAACAGCTTAATCTCTGCACAAGTGCAAAAACACACACCTATTAGGTAAAAGGCATTCCGCACGGGATATCATCTTGGAGGGAACTGCACGGTTACCATTGGGAAAGCGCTGTCATTCTCTCATTTTCATGTGATCAATCTCCCTTCAAATATAACACAAGTATCGCAACGTTGGTTAGTCGAGGCTGCCAGTAGCTCCTTCTTACTCCAGCACACCGCCTACCAACATAACTGAGAATGAGGAGAGTTGGTAGCTGTTAACTGAAGGAAATCAAATATAAAGCTTCTCTCCATAAGACCAGCAGTTCCCTCAGCAGTGATATTATGTGGGGCATATAAACTCTTTTTAATAGTCGAATGCCTTCAAAAAGAATATTACTATCAAAATATCGTGATTCATTTGTTCGACATCATGATACCTTTTCTATATTTTGTATTCTAAAAAAAAATAGCTAAAATAGAAAAATCTTCATAAAAAATTCATTACTCTGGATTAATTTAATAATTATTAATATCATATTAATTAAAGGTTGAAAAAGTCAAAACCTTACGCATGAAACAATCAGATCAGAACACATGTGTAGTATGATAATAATATATAGTAAATTCCTCTCCACCTTTTCTAAATCCATCCATACCCTCTCCCTCTCCACCTAGTCTGGTCTAAATTAACCCCTCCACCCACCTATCCTAAATCATCCAACTGGTCTAGTCGAAACTAACCCCTCCCCCACCTAACCTAAATCAGATCATCCTTTACCTTATAAACTTTCGACACATCTATTTAAGAGTACACATTGTACCTGAGTGAACAGTTATAATTCTACTTATTCACTATTTGTTGTAAAACATCCTACATAGGTGGACACGTAGACCAAATGTCAGACTCATTAACTCTGGTTTGCCGATGATGGGAAGGTCAGGGATTGTACCGCAATCGGGTGTACTGTTAAGTTGTTCTCCCTAAAAGGTTTTCCAAAATTCCTTCATGCAAGTGTGGGTACTCTCTCTCTAAATTTTACCTCCATCATTACCCTATGGGCGTGATTATTAAAATTCGTATTTTCCAGACGAGCGTAAAAAGTTGTGTGAAAAGTAGTAATAAATAATTATATTGATTTAAAAGGTGTTTAAAGATGACGAGTCAGTTTGAGAGGAGCGTCATGTTGTATTGACAACGGGACACTAGAATGATGGTTCTGAGGTTCCAAAAACTCTGGGGATGTGTCCAAGCCAGTTTAATGTGTATGGGGCTTGTATCAAGCTTAAGGTGACCATCAGCTAGGATTTACGAGTGACATTCCCCAAGTTTCACGTAAAATTCTATGTCCGACCTATAAATTTAGTGTATCTCTAAGATCACTTTTGAGGCACTCTTTTGAACAACATAAAATTACTTTCTCCATTAGTTTTTTAAACCTGTATGCAATGCTTCACATTAACCATAGCATTATCAATCCACATTTGTAGATAAATTACTAAACTACAAATAAAAATACTAATTTACAGTTATTATAAAATGTGAGGGTACAAGCAAAAAATTGGGAAACCTTACACATATTTTCCAGGAGTACGATTTTCATATCTCAAACCTCAGCAATTTTTTTTATTAATTTAAATATTATAGTGATCTCTTTTAACTATAACTATCAGTGCATTTTACGTGTCTCATGATTGTCTAACAGATGGCAGCAATAGCTAAATTTTAAATTTAATTTTTTTAATATTTCCGAAGGTGCAGGGTTATTAGATTAATTTGTAGAATGTTTTTAGATTAGAAAGTTTATAATAAAGGATGACTATTTTTTTCCCAGCACATCACTACCAATTCGGGTTATAGTCATGTTAATTAACTACCCTAAAGAGGTATGGATCAAGAGCATAATATTTAGATAAAATGTATCCACATATGTGTGGAAATAGAATGGAAATCCATTTAGAAATTCATAGTACACCCGGCTGGGATTCGAATTCTGACCTTTCCACCACCACCAAACCAAACTAGATGAGCATGACATGCGTAGTTAATGTTCCCACCGATGTCAGTAGCTATAATGATATAGTCAATATTTTACTTATATCGTTTCTGAGGCCCATATATTTAAACGCCACTGTTTTGTAAGTTTATTTTCTAAAAACTTGTCCTGAATCGGTCTTTAATCTCAATTATATAGATTAATAACAATAATAAAAATAATATCGTTTTTATTTGGTTACAGTTAAGGCCATTGCCTTTTCTTACACTTAAATCACTTTAAAATAATGAACATACATTTAATACTTATGTGCTAAAACCTAATTTATAATATTCTTACAAAAATAATAGTAATAATAATAATACAATAAAAAATTTCCTCACATAAATTATTGGACATTTGTGAACATATTCGATCTTTTATCTGTATCAATTCAAAGTATTTCAATATCTAACCCTTATTTTCACACATAGCTAGCCCCTTACTTCCCCCCTGTTACCCCAATCTTGAGTTTACTGCCCCCCTCCCCACTCCTCTGGGTAAGAGTCCGGAGTGAGTTCTGTTCGTGATGTGCGGTAATAATTGTGTTAGCTCGTGCTTTATTCTCCAAGTTGGGCTGCGGCTTGGCTCGGCTTCATCTTGCGATTCATCTCCCTCTCTCCTGGCTCTCATCTGTGGCCAGGGCTGTAATGTGGGCCTGCCGCTTGAATACATTAGTCTCAAGATTCTCACTGTACAGTCAGTCTCAATTTTACTTTAGGGAATTCAAACGAGTTTTGAATTATTTTTAACGTGTTATTATTATCACTAAATGAATGTAAGTGAATTTTATTAAATTTATCCACTATCTTGACGTATTATTAAAATGCCTGTTTAAGGTGGGATGAAATGGAACGTGATTTAAAGATTGCATTTTTTTTTTCAGTTTGTATAGTATAAATAATTTTTTTTACCAAAAATATGTTTTACTTCAGTTTGTTATTATTTTTTTATATATAGTAAACTCAATGGTTTTTGAATACTTCTCGTGGGAGTTGAGTAACTGAACTTGGACTTTTTATCTTAATTTATAAAGTTTATAGTCAAGCTATGTTCATGTCAAATATTAAAGTACTGTTAAGAATATGATGTAAATAAAATAAAGCTAAATATTTTTACTGAAGCAATTTTTTTATTTTAGCTGGTCAAAATAGGATTTTCGTCATAAAACTTTAAAAGCGCTTATTTTAGCTCGCCTCGCCTTATATGCCACCTTAAAGTTGCAGCTGGCTAAAAGAACATTAATGTGTGGAGCGCGAAAAATAAAAATACATTCATACAACGGCTGTGGCGTTTATTTGATTTGCTAGCATTCTTTACATAGATTCAATCTAATATGTTTTAAGTTTTTGTGACCTGGTGTCAAGGGGTAAGGTGTCGGACTTCTGAGCTGTGACCGGGGTTCAATCTCGCTCCGGCACGGATTTATCTGATTACCAAACTCTTCTCACCTCTGACAAGATGTGTATTAATCACAACTTGTGAATGTGAGGAATGCAGGCCTCCACGTGGTTCGATTCCACGTTAAACTGTAGGTCCTCCATTTCATCTACAATCACCCTACCATTACACATTAGCGTAATGCGTATAACCCGAACGGTAGTAAGACGCGGTGCTAATAATAATAATAATTTAAGTTTTTTTTATAGAGATGAGACGCTCAACTCCTACCTCCAATAGTATTTGAGAGTAATTCAGATATTAAAACCTATTTGAAACCATAAATTTATTCTAATGGTAGGTATATTCCGCGCTATACTCATGAAGGATATTCAGGAACATTCACCGTGTGAAGAAAATTAAACTCTGTATTGGAATAATATTCAATGTATTTTATCCAAAAAAAAGGTTTTGTCATAAAAACTGCAATAACATTGGTCATTCTCTCGTCTCCTTCCATCACACCTTAAGATCATTTTAGTTAAAAAATGAAATAGGAAAATCATAGCATAAAATAATTTGATGTTTAAGCTCACTCTTTTTTTTTTTTAAAAGTGTCTAGAACTAGATGTAACTAACCTGATTTTAGTTCGTTAGTGTTTTGTGAGTCTTGTAGCCTGCTTGTCTTAGCACTTGATTACTGCCAGCAATTTTAAAAATTTATAAAATTATAAAATAATGCTAAAATTAAATTTGTACTTTAAAAGTGTATCATTGTTTGTACCCTTCTTTACTGTGACATCACGGCAGGTCAAGATTGGATTCCTCCCCATGTTAGGGAATTTACGTTCTATTCGGTGAGTTTTAAAGATATAAAAACCATTAAAATAAAAACAATAAATTCTCAAATAATTCAAAACAGTCGTTTAATGACACAAAATTATTATTTTTATCTGAAGTAGCTTTACTATAAACGTAAATCATCTACAACTCAGGCTATTTGGCTTGGCTATGAAAATATTCTGTAGGAATATTTCTGCCAGGGTGTGCATTAAGAAGATTCGTGGAAGCATTTGTATATCTATAATAGGAAACAACAGAAAGATAATTTAAATATTAAGTCAACTCGTCAGAGGAAGAGGGAATGTGTATCAGTGGCCAGACAAGAGGCCTTAGCAGGATGAACTGCTCATTTCCTCTATCATTACATTAGCCTCTAAGTGTGAAGGAACCTAAAGAGTCAAGTTTAGATACAACCCGCTACTCAAAATAGCCTCGAAATCTCCAAATAGTCAATGTTGTTAATTAAGGTTTAATTACCAAGTTGGTAAGCTTAGGGTGTTTTGATTAGTATCCGTCCAGTAGTTAGTTGTGAAAGCGCAGTTTGAGAAACAGTAAACTATACCTGTTTGGCTAGAATTACACTCCCTCCCCCCATTCAACCTATCCAAACTCCTTGTTCTTCCTCTCACAATAGCTTCTGTTAGCTCCGAATTACTTGAAGCTGAAATTGCCGTCACTGGCCGTAGCTAATGGCGTTCCTTCCATTCTTCTCACGTGAGATAGTTCGCGCGGTACTAGCATTCCTCTAAAACTACCCTCCAGAAGGGCAGTAACGGCACAAGTCCCGTTTGTAAGATGCGCACAAACCTCGCTCGTTACACACATATACGATGTAGGGCTTCTGTGTTGATCCTATATTTGTCACAGATTGAGGTTGTGATTTAGTGATCATATACTTGGATAACCTTGTGCTCGGAAAATATAATAAAAACGCAAGATACCAAAAACTCATTTAACCTACTTCTTGGAATGGTGATTGTTTCCAATACCATCATTTATTCATTCCATTCTGCCTGTAGTACTACTTCAAGTCCCCTCAGTATCGTGAATCTATCTTTCAAAGCCATCCACTACATCCCTAGCTGTGAATCCTTTAGTAGCTCCTGAAATGTTACTTACATTACACGTAGCAGGTGTCAGCACTGCCTTCTGACGTCATTTTGCAGCGATGCAACCTGTTACGTGTAATACGGTCACATTTGTTTGTACGTAAAAGGTCAACGCCTATAAGACACCTACCTTTTCAATTCATTTGCAACGATAATGTTCTTTGGTAAGAAATAGTGTTCTACGCTTGTGGGTTCAATCACTGTAATAAGTCAAGTGATGTGATTACTTATCACCCGTCTCATTTATAGCTGACCTGTCTGTACATTTTCGGTGCTTGTCGTTAAACGTGAGTCAAATCTTGGCGGAAGGAAATTAGGTAAATAATTGGTAAACTCACGTAGCAATTTTTATATATATTTTCTTAGCGCCGCATCTTAGGCCTACTACCTGTTTGGTAATACGATTATGAATTAATTATACTAATGCTTTTATATGTGAATATGGTTATATTCATAATAAGTGTACCTGCATTTGCATGGAGGGAGAGTGGAAAACTATTTTGGAAAAACCCTCAGTGCACCCGACCGAGATTCAAACCTCGATCTCCCCGTCATGAGCAGTCTACCGGCAGTGACCCGAATGATGGGAGAAACAAGCTCCCAATGAAGATACTTACGTTAAATTACACTCATAGCTGTAAATTGTTTAAAACGATCTAAATCTTCAATAGCCGGTTCAAGACTGCACGTGCTTGGCCGACCGTGTAGGGGGCCTTTAGCTACAACAGTAAAAAGAAAAACTACACCTGCAGCTAAAAAGTAATAATAAGAACAACACCTAAACTTCACAAAGTTGAAAAAGAGAAATATCCATTGCCTAATCTTTACCAGGAGAGAGTATGAAATAAAACAATTTTGGTGAGAAGACGCACTTCACTCATCGTTTGTAAATAAACCACAAGATTTTCATGTCAAACTCAGGTAAAAACAGGTGAGCAATTCGCTCTCCCACCGGTACCTCAATCTCTTATCAATCGTATCCATTCTATAACTAGACTAAGTTTAACAAAGTACGAGGTGACCTAGTGGTCTATGGGTAAGGTGTCAGACTTCTGTGCTGAGGGTCCGGGGTTCAATCATCGTCCCGGCACAGATTTATCTGATTGCCAAACCTTCCTTCACCTCTGACAAGATGTGTATTAATCACAACTTGTGAATGTGAGGAATGCCAGGCCTCCACCGTGGTTCGGATTCCACGTTAAACTGTAGGTCCTCCATTTCATCTCACAATCACCCTACCATTACACATTAGCGTAAGTGCGTATAACCCGAACGGGTAGTAAGACGCGTGAGGCGTCACTCTCGTCTTAGACTGGCCTACTGAGGACGGGAAGATCGTGGTTCAAATCCCAGTCGGGTCTACTGAAGGGGATTTATTTAGACGGTTCCCCCTCTCCTTCCACGCAAATGCGCATAGATTACCTCTAAAAAGCCTCCCTCCTCACCCCTACCCTATCATAGTAGGCATAATCATCATATATGTGTATAAACTGAACAGGTAGTAAGACGCGGGGATAGAAAAATTGTACGGATCTAAATATGAGCTCACAATCAAAACAAATAGTCTCTTTTAACTTTGGAATTATTTTTTTGGTTGATGGACATCTTTTTTTATCTCTTCTTCTCACCCGCTCTGAGCCTTAAGGGGATGGTACGGATTGCGAGTCAAGGTCAGTATTTTGTCAGTGTGTATAGCAAAAATAAAGTGGGAGGATAAATAAGTCAAATATTTCTCACGTAGATTAGAGTTTAATTTTCCTCACATAGAAATCTCAACAATTGTTGAATATCCTTCAAGGGTGTCCTAGAATTTACTGATAGCTTTTTATCTTCATTTAAAACGTTTATCATCCAATGACAATATGCTCAGGACAGATATTCAAAAAGTGGTTGAGGTCATCAGGTGAATAAAATTAAACTTTATGTTTCTATTAGAGCAATATGTTTTATCTTAAAAACATTTGATTGCTATGAACTGTAAAAACAATAACCTTTTCTCGGGTCCTCTTCCCTCCCACCTTAAACCAATCTGTTCACTCTAAGTAGCCTCATACCAATCCCCCAAGAATACGGGAAATTCCCTCTCCACTCCTTTTTAACAAACCCTGTCCGAAACTTGTTTGAAGTTTGTTTTCTACCCGCCAGTACTTGTTAAGAGATTCATCGCTATCCCTCAACCTTTTTACCTAACATCCTCATTATAATTTTACTATCATATTTATAGCGAAACTTTTCGAATTTGTTTTTATATTCAATCTTTTTGAATACTTTTTATTTTATGGTATACCACAAGAAAGAGATGTAAGTTTTATAATTGTCAAATGGGATTTTGTTTTTCTAATGTTGTTTGTTGATTGAAAAGGAGTAGTCTTTGTCCAAATCTTTTTTTTAATATAGAACACAAAATTATCAACTGGTTTATTTACTAGATGCATTGAGTTTGATTTCTACATGTAGTTAGTTATCTCAACAGTTCTTAAATATTTGTCAAGGGCATCCTAGAATTTGATGACCTTTATCTAAATGAAAAATGTATTTCATCAAATACCACTATGCCCATTGTCATAATTCAAAAACTGTTTTGATTATTAAATAAAATAATGTATAGAATTAAACTAACCGTATATATTGAATACATATTTTATTTTGGACTAACAGATTGGTTGTTATATGACCTTGTAATAGTAATTGAAAGGTAAATAAAAGAGGAGTTTTTTTCTAAACGATATAATTCGTTTGTTGGGTAATTGATTGAATATCTGATAATTGATATATTATACTTGGGAAACACCTTTGAGTGACTAGACCAGAAACTTGTGTTTGGATCATGAACTTATGTCAATGGAGCATTTACAAATTTAAATGTAGTTTATTTGAACGCTCTAAACTGAGTTATCTTTTTAAATACATTGACCCGGATTCTGTGCCGTCATTAGTGTACAGACAGTGCGGCCGTTTAGGTGACAGAGAGAAAAAAAAAACAAGTTGGGGTGGGAAACTTTTTCTTACGCACTCGTAAAGTAGTCTCCCTCTACAGGTGATCTAGCACACATTGTCAAAGTGTAGAAACAAATAAAAACATTATCATGTGGTTTTAATTTATTGAACGATTGAAGCGAGTTCTCCATTTCAACTCCACTGATTTGCATTTTTCTGTCTATCTGTGCTGGGTATGTCTCACTATAACTTTTGAACACATTAAGTTATTTATTTCAAACTCTGCAAAGTGGTTCTTTGGACCTTTACACAAATTAATTTCGTTCAGAAATAAAATCAAACGAATGATTGGGGAAACATCAACACTTATATGTAAACATTAATTATTATATGACCCACCTCGGTGGCGTAGTTGGTTAACGCGCCAGTCGTGTTGAGCCAGACCGCCGAGGACGGGGAGATCGAGGTTCGAATCTCGGTCGGGTGAACTGGGATGGTTTTTCCTAAATGGTTTTCCACTCTCCCTCCACGCAAATGCGGGTTCACTTCCTCTATATTCAACCTTCCCAATTCCTAATCAATTAGTGTAATTAGTACTTAAGTGTATAACCCGAACGGGTAGTAAGACGTGGTGCTAAATAAATAAAAATAAATAATTATTATATGTACTTGCCATTTAGGCAACATATACGGTTAAAAATAATAAATAATTATTATATGTACTTGCCATTTAGGCAACTTATACGGCTAAAATTGTTATATAGGTGAAAACTACTTTAGGGCCTAATAACATTAAATAAAAACTGAGTTTTTTAATTGTTGATTTTTTGGGGAGAGACAAATAACTGGGGGCCTGGCAATTGAAGTTCGTTCAGGGCCCCACGTCTGCTAAGAGTGGGACCCTGTCCCAGCTTGCTTCCCGATAGTTCGGTGGTTTGTCAGTTAAGAGCCCATTTCTTTAGTTCAGTAGCTTTATTTCTACTACCAAGACGTTATGTATTATAATCATTAAACCAAGTCTTAAATTTAATGAGTTATACAAGTGGTTATTTCGCTTAATTTATCGGTACCTTAGAACATTAATGTTTTAGTTCATAATAGAACACACATATTTCCGAGTTGTAATGTATATGATCATTATTATTGTATATGTATTAGTGATTACAGTTGATAGATAACTCAGAAAAAGGGTTATTGAACCTTCAATATTTATTTAAGGTGGAGTCATAGGGAATGCTAGAAAAGGCCAGTTTTTTTAGGGTTTTTTTTAATCAAAACATATATTTAGCCAAATAAATAAAACATTGCTTCATTGCAAAGCAAGAGTTTGATTTTCGTGAGTTGTTGAACATATCAGAAATAGATGACAAGCTTTTAAAATGAAAAGAAAATGTTGGCATAAATAATTCTAGAAATTGTTGACAGATATTCAAGAACTGTTGAGGTCACCATGTGAATAAAATTAACATCTATGTTTATAGTAAAGCATTATTTGATTTATTTTGACTATAAATCTTTTGATATAAAACCTGAAAACAAAAAACACGTCTCTACATCCCCACCTTAATAATAACCTACGCATCAAACATTGCTGTATTTATACCTGAAAAACCTGTTTTCATCGTTATTTATCTGAGACAGTTAACGTGAACTTTCTTTCTGAACCGACTGATTATATTATCACACCCCTTACTAACTTAAATCTAGAACAGACACAACATCTGGCCCCATGCCGTTAATTTATCACTGTGAAAGGGGGAAACCCATATTTCACCAATGAGAAATTTTCTGTCCATACTGGTAATCGAACCTGGGATCCTTAGTTCACTAGACAGCCACGTTACCAACTAAGCTAAGGTGTCAGACCTGTAATCAATGAATTAGTCACAACACAGGGACGATACTTTTATGGAGTATATAAGCCAATATAAATTAATTATATTTATTACAATATAATTAATCTTAATGATTGTGACCAAGAGTTATAACATTATGTAACCGAATCACTTGCTTCCGTGACCCACGATAGTAATATGATACATTTAAAAGCGTATCAAGCTGTGTTTTGTAAGGGACTTTGAAATGAGCAAAAAACTTTTTTTTTTCGTCAGACGTTCACGTTGAACGCTCAAGTGGGTGTCCGCCATCTTTGATAATATGGAGTAAATTCACACCACATTTTTGTCTGGCATCATTTATTATTTTACTTCCACTCCGTTCCTTTTCTTTCCTGTCATAGCGACCTAATAACATCGCCAGTCCTCATGTCCGCCAACAAGCCAAGAACAAATTCTGGAGTGAGGAATGGAAAGATGGTGAAAATGTAAATCCTTTTCTCCCCATTTCCTCTCTTAAATGTCACTCCATTTATCTTTTTACTCTCTCCATTACATTCCTCCATATCTCCATATTCAGCTCAATACTCTACCTTCTTACATTCCACTTCAATCTTGCCAACTTGCTTCTTTAAACTTATTATTTACCCACCCAGTTTATATCCTGAACAAGAATGTTTAAACTCATCTTAGTGCTACTATGACGCAATTACCTTATTTGGAACGCCAAGTTATATTTTACCCTCGAAGAAAAATATAACTGATCCTACATAATCTTAAACTGAATGCAAAGGGTTACTGGTTCGATGCTATTACCATGCTCAAAAGGAAATAGAGCAACTATAACATGATATACAATTATTATTTTAATATTTCAAATAATGATTTGTGAAAGGCTATAATTTTTATCTACTAGCCACATTGCAAAAAAAATTCTAGTGATTCGTAATGAGTGGAAATAAATTTTTATTTAAAAGTTAAAAAACTATAGAACTAATACCTTCATTTTACTATTGTGAGAATTCTGTATCAATTTGTTCGAAACAAAATACATTATAGTATAATTCTTTTTTTAGCACTTCATATTATTATATGCTCAGTTTATAAGTAGGTATGTTATAAATATGGTGCTATAATATTTACTAAACCAAACATATTTTGCTATATTTTAGAAGGAAATTATAATTTTGTTAATAAGATGCTGGTTCTGCGTGTATAGCGTCACAGAAACATCTGTCGTGAAATGTTGAGTTACACATCTGCGAATGGTTCTTCCTCCTCCTCAATTCTTCACATACCTCCTCAGAGCGCTGCTCATTATGCATTTCACCTCCACACTTCCATTTTCCATTTTCTCTAAAGGACCGCGGGGTGAGTGGGAGAAGGCAGTTAGAGGGAGGGGGGGAGGGTAGGAAAGACAATTTTCTCATTATCTCCTCGACATCAATATTCCTAACCACCATCCACGGCTCCTTTTATTGCTAGGGAACGTTCCTCACGACAATTGCTTATTACTTTTATTTCGTGTCTTCCTCCTTGTCCATCATCCTCTCACATTACACCTCATTATCGAACTACTTCTTTTTAGTTTGATCTAATTCCCTTTCATTCTGACAACTTGGTTGTGTTTCACATTATTGATATGTAATACAATATATGCGGTGTATATGAATAGAAGTTCAAACTCCCTAACCTGGGTGTACGTCATCAACCTCGTGAGATCAGTCTGATCTTCCAGAGACTGGGAGGCCGGGGTTTACGTTGAGGATGGTTTCTTAAACAGGCTCTCACATTCCTTCATCGTAAATAGAACCACTTCCTAAACTCTCAGTTACTTCCTCCATGTCCCATTAATTAACATATCATTCTCTATAGATTATCAAACTCAGTGCACCAAGGTTTTAACCGAATAAACAGATACAGGATTTAAAAAGTTTTGAGAATAAAATACTCAATAATAACTATTAGTTATATTATTATATAGTCTCAATAATAATTGGGTTTATTCGTGCTGTAATATTTATAAATCGACAGTAAGGAATATAGATTTTTACAATCATCTCTAAACATAAAATGTATATTTCCTCACTAATTTTAGCGGCCTAAATAAACTCAAGTATGTACTGTACATTTGTGGTACTTTATTTAGTATTTAACACCAAAAGTATTGATATATTAAATAGAATTATTAGTTTTACATAATCTATAATCCATTATTATTTTTATAATACATATAAATTCATTGGTATATTTTAAGGAAAATTTGCTAATAATAAATATATATTTGGTTAGGTACTAAGTCATTATTATTATTATTATTATTATTATATTATCATTATTATTATATTATTATTATCATTTTAACTCGCTAACTTATGTGTCAATAATATAAATATAACCACATATTAATGGATTAAAATCCTTGAAATTTTACATGCAGCGATTAGCATTGCAGAGAAATTATAACTGTGAAATTAATTATCCTTTTAGTGAATTTGTTTTAAAGTACAATGAGTAATACTTTTCGACTTTAAACTGTTTTTAATGGAAAAATTACAACTCAACTTTTAAGAAACCAAGTTTTCTTGGTAGGTGCCAAGCTGTGTTTCCTCCCACTAATACCGTAAGGGATGTACACATTTAAATAAAAAAAAATCTAATGAGGTAAAAATATGAAAGAAAGAATTAAAATTAAATACACCCCCTTTACGTTAAGGAAGTGGAAAGCAATTTATGGAAACACACTCTCAGTACACACAACTGAAATTCAAGCACTGACCTCACCGTCACTAGTAAGTAAAACTATACGATACCGACATTTGTTACTCGTGAGGGGGGTGTTTTTCTTAGCACTGCGTCTTACTACCCGTTCAGGCTATGCAATAATTACACTAACGTGCTAGGGATTAAAAGTTTGAATTTAGATTAAGTGTACCTGCATTTTCGTGGAGGTAGAGTGTAAAACCATTTAGGTAAAATCACCCTCAATACACCCGACCAAGACCTAGCTTTGATCTCCCCATCTTCGGCAGTCTAGTCTATTGCAAGAGTATCGCCTTAGACCATGCAGCCATGTAACACACGTCTGATCTGTTTGCTGGTATGATCGTGAGTGCTTCTCCTTGCAACCTTCGCTGCCATATGTCATAGACAAATCTAAAAACAGGGAAATTTACAAATGGGGCGGGGAAAAGAATATTATAATTAGAAAGAAAAAATCATTTAGATGAGGTAGAAAATTAAAATTTATGGCAAATTAAGATAGAATGGACTCTTCCAAATAACTTAATTAAAATAGATATTTCTAATAGGGAATTGGAAATTATGGGAGGGGGGGGGGCTAATTTTCAAAAACTACAAACTACTACTTCTCTGTGTGGGATAAAATTGAAATTTGGCATGCGGGTGTGGAATCTCTTAAGATCTACAAATAAACATTAAAATCTGAAAATTTTAAATTTCAAATTGGAGATCTGGAAGATGGGGGAAAGGGGTGGAATATAAGTGTAAATAACCTTTTAGGGTAGGTAGAAAACTTAAATTTGCCAGGAATGTATAGTGATCATTGCAAATATCAAATTTAGTACTATATATTATCTCTTTATAAGTAGGACTGGTGAAATAGGCAGGTTTCAAAATTTCTAAAGATAAAAGAATAAGCTACTTTTCAGTGTGCTATAAGATTGAAATTCGTCAGGCTGTGTAAGGACTGCCCCAATCTGCAATGAAGGTGTAAGCATCCTAAATTTCAAATAAAATTCTAGAAATAGATGTTTCCTTTAAAGCTTCCAAAAATTCAAACGCGCTCCAATTTAGTAGATAGTTTAAATTTTTTGGAAAGGAAAAATCCCTATCAACCAAAAGAATTTGAACATTTAAAATTTAAATTGGTTTACGGGAAAATGTCAGGGCTAAAAATTCCCAAGGCTAAATTTATAAACCCCTTATTGGTATGATAAAAGTTTAAATTTGGTGAGATGTTAAAGAAAGTATTCCAAAGACAAAAAAAAATAAAAAATAAACGGAAGTGATGGAAATATAATGGGGAATGAACAAGAATGTCAAAGGTTATAGAAAGCACCATATTTAAATACGGTAGAAAATAAATAACTAGTGAGGTTAAAATAATATTTTAAAATTTTAAAATCAAGAACTGTTTTTAAGGAGAGCTAGAATTTTTTTTTAAATAATATAAAGCACCTTTTTAATTGTGCTAGAAAATGTAAATACTTTCAAGAAGTTGAGACAACCACCCTAAATGATCAAAAATAGAAATTAAAATAAATAAATTTCAAAACGGGTCTAAGGCCTTTGGCACTATCGATTGCAAGTCTAAAACCTATTTTGTGGGATGGTAGGGTGGAAGGGTGAAAGGTGTGGCGTTGCTTCACAACCGACCAAAGTATCCTTCCACGCCAACAAGAACAGATAGATCACGGAAACCATAGATGGCACTAGCTACCGGACAGGTCTTGCGGAGAAATAATACGTTTGGAAATATCAGTTTTCTCAAGATCGAGTGAAATGTTTATGTTGATATTTTTAATTCCCCTTTTAAGATAATGTAACAATGTTTATTAATTGTTACATTTTCTTTTTCTTTTTTTTTTTTGTCATGAAGCCGGCAGTTTTCTATTGAAAAGGTTCAATCTTATCGATATTTGATCACTGTTAAAATTATACAGGAGATGTGTATATAAAAAAAGTATAGCTTAATCAACATGCTTCCATTCTTGAAGAAACCTTTTCCGAAAAGAAAATTACAAAACAATAAAAATTCTTGAAGATAACCGTTTGTTCCCATAGCCCTGCATTTCCACACCAAAGGAAAAGGGCCAATCGCCTTGAATTAGAAATTACTGTACAGTTTAAATATTGTTCGTGTTTTCCCTGTTTTGTCGGTCTTCGTCATTGGACCCGCTGCATTTCTGATGTCCTTTCTGAGTCCTCTTGAACCAAACAATGGTGTGCCAAAGGAACAATAGACCAGTCAACGTGCTGGAGATATTCTGCCCCTACCTCCACTCACCCTTTTACCAAGGCATCTCTCTTTGGCTGGAAGTTTGAAGTGGGTTGGTTGGTTGTATTGGGTGACGACGAACAAGAGCTAACTTTGTTATCTTTGTGTTTCTAAAGGTTGTCTCATAGAAAGTAGCTAGAGCTATCAACTTGAAGGCTTTCTAAAAACATTTCTCTCAATTTATTTCAATAAGAACTATTTAATGTGTACCTTTTTTAAGCAACTAGTTATATTATCATATGTCTTTAAAACTAAGGTATATATGAGACACATAATGCAGTTACTCATCCATAAATTCATCACTCTAAAATGGGAAGCCCCACTTTCACCATTGATCGATTTTTCGACCTGTCATAATTTGAACCCTTAGCTCAATATACAAACTTGAGCTTGAATGTATATTAATCTGGCCGTTAAATATTTGTATCTGGTCGATAAGTTAAAAGTGCTTCTAATGACCGCCAGATAGCATTTATCTGCCAGATAAAATGTATACATCCATCACATTTTAATCGGGAGGTTTAACTACCTGATAACTTTTATCTGAAAGTAATTGGCGTTGCCATAGTAATGCGTTGTTTTTCATGAGGTTTGACATATCAGAATATGTGTTTAGGTTAAAATATTGATTCGCAAGTTTAGTAAGCACATGCCCAGGCTCTAACTATATATAAAGTTAGAACATTTAATTTACACTTTTATAAAAACTGACAAGATATTTGTAGAGTTATGATTATATAATAACAAATTATTTAAATATGAGTACAATAAATGACATTTTGTAAATGTTGTACCAAACTATTGCCCACATTTTTGCAGACACCAAAATTAGTACTTGCAAGATAACTTAGCCTCTACGCCCACGTGACGCCATCTGTAATCTGTATCCTCGCACTTGTTTAGCCACCATTATTTAACAAATGTTGAGCGTTGTAGCCACTAGCCAGGTTGTAGCAGTAGCAGCAGGATTCATACGCATGCGCGCACCAGTAAAAACCGTACCAACCTTGCGTTTTCTGTATAAATCCTACAGAAAGCTATCCGGCAGATAGGTTCAGTTCATAATACGCGTAAAATATTAAAGTGCTTGAAAACCTTTATCTGGTCGCTAACTTTAACCTCTTGATAGCAATATCCATCCGGTAGTTTTAAGACCAGCCCTTAAAGATTTAGGTTCATTTAAATATCATAGAAGTTATAATATAAAACTGTTTTGAAATAAATTTGTTTTTATAAGCTAAATAGTAGTAGTGGAACTATATTCTCTATTGATTAACTATTCATAACATTTTAAGTTTTTGCTGAGGTTTTGGCCATATATATATATATATATATATATATAAAATTGGTTCGATAGCATGACAGGCGAAAAAATGTTTAGTGTTCAAAATGAATAATTTGTTCTAACACATACATACTAGACTTTTAAAACCGACTTGATTTCAATAGGCGAAAGGAAAGAATAATATTGCATTGAAATATTGTCTTTTTTTAAGATTATTGTGTGTTCCCTTCGACTCAGTGTTAAATATATTCTCTGTGGTCTTTGTTGATTAGTTTTTACTAAAATTAAATCCACTGAGAGAATTTACAGGTATAAAAAAGTTTCTAACACAATGGTGTTGCTCTTCAAGTGTTAATCTCATGTTAATTTAGTTTGTAAGCTGTATATTGAATATATTCAATACATTACCAAGGTAGGAAACGTGTGGCTAAGTTTTAATTTTTGTTTTCTTTTGTTCCAGGTATGTACTGTGAAACTCCTCTAATTCAAGCCAATCAGAGAGTGACTAGTTTATTGTAAGTTATACCTATTATAACTACTATAGCATTTTTATTGAACTGTAACCAATTTTATTTCCTCAAAACAAATTTCTATCCTCTTTGAAGAGTATTGAGACTGAAGAAGATTCGATAATGTCCTCAAGGTGACATGATTGATGGAAAGAAGGGATCAAACCCAACTTAAAACTGATGTGTAACGGAACTGGCAGCCTCGAAATGACCCGATTATATCTCTAGCCGGCCAATGTCTGGTCGCAGAGTGCGCATGCGTCAAAATAGCTTTTATACGCCCTTTCGAACAATTCGTTCATCTCTGCCTTCAGACAAAAGTCTTGTTAAAATTTCGCAATATATTGTCTTACATTTTTAATCTGAACAATTTTTGTCATTTGCGTCCAAGACAGATTTAACTGAGTAGTCAAAAGTTTACAAATGTTGACTAAACTTGTTCAAACAGCATATGTTGTTTTAAATGTTCGATTGAGCAACCTAATTTCTCAAAATATTACCTTATATATACTTGAAAAATATGTTGCCCAACTTTGGTATAGGAGTTAGCTAAACACAAAATTCCCTCGAGGAATTTCCAGTACTTATTTAATGAAAATACCGTTCAAACCCCATTCAAGTATTTGTTATGATCCAAGCTGTCATCTGACTGAAAATAATCACGTTACATTGACCTGTAGGATATTACAATAAAGCTCACCACATCGTATGTGCCGTCAAGTACAGGTTAGGTCAGTACAGGTTAGGTCAGTTGAGAGTCACTGCCAGATGACGCTTGATGACCGTAGTTTTACTATAGACTATCTATACGGTTTATAATAGGACACGATTTTGAGCATCCGTGCTTTTAGCCAAAAATTAAAAACATTTTTGGCAAGACTATATCAAATACAATACCTTAAGGCATAAGGTTGTAGTATGAACAATTTCAAATCCATTAATTTTTTTCACCATAATCTATACTACCCATATCAGATTATCCGCATTTATCAAATTGCTATGTTTCTAAGTGAGCAAGCATCACAATTTAGAGAGAAAAGTGCGTGTTACAATGTTAATAAAGTAATATTTTTTGCAATTATTTTTATTTGCCTGATCTAAGACATCACTTTTGAAATATACTGTCAATTACAAGGAGTCTAAGTTCACAAACAGGTTAACTTTATTGAAAGTTTTTTTTAATGGTCCTTCTACATGCCTCACGTAAATGCGGTTGCATTTACACTCATTTCTACCTTTTACAAACCAACACAACTAATTTGGTATCTTAAAAACTCGGTTTTCACCACGGAAAAAAGCTTAGGCGTTTCGAAACAGGTGTTGCGACCATAGTTTGGTAGCCTGGATTTAAGAGTTGTGAAACCATTAAACTCTATTTTAAAAATACAATCAAATTTAAACCTGAATCAAGGTTTAAAGGTTGGAGCACACCTTTGCGTACTGTATCGGCTAATTTTTCTATTATTTCCCAATTAAATATGTTAAAAACAAAACTAAAATATTTTCAGAATTGATGCAGTAGGCCTACATTCTAGTGTGCTTCCACCATAATGCATCACTCTAACAATAGATTGGACTGGTAGTGACGTAATCATGGTCGGATGCAATTAGGGTTTCTTCCTAAATGGTTTTCTACTCTTCTTTCTTGCAAATCCGGGTGTATTAAGGATATTTCATAATTATACCTCCTTCATCCCTAATTCATCAGTTTAAATAAGTTGACAACCTGAAAAGTTAGTAGGACGCTTTGCATAAAAATGTATCGATAAATTTTTGAATTAAGATTAAAAAATTATTTTACTTATTCATATTTCTTGGTTGTTAAGTTAATAGTTAATAAAGCTACACTTTATCCTATTTCATGTTCGGAGTGTAACTAACATCCCGGCGAACTAGCTGTGAGATTGGCTTTTGATGTTTACTCTAGTGTAGTTCATACCCATTATATCATTTTCAACTAGGCTAAGTATTTTCTTTAAACTATAATCCATAATGGAACTAAACTTATCATGATAATTTTCACGTTTAATCAATAAAATTAAATAATCTAAACAATGAGTCAAACAACTAAATTTTAAGTTCTAAAAAATATGAAAATATTCATGCAGTTGACATCGTTTGATCGGTAGTGTTTTTGTTTGTTTTTTGTATCTATGATTTGTTTTTAAAATTATAATAATCTTCACTAAATATATCCTTGATATATTTTGAAATACGTCGTAAACTACACGTAAAAAATACTCTGACTTCAGTGCTTTGAGTGTTTTCTTTCTCATGAGTCATGACACGTGTAATTATTTATTTAGTACATTATACAAAGTTTACCTTGGATTTTTCATATCAATACAATATACATACTTTCCATACAATACTGTAATATATTAACAGAAGGAAACTATTTTCAATGAAAGAACCAGGTACTGAATTTTAATAACCTATAAAGTGTTTAAAAAATACATAAATTGCATTATAAATACTAAAAAAATCTAATTTACCAAAATTATGGCTAAAAAATTATTCTAGACATGAAAATATTACTCAAAATTTAAAAATTACTAAAAAGTGAGCTATAAAATGTACAATTCCAAAATAGTGCAAAATGAACAAAGTGTATTTACATACAGTATGAGAATTGTCTGTACTTGGTTGATTACGGAAGTAAGTTAAATTGTAGGGATTATTTTATAAAGCCTTACATAACTTATAGATCGCAAAATAAATTGATTAAATATGAAAATTTCAACGAAGATGGGATTCGAACCCACGCGTGCGCAGCACAATGTATTACCAGTGCAACGTCCTAAACACTCAGCCACCTTGTCACATATAATGATAAAAATTTCGCACACTTTAAGACTATTGTAGAAGGGCAATGAAGAATAAGATTGACATCCACATTACATTCAATGACGAGAGTACAAAAGAGGACTGTAAAACCTCGTGCACATACTAAATTATTAACTCCACGGTGACCTGGTGGTCTAGGGGTAAGGTGTCAGACTTCTGTGCTAGGGGTCCGGGGTTCAATCCTCGGTCCCGGCACAGATTTATCTGATTGCCAAACCCTTCCTTCACCTCTGACAAGATGTGTATTAATCACAACTTGTGAATGTGAGGAATGCCAGGCCTCCACCGTGGTTCGGATTCCACGTTAAACTGTAGGTCCTCCATTTCATCTCACAATCACCCTACCATTGCACATTAGCGTAAGTGCGTATAACCCGAAGGGGTAGTAAGACGCGGTGCTAATAATAATAATTAACTCCACATTCTTTGCGTTCTTAACGAACTTAAAGGCTTTTTTTTATAATTCATCCAATATACCTAAGTGACTATATATTCTAAGCCATGGCAGGCGTTGGCGATCGCAACTTAATGGTCGATCTCACGGCAATATTCATTCGATCGTGTAAGAAAGTCACATCATCATTAACAGTAATTTATCTTTGTGTCTTTAAACTAGTAAATATATCAAGTATTTTCAAATAATATTTGAATATGACCAAAACTATCTTGATCAGTCATTATTAGTAATGTTATAAGGAATTTAAATAGTTTAATATGAAAATGTTCATTCTATTTATTCTATATTTACTTTCTCATGACCCCTCAGAAAAAGTAGGCCTATTGTAATGGTCACAGTAATATAATTTGAGATTTTGATGTACATCGACGTTTGATAACCTTCTAAACCCTAAAAATGGTTTTCCCAATCTCGTGTGTACGTCTGTGAGTCTGTATCTTGGCCTAGAGCTGAAACCTCTTTGCTGATCGGAATAAAACTTGGTATCCAGGGTTTTAATAAGGTAAGGACGATGTAGTTTACTTACGCGATCGACTTAAAATTAGACGTGAGATCCACCGGTTGATCCCGATCAACAAGACTGGCTATATGAGAATATATGATTACTTAGGTATGTGGAGGAATTTAAAAAAGTATAAAAGCTATAATTTCGTTAAGTACACAAATAATACGAAGTTTAGTATGTGCACGAAACTTTACAGTCCTCTCTTTACAGTACTCTCTTTACAGTACTCTCTTTACAGTTCTCTCTTTACAGTCTTCTCTTTACAGTCTTCTCTTTACAGTTCTCTCTTTACAGTTCTCTCTTTACAGTACTCTCTTTACAGTTCTCTATTTACTGTCTTCTCTTTACAGTCCTCTCTTTACAGTTCTCTCTTTACAGTACTATCTTTACAGTCCTCTCTTTACAGTTCTCTCTTTACAGTCCTCTCTTTACAGTTCTCTCTTTACAGTCCTCTCTTTACAGTACTATCTTTACAGTCCTCTCTTTACAGTTCTCTCTTTACAGTACTATCTTTACAGTCCTCTCTTTACAGTTCTCTCTTTACAGTCCTCTCTTTACAGTTCTCTCTTTACAGTCCTCTCTTTACAGTACTCTCTTTACAGTACTATCTTTACAGTCCTCTCTTTACAGTTCTCTCTTTACAGTCTTCTCTTTACAGTACTCTCTTTACAGTCCTCTCTTTACAGTTCTCTCTTTACAGTACTCTCTTTACAGTCTTCTCTTTACAGTTCTCTCTTTACAGTTCTCTCTTTACAGTACTCTCTTTACAGTTCTCTATTTACTGTCTTCTCTTTACAGTCCTCTCTTTACAGTTCTCTCTTTACAGTACTATCTTTACAGTCCTCTCTTTACAGTTCTCTCTTTACAGTCCTCTCTTTACAGTTCTCTCTTTACAGTCCTCTCTTTACAGTACTATCTTTACAGTCCTCTCTTTACAGTTCTCTCTTTACAGTCTTCTCTTTACAGTACTCTCTTTACAGTACTCTCTTTACAGTACTCTCTTTACAGTTCTCTCTTTACAGTCTTCTCTTTACAGTCTTCTCTTTACAGTACTCTCTTTACAGTTCTCTCTTTACAGTCTTCTCTTTACAGTACTCTCTTTACAGTACTCTCTTTACAGTACCCTCGTCATTGAATGTAGTGCACATGTCAATTTTATTCTTCATTACTCTTCTACAATACTCTCATACATTGCGAAATCCAACAAGCAATATATGACGAGGTGGCCGAGTGGTTAAGGCGTTGGACTGCTAATCCAATGTGCTCTGCACGCGTGGGTTCGAATCCCATCCTCGTCGAAATTTTTTTGATCTTTAATCAACTTGTGTCGCAATTTATAAAGTTTTTTTAGTACCGCGTAGAAACTATTTTATAAAAACCACCCTCAGTACACCCGAACAAGATTCGAACATGAATCTCACAGCCATCGGTAGCCTAGTCCACTCCGAGAGCAGCACGTTATACCACCAGGCCACTAAGGAGTATATCTAGAGGGATTTTTGTGATTAGCTATCTAATCTTTTAATTATGGATAGTCTTAATGAAGAAGAATAAAAGAGCTTTTTTCTTAAAATTCGCTCCAATGATCCAACGATTTTGATTTAACTGTCTAACATCACAAACAAAAGGGCGCAGATCATTTTCCCACGAATTTTGAGGGTACTTTACATTTAAGGGAATAAATATACCATTTTGATAGCTCCGCCACTTTTTAAATGCGAAAAAATTAACATAACAAAGTTGAAGGACTATTAAACTAAAAAACTTTTATTTTAAATATATATATATATATATATATAACCAATAGTTTCCGAGCTATAAGCAAATATATCTTTGTTAATGGAGTCTTAAAAATGGGAGAATTATTGTTATGCGCTTTGTTGAACAGAGTTGCTACTTTTTTTTCTCAATGTGTTTCTGTAGCAGTGTATATTATATCATTTATGCTCTTTGGTGTAATATATCCCTTATTTTTTATATTATGTGTCTGCAACAATGTATATTATTTCGTTTCATATAACTCACAAGTTTTAAGTAAATTTCTCGTGCACAGTCCAATTTATTATTTCTATAAAATGTGGGTATAAAAGTATTACTAGAAAATTTTAATCAATGGATTACATACAAGGGTTCAGCCAAGGTTCGAATCTTGGCTCAGTGAACTGAGGGTGGTTTTTGACAAGTTATTTACTGTTGTGGTTTTCCAATCCTCTCTCCGCACTAATGGTGATGTATGGTTTATGGTCTTAGCAATTAAATTAGGCCGTTAGTAGCAAGTGTGCTAGACCTATCGATAGTTACAAAAAAGTCAAATATCATGTCAAAATGAGAAGTTTTCCTAGCACTCAACGAACCAACATACAATAATATTGCCCAGCGCCTGTAAACTAGACTGTTCCGGCTCGAGCGCGCGCTCCAGTCTCTGGCCGTGTCCTTAAACGAAGTGTGATCGCGGGACATTCGATCATGGCACAAAAAGGTTGTCAACACCTGGTTTAAGGCATCACTCTTATAATATATCGGATATGGGTGAAAGAGAGATCTATGTTTGAATCCCCGTTGAGTCAACTAATTTTGGGTTTTCATAAATAGTCCACCGACTCCCCTTCCTGTGAATGTGAATACATTTTCTCTAAATTATACCTTCCTTCTTCCCTAGCAAATTAGTGCATGTAGACCGTATGGAAATAAGTGAAGTAAAATAAAAATCGTTGACATTGTTAATTCCGTTTCGTACATCGATGTTCACTTAATATTCTGCCCGTGATTGGTTCTCCGGGGCCGTCCTAACGATAGTTCTTTAATCCAGCCTCTACGGAGGGCTACTGACATTACGGAAATGAACTGTTCAGACTAGACTTTAGTTTGGTTTGTTAAGTTCTTTCTTTGGATGAATAAGTGTGGTATAAACCACTATATTTATTTTATAAAATATATTTGATTAACAAAATATGATGTAACTTGACGATCCAACACAGTTTTGTGTAAGTGCGGTTCTTGTTGTCCATTCCCGCTCTATACTTTGCCAATAGGTGATGCAAGAGACAATAGTACCTGGGGGTTGATTTTTAAAAAAATCATCGCGTTTTAGAACAAAATATATCAATTTTGTTTGGTAAAAACATAGATGATCTTTTTAAAACAGTTTAGTAACTGTAACTAAAGTTCATTTGTAAGAGAGTCTTCTGCCCTTTGCCTTTCATAAATAATGTTTCTCTTTATATTTATGTATGAATACCTTACATCTAACTTAAAATAATATATATTACATACAATATAGTATATAACATATATTATCTAATATATTTATATTAATAATATATATAATATATTAAAGGTTTGATGTTAGATATTTGTGTCATCGATATGTATAGCCTGTGTGTTCATATCGAACATTATGACGGGGACATAGAGGTTCGAATCTCAGTCAGGTGTACTTAGGATAGTTTTCTAAAATTGTTTTCCACTCTCCTCCCATGCAAATGCTGGTACGCTTCCTTTTAATATATCATTCCTCATCCTTAAAACTACTACCCTAAATAGTACATAAGCTTATAACCCGAATGGCTAGAAGCGCGGGCGGTGTTAAATATATATATCTAACATAGATATAAAATATCGATGGTTGAGAATCGATAAATACATAAACACATATATTTATCGATGTATTTATATCGGACATCGGTACAATATATCTAAGGTTTAGAATTATTGGCCACCAAACATAGAGAACGCTAATATATAACGTCGAACCTTTAATATTGATTTTCGAATTCAATTTCTAATAGTAGCCAGTCTGAAAATAATCTTGTTTGAAAGTCTCAGAGTAACACGCCCGTTTCTTTCCTGTTGTTTCTCCTCTCATTGCTTGTGTTATTCTGAACCGGAACACGAAGTAGTCGACTCCATTCTCAACCCCACTAAGGCGTTCCACTCTCCACTGTGGCGATCTCATAGACGTTATTGTTCCGTTTTATTTGTTTCATTAGAGGACAATTGGCCGTTCCCTGCGGACGCCATTCCTGAAAATGTGTCGCGGGAAAAATAAACGCCAAGCTTGAAGAAGTCATTTTGACCCCTCACTGAACGCCAACCTTAATGGGGGGTGAACATTCCAAGTCTGAAACTTTCAAAATAAACAGCCTCAGCTTGTTTTTGTTGTTGTTTTGCTATCAGTAGCTTTGTATATAAAAGTACGCTATGACATAGTAGAATTCTGGTAGAAAGAAACTTTTTTGTTTAAATATTTGTTTGGTATAGAAAAAAATTAGCTCTGCGTTTTCCTACTTCTTTAGGTAGTGCGCATGTGTACTAACTAAGTTAAAGAGCTAGGGATGAGTAAGGTAGAATTTAGAGAAAGTGTACTACCATTTACATTGAGGCAGAGTGGAAATCACCCTCAGTACACCCTAACGGAGATTCGAATCCCGATCTCCCTGTCTTCTACAGTATTATCTATTGTGAGGGTGATGCCTTAAACCATGTGGTCACCGAAGCCGGAGATAAAGTTAAGTAAGGCTATATTTTTTAACTACGAATCTAAAAAAAAAATCTTAGCCTATGAGATTGAAAAGTGTTCTTGAATCCTTTTCACTAATAATCCCCAAGTTAATCCATATCATAACGTTATGAAGTTGGTACATGTTACTCACTCTCCCAATTAAAGCGCGCGCACACACCACACACACACACTTGCCCCAACTTTTACAAAGTGTGAAAAGTTTGTTCTCTAGGGTTATTTAGCGGGCCATTGTCTGAAGCGCGTCGGTTTAATGACTAGCGGGGATTATATTGGTAAGTTCGCCATTGTTAGCGCAAGGATTATATAGGCTTGCTTCATCCGCGTCCCGAGACTCAAGTTTGCAAGTTTGGCGAGTTCGAACGCAGGTATTGAAGGAAACCAGCCAACAAACTCGAATGTTGGACAACTCGATCTCAAGATTTCTGAGTGCGAATCCTTGTATTCTGCGCTTTGAGTTCTTTACCAAACCACTTTCTTTTCAAGGAGTCGGGTGAATGGTAATCCATTCTACAGGTGTCGGACCCCGCGGGATCAACTGTCAGTCTGCCGTCTGCGTCAGGTTCTGTAAGCATTGGTTCCATTCCAACTGATGCCCTAAGGCTTTAGATGTTGTTAGGGTCCTAATATAAATTTACAACAAATGTTGATGCTTTTCCGCTTCAATAGTCACGCGGTTTAAAGTGACTGTGCGGTTCGCCGTAGAATTTATTTTTTAGAGAGGTTAAGGGAGGTCATCAAGATGGCTCTTATATATGAGCTAAATGAAATCATTACAAAAATAATGTTTGTACACCAATTCTGACCTAATTCTATATCTTATCAAATACTTATCAAAATAAGTATTCTAAATTATTATTATTATTATTATTATTATTATTATTATTATTATTATTATTATTATTATTATTATTATTAGCACCGCGTCTTACTACCCTTCGGTTATCGAAGCTATGTGAAGAGTATTGTAGATGTGAACCTACAGTTTACGGGGAATCGACACGGTGGGCTGGCATTCCTACATTAAAGTTGTGATATACAGTTTTCAGGGTGAAGGAAGGGTTTGGTAATCAGATAACACATGTGCCAGTATTGATGGATTAAACACCGACTTCAACTGGAGGTACAACACCTTAACCCTGCCACCAGGTCACCCTATTCCAAATTCAGCTTTGTGTTTTTATTACGTGGTTACCCAAGAAGGTACACGATACAACTTTCAAATAAGCTTAGCTCATTGATCTATGTTACGTGACTAAAAATATAACTTTATTTATTTTAGACATCCGTAGAGTTGAAATATATATAATACATTCTGGAGATGTTTTAGGTACGATATGAAGGCTCAAATTTGATCAATATTTACTTATCAATAGTTATAAAGCTATAAGCAATATAAGACACCTAAACAGATCAAATCTTTGGATTAGGATACAAATTCAAAAGACTGGATGGAATTACAATGGTTTACAGACTACTCCAGTGTTTTTTACTCTAAACATGATATTATTTCTATCTTTTTCTAAAATATACCGATAATTAGTTAAATTAGAGAACCAAAATTAATTCATCATAATTATATTATTATAATATGTATAATAGAAGTTTTAGTACAAACTTAAGCTCAGTTTTCCATAGTGTGAATAGTTGATTAAATAGAAACATCTGATGCTTAAAAATGCAGAATCTCTATATGAGTAGGTTCATACACACACTCCAATTTATAGCAGGATTACCTTGAAGGATTACACTATGACCCATCTTATAAGGTAAACCTAGTGTAGTAATGTAAGGCAAGCTTGCTACTTTACAAGCTAAACTAAGGTTACCTAGATACTAATATATCTTATCCCTAGGGCTGGTGGTATTAGTTTGAATACATTAGAGCAGTTGTTCTCAAGCTGGGGTACGCGTACCCCCAGGGGTACACGGGCACCTTTCAGGGGGTTTGCGAGCAGCTCTCAAGGGGAAGTGGGAAAAATGACAAGGGACTTATGGAAAACCCTAATTGTTGGCAGTTACCATTATACAGTTATTTCTACCCCTTTTTTCCCCTACTTTCTCTCGGCTGGAAACCGATTTCTGAGGATTTTTAACCTCTACTTCCGGGAGGCGAGACCCTTTTTCTGCATTAGAAGACTCCACTACCATACTTTTTTCAACAAAAAGAAAATATTGGACTGTCCTGTGATGAAACCCTCAAACACAGTCTCAAGAAAACTTCTTTGGCAGACTTTTGGTTGCAAAGGCTGAACGAGTTTCCTCATATCGCTGACCATGCCATCAAGTTTTGATGCCTTTCTCAACAACATATCTCTGTGAGAGTGTTTTTTTATCCATGGTTACCTAAAATATAAGTACCCAATAGGCTAAATTTGGAGCTGGACCTCACTTGAAAGTGTCACCTGTACAACCAGACATCAAAAAGTTGTGCCAAGCCATGCAGTCACATCCTCTCATTGAAAAACTTGGATTCATAATATATCAGCTCCAGAATTACAATTAAAATTTTAATTTGAAAATATTGTTTAGGTTTACTTTTTTTTTATTTTCAACAAATTTGTGAAGAACATATATACAACTTTTCACAGACTTGTAATATTAAAATAATGTTTTTTTAACTGATCACAACGTTCTCAATAAGAGATAATGTTAAGTTTTAACAGTTGGATTCTCTAAATAGTTTTGTCACATTTAAAATATTTTGATTACAGATTTTTTCCCAAATAAATTAAATAGAAAATAATTTAACGGGTGACCTGGTGGTCTAGGGGTAAGGTGTCGGACTTCTGTACTTGGGTTCCGAGGTTCAATCCTCAATACCGGCACAGTTTATCTGATTGCCAAACCCTTCCTTCACCTCTGACAAGACGTGTATTAATCACAACTTGTGAATGTGTGGATTGCCAGGTCTCCACCGTGGTTCGGATCCCACGTTAAACTGTAGTTCCTCCATTTCATCCCACAATCACCCTACCATTACACATTAGCGTGCGTATAACTCGAAGGGGTAGTAAGACGCGGTGCTAATAATAGTAGTAGTTTACCATGTGTTGGTTTTGTTTTTTTGAACCTGTCATTTTAAAAAAATGTTTATCTTGGGGTTACATTAAACTTCTAGTCGTGGCTAAAGGGGTACAATCTAGAAAAAGTTTGAGAGCCGCTGCATTAGAGAATATCCAGTGTAGTTGTGTTCAAGTCTCGTATAGGAACTTAGTGGATACGAAGCATGAAACGATTGGCTCAAACTCACCCTATCCCGCATCGTCGGACATGTGAGCCAATGCTCAACCTTGTCTGGTCTTGTTTGCTGGTTATAGGAAGGTCGGGGCTTCAGTTCCCTGCTGTGTTTACGATGTGTACTGCCTGAACGGATATGGTAGACTCGTTATGGGGGAAATTGACTTTACTAGCTCAAAATAAATATAAACCAGAATTGTTTTTTTAGATTGCGCTGCTCATTTACCCATACGGACTGACCACATATTTACTTACACTTGTAGGCATGATTCTTATAGAAACTTACCCAAATTTGTTGTATTTTGGGTTTTCTTAGCACCGCGTCTTACTACCTATTCAGGTTATACGCCTATGTACTAATTACACTAATGGCTTATGGATTAAGAGGGCTTAATTTAGAGGAAGTGCACCTGAATTTGTGTGGATGGAAAGTGGAAATCCGTTTTGGAAAACCACCCTCAGTGCACCCGACAAGGATCGAACCCAGATCTCCCGTCTTCTGCAGTCTAGTCCAACATGAGATTAGCGCGTTAGACCACGTGGCCACCGAAGCGTGTCTGAATTTGTTGGGTGGGAGGTTGAATATATTTTGGTTGGGAGGGGTGAAACCCTGAACTATTCTGACCGACATTCTAAACCCCAACCTACCCGTCACTGGTAAATCATTACCAGACGAGATTGATATCTTAGCCCACTGATGGGGAGTCCTAGAATTTCCAGGTGTCCTAGAAAATAGTGAAAATAAATTTTAAGTTAAATATTATTGAACCCCAAAATTTATTCATTAGATTTTAAACTTATCTTTCTTTTTCAGTACTGTGTACTCCTTTGAGTTATAATCCTAAAGTTAACTTTTAATTCAATCAAAAACACAATTTTAATTTAGTTAAATTTTAACATCCCCCACTGGCACTGAATATAAACCAAAATTACCTTTTAATGGGTCTATCGATATTTTTTTCTACTCTTTCCTTTCTATCTCACTGTAATTAGCTAACTTTTTACTTTGGTCCTTTGCCAGTGGCCATTTGTGGAACTGTTACTAAACTCTTTTACCTTCTACTACAAAAATATTTAACTAAAAAGAAAAGGTATAAAAACTTTTTACTAGCAATAAAAATGTGTTTAAGGGTAATATTGTGATGACTGATTTTTGACAAAGCACAGGATTAATAATATTGTTTGTTAACTTTTCTAAAATGAATTAATTTAAGGGAAGACTACTTATTAAATATTTCAGAAAATTTGACATTTTTCGAAAATGTAGTTCATGATTTTGTTCAAATTGGGTAGCGGTTTATTGTTTTACACAATGAATGATAAATAAAGATTTATTTTTGTGTTTTAAAATACAAATAATTTGAGGGTAGTTAGCCAATGAGTGATTTTTAAAAGTTTAATTGTTTCTATTCATGTGGTATTGAACAATGTCTTTTAAAATGTATATATGAAGAGAGTTTATTATGATTAACAAGATATTATATTTGTTTTTCTGAGTATAGCTTTTTCAGTTGTAGTGTACTTAAAAACTATTTTTGAAAATGTTGTTCCATTGTGTCAAACCAATTATTATCTGTCGCGACCCACTCCCCGTGGTCTGTTATGTCAGGATAACTTGCAAGTGGGGTAAGATTGCAGGAAAGGTGGTTGTGTGGGTCCATAATAATATGCAGGTTTGTGAATTTTGGTTTAAAAGTAAATACCAAAGGATTATATAAAATGTGTTGATGGCTGTCAGATAAAGAATAAGAAGGATGGACACACGTGCTCGTGGAAGAACGGGCTTAGCTTGTGAATACTTAGACCGACCAAGTTGACTGTTGGCCTCTACAGAACTCAATCCCGGGACCCTGGGATCTGACGATTTTTATAAATATTAGGCTATAAAATTAGGCAACCCATCTGTACTCTATAATTAGTAACAATCACCTTTTTTTAGCCATCAATAAAAAAATTAATTGATTGGATCCAGAATCTAAGTATTAAATTTCAAAATTAGTCTTCAAACTTTACATTTATCATAAAACATTTTAAATTATACCTCAGTTTCTTTCGGGTTTCATTAAACTGTCAATTGGAAATACGAGCTTCCACGAAGCTCGTATTCGACTCATAACAAATTGATTGACGTCTTTACACGGACATGACAGTAGCAGACATATTGAGAATTGATACGTTTAATAATGACATTTATGTGACTGTACCTGTCATAAGACCGACACATTTTATGGGATAGTCCCTACAACAATACCAACCTGCGGGATTACACATCTCTCTTCACAGGCTGTGTGAGGTAAATTAGCTGGTCAAGGTTTGGGATACTGCGTCCACTGTAATAGTACATCCTTGGTAAGTTGAGAAGCTGAATATAAGGACTTTAAATAGTCTAGTAGTACATCTGGTAGGTAGAGAAACAGATCTAAGGATGTTAAATATTCATGACTTCAAAGGATGTTAAATAGTTTCTTCATTAGTACACCCTTGGTAAGTCATTACAAAAAAAAACAGGAGCTAAGGATGTTAAATATTCTCTTCATTAGTACACCTTTGGTAAGTCATTACAAAAACAGGAGCTAAGGATGTTAAATATTCTCTTCATTAGTACACCTTTGGTAAGTAATTACAAAAACAGGAGCTAAGGATGTTAAATATTCTCTTTCATTGGTAAGTAACTAAAAAAACAGGAGCTAAGGATGTTAATATATTCTTTTCCGTAGTCCATTCTTAGTATATTGAGAGGTACGATATAAATATAGTGTCGAAGATACGTAGTATATTTAGATTATTGTCTCATATGTTTCTACACAATGTGGTTTATCACTAATAATTTAAATGAATGCTTGGTTGTTCTGCAAATTACACTATTTCCATTCTGCTTTATTTGTTATGTATTATTTAAGGTCACTGAGGGCTAGTTTAAAAAACTCATACCTCCTTGTTTATTATTCTTTAAATTTATACTCTGATTTTGGTTGTAAAAACAGTAGTGAAAATTCAAACATATTTCCTTGCGGCCAACATTGATAGCATTTTACTATATTATGTGTGTTATTGTATAGGTATTGATAATATCTATCAAAAGTGACATCTGCAGATGACATACATTGGTGTATGAATATATTAACATTGTTTTAGTAGTTTTACTAACTAACCTCTATTGTTCTTCCTACCAAAATAATACTATATTAATTTGTGCTTATTAGTAAAATAAAATATTTATTAGTCGTAATAGCCCACCTGTAAACTTTGACTTGGTGTGTAAATTCCCACCAAGTTGATGCTCGTTCTTCGTGTAGCTTAGTATCTTCAACAGAAACTACTCTCAGTTCTTTAACAAGTTTACAACACTCTGGTGATAGCTGTTCAAATAATGTGTTTCTGAATATTATTACATTCCTGGGATATTTTTATAAGGGTTCTATTGTCTTAACAATTCAGGTTTTATTTGATTTATTTATTTGAGGTATTTAACGTGCACTTTCTGAACCAAATGATTCGAATATATCAGCACGCAAGGAATTTCTATGAGCAAGAACGAAAGGGTCTTCCGATTTTGCCTGGAAAGGTATTTTCACGTGCCTTCCAGGGTTATTTTACATGCACAATTGACATGTGATGGCAGCTTTAATTCCCCTCCGAAGGAAATTATGCTACAGATTTTCATCGCTCAAGAAAAATTCGCCCAACCCGGTGTAGCCGGAAAACATTAGTCCAGGATGTTATTAGTCTGAATGCAAGAAGGAATCAGCATCGGCACGCACTCAAAGGAACGGCATCTCTAACCATGTCTTAAGTTAACATTACACTGCATTAACAATGTATACATGCAATCAAATTAATAAAAGTCCAAAAAAATACAATAACAAATGAGTTCTGATTTGTTCTAGGTCTGTATTTTGTCCACACACACACACACACAATTCCTAAGGGTGACATCAACAAAAAAAACACTACTTAAAGGTTTCCTAAATGGATTTCCACTCTCTTTCCACACAAACGCATGTTCACTTCCTCCCAAATAAACCTCACTCGTCCCTATCATACTAACATAATTAGTTAATATCGCACAAACCGAGCCGGATGTAAGAAAAACGTAAGAGTTCCCTCTCTCTCTCTCTCTCTCTCACAAGATTCTACAAACATTATATGATTAAAGAGAATACTGATGAGAGCTTCAGTGACTGGATTAGGAGAGTATAACTTCAAGTAGATCTTGAGAAAGGAGACAGCGAATTGATAATAATTTCAACAAGTTTGAAGGATGTATTTACTTCTATACTCAAAACAAAGTTATTAATCTAAGAGATAGAGGATGAAGTTGATGATAGGAACTAGGTGGGAATTTAAATGGAGTAAGGTACTAAGTACTGATAAGTGGCAAGAGAGATGAACTAGAATTTTCAGTTTGTTATCATAAGCGAGTTAACTTTAGGATTATTTTTTTCACAGCGTTTTACTATCCGTAAGGACTATAGGCAATTTGACTAGCATACTCCTCTTTGGGTCAGAGAGGTAAAATTATAAAAGGAAATTTACCCCCTATTGTGTGAAATAAGAGTAGTAAAATTTTACACCCGGCTTTGATTTGAATCCTGGATTCCACCGCCGAGAAACCAGACTAGAATGAACCTGACGTTCAGCCCACGTATCCACCGATGAGGCTGTACTGTAATAATAATAATTCGAATACATGCTCATTAATTATAGCTCAAATTGTTTATAAACTTTTTTTAAAAGAAAACCGACCCAATTTTAAAATAATAAATGTTCTGTCTATTCAAGAATCAAATTCGGAACGTCGATCCAAAGACAAATGCACTACTCACTATAATTTAAGCAGTTCCTGCTCTTTTCTTTATATCGGTGGGTACGAAAAACTATGCGTATATATCGTGCAATATGGTTTAGTGGTGAGGATGATGTTCGGGATCGAATCCCGGTTGGGTGTACTGATATTGTGTTTTAATGGTTCCTCCCTCTGTCCATGCAAATGCGAATGAATTTTCTACACTCTCTAACTACCTTTCCTTTTAACCTACTGCTTAGACTGCTTAGAGGCTTCAAGTTAGGATGCAACCCGCTTCTCGATATAGCTTCGGAATCTCCGGGTTGGCGACGGCGTTGAATATCAACGTCTTTTCTTGGTTCCCTAAGAGCGTGTGCGAAAATGTACAAGGATAAAGACGTCAGTTTCAGCTAGCTTTATTTTTCCAGTTAGGGAGAGGCCAGGGCTCAAATCTAACCTGATGTAGTGATGTGCTTTTTAATAAATGTTCTCCCACTCTCCCGCCTCAAAAATTTGAGTATATTTCTTTTAGGGTCTACCTTACTCGTGCTTATTCCATCAGTGTAAATGTATGAATATCCCGGCTCGTACAGAAGCGTAAAATCCTAATGAAATAAAAAATGGTGATTTAATTTGTTTCGTTTATGTCCCCACTCAACTTAACTCGTATGTATGATAGAACGGGGTGGGCAGCAACGTGTCAAACCCACACACATGCACATATGTTAGCTTTAAGCGTGCATTCAAGTTGTCGCGCTCATCAAATGTAATTTCGCCGACAAGTGACATAAACGCCTCGTTAATACTTCACTCTCGGGTTGTTTATGGACATGTGTGTTCCTGTGAAGCTCTCCCAGCTGGGACCGCCACTATTTGGGGTCTTGGAGACACACATCACAGAGCTTGATTTGGAGTAGTCTTGGAGACACAAACATCACACAGCTTGATTTGGAGTAATGTTGTTAGGGGTCTTGGAGACATACACATCACACAGCTTGATTTGGAGTAATGTTGTTAGGGGTCTTGGAGACATACACATCACAGAGCTTGATTTGGAGTAATGTTGTTAGGGGTCTTGGAGACACACATCACAGAGCTTGATTTGGAGTAATGTTGTTAGGAGTCTTGGAGACATACACATCACAGAGCTTGATTTGGAGTAATGTTGTTAGGGGTCTTGGAGACACACACATCACACAGCTTGATTTGGAGTAATGTTGTTAGGGGTCTTGGAGACATACACATCACAGAGCTTGATTTGGAGTAATGTTGTTAGGGGTCTTGGAGACACACACATCACACAGCTTGATTTGGAGTAATGTTATTAGGGGTCTTGGAGACACAAATACCTCATAGCTTTATTTTTAAGAACGTTAATATGTGCAAAGATACAAAAATGTCAAATTCTTTTGGTATATTATTTCATAAAATGTTTCTAATCTTGGTTTCATTTTTTTTAAATAGCCTCTGAAGAAAAAGAAAAATTTTGCCCAAAAATGTATTAGGGCTACCAAGGCCTAATTTTTTTTTATATGATACTACCAAATATATTCACTTTTGTTTTGTCTATATTCTAACCATATTTTAAGTGAATGGTAATTAATAATAGGACATTTTAAGTAATTCCTTAAACCTTAAAATTTAAAATGAATTTATTTTATACGAGCATAGTAATCTTCACTTTTTAAAAAAACATTATATTTGCTGTGCTTTATGTGAATTTCTAGATTATATCAGCACTAAGAAATGTTTTAAAACCCGATTCTTAAAACTGCACCGAAATAGCAAATGTCATCTCATAGTGCCCCTCTAATATATATAGCTATTAATTTATTACCAACCCACCTTGGTGGTGTAGTTAGCCAGCGCGCTAGTCATGTTCAACTAGACTGCCGAGGACGGGGAGATCGAGGTTCGAGTCTCGGTCGGGTGAAGTGAAGGTAGGTTTTCGTGAATGTTTTTCCACTCTTCCCCACGCAAATTCGGATTCACTTTTTCTAAATTCAACCTTTTCAGCTCCTAATCCATCAGTCTAATCAGTACCTGAGCGTTTAACCCAAACGGGTAATAAGATGTGATACTAAATAAAAAAATATTTTTAAGGTAGCTATGTTTAAACAACCAATATATATTTGACCACTAGGACGTATATTTTAGAGCGTTCCTGACACACTTTTTAAGCGCGCCATATCCTAATAAACAAACAGGCTGTTCGCATATTTACACTACTGGGGAATGTGTGGGAAAGGTAGTCTATAAGATGAAATGTAGTTGCGTTTGTGTGGAGGAATATTAGAACACCCTTTGTACACAGTACCGATTTTTGAAACCCGACCTCCTTTTCACAGTAAAAACTGACCAGACAAAGGTTGAATACTAATTCCACGTACCTATCGATGACGGTAAAATACTTTTGAAGCACTAAAATACCCAAATGTTACGATACACCTAGAATAATATCACGGCACTTGATTATGTCGTGTGGAGATACACACGCTGGAACAGAGGGAGTCATTCAGTATTTATATTTTTTAGTGTAAAAACAGTACTAGGCAAGTCTGTATTCTGTTGTTTTTTTAGCAGGATACAACCTAAGCCCCAAACACGGCGGTAGTTAGGTGACCCGTGAACTGGACTGTGTTGCGGGCTAGTCTGGACTCAACACGTCCAGGGAACATGCCCGCCTCATTCTAGCCCTCACTACTGGGCTTTTTTTTTTAATCACAAGGTTTTATTATTATTATTATTATTATTATTATTATTATTACCACCGCGTCTTACTACCCGTTCGGGTTATATGCACTTACGCTAATGTGTAATGGAAGGGTGATTGTGAGATGAAATGGAGGACCTACAGTTTAACGTGGAATCCGAACCACGGTGGAGGCCTGGCATTCCTCACATTCACAAGTTGTGATTAATACACGTCTTGTCAGAGATGAAGGAAGGGTTTGGCAATCAGATAAATTTGTGCCGGGACCGAGGATTGAACCCCAGACCCTCAGCACAGAAGAACGACACCTTACCCCTAGACCTCCAGGTCACCCACAAGGTTTTACCGCAAGGATTAACTGGTCCTGTAGTGTAGTGGTCAATGCACCTGAGTTAGATGATACTATTATTTAGAGCAAATATTTTCATTTTAAACACAGTTTTCTTCAATTGAACCATTTTGTCTATATTCCGTGGTCGTTGTATTATTGATTGGTTGCTTAGCGGCGAACATAGGCCTTTAAGACCACGCGTTGACCGTACACGCTGCCTCCAGCACGTTATATGTTGAGCCTTCTCCCTCCAATCCCCCTCCACATCCATCTTGTAGAGATATCTAGCCATCTAATTTTGTGTCACCTCAGATGTATTTGAGTGCCAGGTATGCCGTCCATGACAGATCTCAGACTTCTCTAGGCCTGCACTATGTCTACATGCCCTGCCCATCTAATCCTGTTTCATCTCATTCGTTTGATTAAAGTTAACAAAATTTCAAACAATTGTATGTAGTATAATTCTATTATATAATTATTAATAAAAATATCAAGAGCTATTAAAATGTCCCACTGGTAATAAAATGGACCGTTAAATAAAACTAGTATCTAATTTGAAATACATCAAATAGTTTCCAAAAAGTAATATGATTCCTTAGTAGCTATTGAAACGTAAATTCATCTCCGTGACGTTGCGTCCCATTTGTAATCCTCTAAAAAAAATAAGAGAATTTTCATTCTATTTCGCAATAAATGTCATTCGACAGTTTCCCTCTCGCCGATTGTGACTTCGGGGATGTTTTATCCCTTTTCCCGGCCCCAAATTTCACTCCATCTACGTCCCACAACTATCTTCTGTCTCCCCCAGGAGGGTGAAAGAGGTGGGCGGGGAAAGGTTAAAAAGCGGTTGGAAAACAAGTAGGAACAGGATGGGTGGAAAAGGGACGAGGGGGGTGGGGGGTGGGGGAGATAAATATCTCCCCTTTCGTACTATACAGCTCGTGTGGCCACTGTATCGCATTTTGCAGCCTCCTATCTAGGCCAGGGGAAAAACAATCCCCCCCTTCTCATTTTACCGTCGGAAACACTGTTTCGCAACAGATGTAGCTGCGTAGGCTGTTCGCAGGAGACAATGGTGTAAAACTGAGGAGAATAATAGGGCTTTTTTTTAAAGTGTTTTTGGATGGACGAGGTAGGATATATACATTGCTGTTCTACGGAGCTTGGTTATACTCATCGGGGCAAAAACAGAAATATTATGTTTCGTACAAACGAGTGATGCTTCCGTACTTAATTCAGTGCAATTCAAATATTACTGCGTGTATAACCAACTGTCATAGTTATGATTATTAAATTAAGTAACGGAAGCTATCATGGAAATTTGTTCCTAATTTAATGGAAGTAGAGGTCATAGTTCTTAGCGTTGTTTATGTACAGTACATTCACATGCGTTTAGTAAGAAAATAATTCATTTATGTTATATATCACTACACCACAAACTGGATGATATATTAAAACAACACGTTATAGAAAGTAAAATGCCGAGCAGATGTGTATTGTCATTTTTTTTAAGTCCATTTCAAATAAATGTTTGGTAGAACTACAGCGTATAACCCGAACGGGTAGTAAGACGCAGTGCCAAATAAAAAAACTACATGTGAAAAGGAAGCTCGTATGCGGCAGCATGCCACTAAGGAAATGGTAGAAAGTTACGGGTGTGTCTAGGATACGTTTAATCCTTTCCGTGGAGGCTCTTTCCATGTTCCGATGAGAATGAAGGATGATGTGTGAATGTGATGGGGTGAAGCCAATGAAGATCTTAGCCTAACTTAAGCATACTCAACCAATCATTGGTGACCATGGGAATCAGTCCCTTTCAATATAAATTCTCCGGTACCAGCTGGAATTGAACCTGGGACCTCTAGGTTGGCATCCAAGAGCTCTGACCACTATACCACGAGGCCAGTTACGTTAGAATAATTTCTATTATAACTTTTTCTACTCGTCTTTTCCTCTACAGTAAAACATTGCTCTGAAGGAAAATGTATTGATATTTGGACTAATATTCACGCTAGTGGGTAAGCTCAAAGGTATCAGTCTCGTCTTGTCTGTTTGTTGGTGATGAAGAAGAGGTGGTTCTGATTCCAGAAAAGGCTACTGAGGTGGTTTTCCCTAAATTCCTCACACAATTTCTTTCAATGAAGGGGCTATAAGTTAATTTAAGGTTATAACTCCCTTATCCATTTTCCTATAGTTTATAAAAGCGAGTAGTCCAGACGGGTAGTAATATTTGAAGGGGAAAGTAAAATGTGCCAAAATAAATAGTCAACAAAATTCATCTTGTAGTGCCCTTTGATTAGTTAAATTAATAAATAACAACGAATAATTTAATGAAAAATATAATTTACGTTTGAAAACTAAGAGTAAAAGGTGTTTAGATTACTATTTTACAAACCAATAATAAATAGAAGCCCATTTTTTCTTTTAAATCATATTTATCGCTTGTTTGTGGACTAGAATTATACCTAACGTTTCTTGCGTGATAAGTTTATTTTCTAATTTTGACACCTGAATATCTTAGGATACTTTGAAAATAAAAGGGGCTCTTACAATAGAGACCTCTGACAAATCAATTCCCCACCTCCCCACCCTCATTTTCCCCTTTTTTTTTTTCAGAGTCATGTCTTACCACCATCCGTGTTGTAAGCCTATTTATTAACTACTCTAATATGTTAGGGACTAGAAAGGTTGAATTTAGATTAAATGTACCTGCACTTGCTTGAGGCAAGAGTGGAAAACAATTTAGGAAAAACCACCCTCATTATACCCGACTGAATCAAACACCGATCTCCTCTCATCGGCAGTCTAGTCAACTGTGAGAATGACGCCTTAAACCATGTGGCCACTGAAGCGAGTATTTTCTTTTTCATCGCCCCCTAAAATTAATGGTCTCTATTTCCATCTCATTTAATTTTAGTTTATATTTTATTTTCACCGCGTTATACTACTCACTCGGCCTATATATATATATTATAATTACGATAGTGGGGTAGGTATGAGGAAGGTAAAATTTAGGAGATATTAACCCACATTTGTGTAGGTAAATTTGGAAACAATCTAGGAAAATCCACCCTCAGCGAAACTTATTGGGATTTTGATCCCTAGCCTCCGTGTCGCCAGCAAACCAAACTAAATTATATTTATATTTAAATAACCTACCAACCGCATGGATAAATTAATTATATGAAACGCTTAAGTGACAGTAATTGTATTTAACCTATAGCATATAGCTTATATATTTTTCATTAAATGTATTTAACGTGTACATTTAATATCAGAAAAGACACAAACTAATTGAGCCCTAAAATAAACCCAACCAAGTTCCCGGTCCAAAAATTTTAGGGTAGTGGCCAATACTTGCGATCTGGTTGACGCCCGTGGCAAAAACGCTACTACCTGGACGTCAGAACGTCGAGCAATGTTATTTATATGAAGTTCCATAGTGATCACGTTTCAGACCAAGTCTCTGTCGCTAGGCTGTGGTCACGTAGTACATCCACCCTCATATATAACAAGACATAGCATGCTGCGTCCTGGTCACAGATATGATCGTGCCCAGGTTATATGGTACACACATGGCCCCCATATCTTGAAGCGGGCCCCCAGGCCAGGATATATGGAGAGCCCCCCTAAGTTTAAGAGCAACATGATGCTCTACAAGATTTGGGATAAAATAACTCGTTTTAAATAATGACCCAAATGTAATATTTATATGGATTTACATAGTAAAAACTTACAATAATATTATCAAAAATATCTCTAAGTATATTTCTAGCTTTTTTGACGCATATTTTTCAATAAATTCAGTAAAATCACCTTTCTTGGCTAAATCATTTTCGATGCACAAAATTTGTAGATGATTTAGTTCTTGACCATTTGTATTCCTTTGCCATGTTTTCATTCTGCTGAACGATCTTTCAACTGAAGAAACAGGAACTGGACTTTACAAAACAGTGGCTTTCAGAGCTGAAGTATTTCGTGCAATAAGTCTTCTGACGGATTTTTCTCTATGTATTTACACGTTTTGCTAGTTTTGCGGTAAGTTGATCATCGTCTAGGTTCTGAAAGTTCAAAATGAGTGAGAATTATTTCCCACGAGTCATGTGAGTGCTCCGTCACTTGCACTACTAAGTCTGTTATAAGCACGATCTTGACATGAAGGGATATTCCTTTACTTTGTATAGTAACGTTCTTGTTGCCAATACTTGCTAATACTTTGTGGCAAAACACAGTAACTAGTATACCTTTCTTTAAAAGACTTACAGACATTTTACCTCCTGAAGTCAGAGTTAACATTTTTAAGGGAAGGAGGGAAATTGTAATATTTATGCATGTTACAGACCCGCCACGCTGCCCCCAAGCTAGAGCCCTGTCAGCCCTCCCATACCCCCCGCCTTGTGGGGGCCATGCTCATACATATCTAAAGCTCCATGGCGGGAGCCCACGATCGAGCTATACCAACCAAGCGGCCGCCACCGTTAGTGATAATGGTGCTAACATTTGCGGATAGAGGGAGTCATGTGGTCAGCACATAGAACCCTTCAGCCACTAAGCTCAGTTTTCTAGACCATAACTGCTACCTATTTGATCAATTAGTTTATCGTGTGTCCTCACGAGTCAGAGTTCGACCCTGTTCGTGACCCATTACTTCATAGAAACATCCTGGAAGCACTATGAATCTAACTTGGGACCTCTCGATTATCAACAGGAACTTTTAGCAGTAAACCACAGGGGTGGTTGGCATACATATAATATATATTAACTACGATAGTGGAATAGGGATGAGTAGGGTAACATTTGTAGGAGACGTACCCACGTGTGTGTGTAGGGAGGGAGGGGGAACAATTTAGGGAAGTCCTTCTTCAGTGACACAGACGTGCAGTCAAATGATTTAGGGTGTCGAACTATTTAAATTTAAGAATTATGAGAATAAATTCTAATAAATACATACATAGGCTGACTCCGCTTTTTGGGGTGCTGAGTAAATATAACAGCTCACAATTATTGAAGCTAGGCCTTACTATTTAATCCACGAATTTGGGGTTTAGCAACTCATCTGAAATTGGCTTACCAATTAAGTTATTTAAACTTCGGTTCGATGATTTTAACCTCAAGTTTGGATCCAATGGGAAAAAAATCAAATCCTATCTTCTTTGAGTCCAAAACTTAAAGTAAAATAAGAATTTAAAATAAGATATATTGGTGTCAACAAAGACTGCTACCTGCTTCGGTGGTCACATGGCCTAGGGTGTCACTCTCTAGACTGCCGATTACAGGGAGATCGGGGCTCGAATCCAAGTCAGGTGTACTAAGGGTGGTTTTTGACTAAATTGTTTTCCACTCTCCTTTCACGCATATAATTGCGGGTCAACTTCCTCTAAATTCAACCTCCTCATCCCTAACTCATTAATGGAACTAGTGTTATTATCAAACAAAGTTCCTCCAGTATAATTTGTTTGTTTTTTAAATAATTTGTAAATGAGTTTGTAATTACTGGATTTTTTTTTACTTTCTCGCTATCTTACAGGTAGAGAAAGTATTGTGATCGTTAAAAAAAATCGAACTCGAGATTTTGATGAGTCTTGACGTTTCATGACTCCCTGAATCCGAAAAATTGATTTTTGAATTTCCGTGTGTCTGTCTGTACCTCCGAATAGAGCCTAAACTATTTTACCAATCGGGCTAAAAATAGGCATCTAGGGTTTTCATAGGGTCGCCCCAAGGGGTTTTTGGACTTGAATATCTACCCCTAAATTTAAGGGTAGTTTACTAAAGGGCAAAAAGAGAAAAAGTCATTTTCACAAAATCGGCTATAACTATTTTGATTAAATTTCATTTATAAACATTTATAAATATTTCAAACAAAATGGCTACTCTCAATATTTCAGCAAAATAACTTTAAGGGCTCCGGTCTGATGCGTAAATTCTCATTTTTTATCTATCTCCGAAACTATTTGAGATATGAAATTACTTATCATTACAAATATGTATATCTATTTATAATACAAATATTTTATTCGAAACATATTTTTACAAAACAAATAACTTTCAAACTATACGTAAATATATATATATATATTCTTTTAACTTTTCGAACACTAAAGGTTAAGTATTGCGACCCGTAAGAAAAATCTAACCTGAAATGTTGATGGATGTCGACGTCTCATGACCCTCCGAACCGTATTTACACTAGGTGCTTAGGAAATAATAAGGTAGAATGTATTAGAAATATAGTCACATTTGCGGCGTGTGATTGTGATAAACCGTTTATGGTAATTCACCCTCAGTACGGTAGGCTAAGATATAAACCCCGAACACACCGACACACCGGAATTTATTAGGCAGACATCTTGTCCACGTGTCCACCAATGAGGATGCGAACTTCTCCCTAATGTTGCGCGTGGTCTACACAGCCTAATCGTTATAAATATTATACTGGTTAACCTTGTTGATCCTGGGGTAAAGTACTCGTCTTAGGACTCGATGTCCGTGGGTTCAAACCCAGCTGTGGTTGATGGATATTTCTGGAGCGATGAAAATCCATATCACAACTTCCTTCAGAGGAAGTAAACCCGTTGCGTCGGTCTCGTGTCGATTGTGGTATTTAAAAGAACCCTGGAAGGTGTGTAAAAATACCTTTTCCGGTAAAATTGTAGGACCTTTCACTCTCGCTCATAGAAATTCTCGTTTGCTGATATAATTAAGTTGTTCAGAAAGTGCACGTTAAATAACCCAAATAAATATTGTTTTATTGATAAGTGAACGGGCATGAATTATTTTGTTGTGCATATTCATATAATCTAAGACCGCATCTGTTATCTAGTGGCCAGAATCTCTGGCTACAATCCAGAGGTCCCGGGATTGATTCCCGGTGCTTCCAGATTGTTATGTGAAGTAGTGGGTCTGAAACGGGCTCAAATCAGCCTCGTGAGGATAAATAAGGAGTTACTTGAACGGAAAAGTAGTGGCTCCGATCTAGAAAACTGAGAAAAAAGTTTGAGGGTTCATTCTGATGACCACAGGACACACTATATCTGCAGAGGTTGACACTACATTCGCCAGCAAACGGATATCACTTGGTTGGTATAGCTCTAGTGCGGTCTGAAGCCTTGGAGCTTTTTCATCATCTTATATAAAATCGTCGATATAAAGTGTAGCTCGCACTAATGGGCAGGCAGATGAAAGCCAAAATTTTGCCTTGTTTCGATTGCCAATGCCGGTGATAGGAAATCCGGGGTTCGAATCCCGGCCTGGTGTACTGAGGTTACTATTTCTAAATAGTTTCCCAATCCTCCTCTACCCAAATACGGTTACACTTCATTTAAATTATATTTTTTTTCGTCCCTATCCCCCCAGGATGTATTTGTGTGACCCAGATGGTAGAAAGACGTGTAGGATATTGTTTTAATGTATCCAGTAATCATATTAAATTAATATTGAAGCCTTCAGGATTAAATCCAAGATCTTTCTTTGCATGTTTTTCAATCTTGAAACTCTTCAATATGCGAGGATTCAAGAGTTTCTTATCTACTTTATATTAATAAGTTAGTTGAGATAGAGTTAGCTGTCTCTTATTTAATTCTCAAACAAATAACTCATTTAAATGCGCCATTGTTTGAAATGAAACATGAATTCACTTTGAAACAATGTAGATACACAGCATTACCCTAGCACGGCGCAGGTAGCTGGCATAAGTTGGCTCTGTTTTATTATTGTTTTAATAGGATTAGAGAAAATGTTTTATTATTTTCAATTTCTACATGGCAGACAAAAAAGGTTCACGCACTTTGCATCAACTTTTTTTTTAATGAGGGATCATACTAATCCCTTCGGTAATAGAATTCCCTAAATAAAGTTATTCCTCAAACGTATTTCTGAACACACAGGCTCAAAAAGGTTGTTGGATTGGGAGGGGGGGATGAAATACGGCACTCTTATCCTATTTGTTGGTACTCCATCTGCCTTACTATTTTTTAAAAAGGGGGTGGGTGAGGAGGGTGTATTTATTCTCCAAGTTTATTCTCATTCCATTCTCATAAATCTGAATCAAAGCCGGTGGAAAGAGAGGGAAAAGTAAGGCAGAGCACACGGGTTATTATCCATGCTTGTTTTAAAGTAATGGCAAAGTTTCGCCCGCTCTCCGTAAGAGCTGAAACTTCATTTTCTGTTCTTGGTTGGGTGTATTTAGATGTTGGGGGGGGAGGGGATTGATATTTTAGGGAGAGGGGAAGGGTTTAATGACATTTTGAAAAATTTATTTTAGGCAAACATTTGCTAACTTAGAATGTTTTTTTATTAAATGTATAACACAATCAACCAGCGAGTTATTTTTTCGCACTCCGCTTCTTACCATTTGTAATGTTATATATTTTTTGGTCAGGATGAGGGATGTCAAATTTTATAGGAAATCTATACCACTTTAGTGTTAGCAGAGTAGAAAAATGTTTAGTAAAAATTCTCTTAGTAAACTTGGCTCAGATTTAAACCCTGATCGCATCGTTACCGGTGAAACAGATAATATTAGACTGGCCAGCTGCAATGGACGTCCAACATCCTGTACAATGAGATCACCGGTGTTATTACCTGAATAGACAATATGTAAACATTGTATACACTGTCTAGAGTCAAACTAGAACTGTATTGATTGTATACACTTTCTAGAATCAACTAGAACTGTATTGATTGTATACACTCACTTTAACCTTTCAACCTTTTAGTCAGACGACCGATTGATCTTAAAGTTGATTGTACAAAATATTCCTCTTTAACTTTATTTTATTTTTAACATCCATCGTCATTTTCACGTTACATTTTATTATTTTCTCCTGACTATTTTAACGGAAGTCTTTTTTTGCCACCTTTTTTTAATCTCATTTTCAAAAATGTGATTATAATATTTTCTGTCACGTGGAAAATGCTAAGCAATAGAATTTCCTCTGTTAAAAATGTATAATATAGATGGAACTCAGTCTTCTAAATCTGCGTGAGAAATTGAAGTTAGGAAAATATAACGTTTACTGAAAGAAAATATTGAAAAAAGATTACTCTAGTGCCCAAAAAAAGTATAGTTATAGCTTGTTTAATTTGCAAGAATATATATTACTATAAAAATATAAATTATATTAAAAATAAAATAATAGAATTCGTTTTAAAGCATTTATAAAATGTGTTCTTATATTTAAGATTATAAAAGATTAATTCTTTAATATTTACGATAAAATTATAATTTGAATTATTCAATTGTTTTCAGTGTGTCCAACTATTGATATAAGTATTTTAATTTATATTTCTGACAAGGAGCTGAAATATGAATCTTGGCATAGTGGTAAATAATGGACTTATATCTGGTTATTTTTTAGATTTTAAATTAAATTATTGCAGTTTATTAATGTAGTACCGGTAGTAAATTTATTTCATTTAGTTTGGCCATCAAATCTTAAGAGTTAAGTCGGGGTAAAGTTGTCATATTGTGAAGATGTAAAAGCATGACATTGTCATGGAATGATAACTAAACTTTTTAATAAATTTAAAGTACGAAAGATTAAAACAAACACTTTACATTTAATAGATAAAACGATAAGAATAATTACATGATTTCAAATAAAATATTTATGGTTGATAATGAATTAGGAAAGCTACCACGATGGACACCTTTCCACTCGTAATCGGTCCATTATTCCAGTTAACTTTCAACGCGCAAAAAAAAAAAAAGCGGATGTAATCAGACACACATCTGGTTGCGTAATTGCTTCCTAAGAACTGCTTGCTTGTACCTTGCGGTTAGAGCGGGTCACTAACCTTTTACCTCCCACTTCCTCCTAAACAGGAAGTAATAGCTCCACCGGCGCTGACTGGCCCATAGCTCTCTTAATTCCCTTAAATGCCTCCTACTTGGCTTGATTCTAAGACTCCCCTCACTTAATTATAAGCTAAATGTGAAATAAAACAAAAGTCCATAGCTTCCAGGTTAAAAGTAATAATAATAATAATAATATATTTTGACGAAATTGGACTCTAACAACAGCTTGGTAAGAGTTAAAAATTTCTGAATTGAAAAGATACTAGACTAAAAATAATGTTACCAGTTGAAATTTGGTATAGCCTATATGTTTCTTACAACTTTTAAGAACCTATGAAAATCTTAAAATTAGAAAATAGCCCCAGACTTTATTATAAATAACTATTTAGGTTGTGTTAAGTGAAGGTTAATATTAGGTCTGAAATAGACAATTGTAAGCATGCTGCAGGCTATTAAGAACACAATAGGCCTACCTTGATAGACAAAAGTTATCATTGAAATTAGAATGTTTTATAATTAAATTGACAAAGAGAACCTATTATTAAATGATAAACTTTAAAGGAGGTAGGGGGGATTTTTAAAAATTAATATGAACTTAAACAAATGTCTTTTTGTTTTTAGAAACTATGGTACGTGTTAGGCTTCTATATAACCAAATGAATTCAAGTGTTTAAGACTAAAAAAAAACTAACCAAATAAACATTATATGTCAAACATGAGATAGTGTGAAAACCCCTAGTTAATCTTCACTATTTAGCACAATTATTTTGGGATGAACGTATATTTTTATTCAGTATGCATTTAATTTATTACCTATGGTTTCCATACTAAAGACAAAGCTTACTTCTCATACGACTTACAAGCTGTGCTAACCAAAAGCAAAACACTTTATTGCCCCCAACTCAAGTAGTCTCACCGCTACGTACGAATATACGTTTCATCCATCGAAACCTGTCTGTAGTGAAAGATAGAGTGCCGTAAGAGGTGACTTCATCAAAGCTTACTTGAGGGTGCGTGTGGTCTGACGCCGCTAATTAGGAGATTAGCGCTGTGCACTAACGAGGGAGCGAGATGAGCCGGTGACGCGCCACTTCTGCGCCTCCGTATACCTCTCATTCGTGTACAAATTCAGCTCACTTATTTGTGTCCTAGAACACAATCTTTTGTATACCGTACCAATTCAGTCAGTATAGATCAGACATGGAAACAATTGAGAGGTCTAAGAGAACATTTATTCTAGTTTATAAAAATTACTGTTTACGTTTAAAATAAAATAATGTATCGACTTTTTTAATAATATGGAACATATGACCGGGATAGATTGCCATCTGGGATCAGTCGCCTAATGTGTATACTATTTGCAACTCTGATAACACAGACCGTTACCCAGGGTGCACCATGGGAGGTTGTCTAACGTCGTACCCACAGTGAGATGATGTGATGTTAGTGAGTATGAGATTGTGGAGCTGATGTGAGTCTTAACCTAACTCAAGCCTAATTACCCAAACATTGGTGACCGTTGGTATCATTCCTCTTAAGGGAAAAATACTCAGGGTACCAACCGGGAATCGAACCCGGGAGCCCTAGATTCGTAGTCAAGAGCACTGACCACTATATCACAGAGCCGGTAACTTCCAATCGGAAGTGTATCAACCGAGATAAAACACAGAATTTCACCATTCGAAGTGGTGTTTTTTAATACAAAGGGATGAGTGGCTCAGTGGCTTAGTGATTTTATAACCATGCAGCTTGATATAAATAAAAATTAAATGTTCCGGTGCACCGCACACACTTTCTCCCACCTTTATCTTAAAATATAAGTTTACTAAGAACTCGTAATATTTGTGAAACCAAATAATAGGTCTATACATTGTTGTAAAAAGACTATACCAAAGATCATAAATGAAATAATATACAGTACATTGTTACTTATTTACTCTATGGAATTAGGAACTTGGATATTGTTACAGAAAAATTGAGAAATGAGAAATATCTTTGTCCGTCAAAGATCATAAGAATCAAATTAATTTTCTAAAACCTGAATTAAAAAGTAAATGTATTTGTTTGTAGCTCAGAAATTATTGGTTTCATGAAACTATATTTCAAATAAAATATTTTTATTTTTAATAGTAATACAAATTTACAATTCTAAGTTAATTCGTATTTCAAATAGGTGAGGAGAAATGATGAAAATTGGACCATTTTCCCCAAATAAAGCACCCTCAAAACCACTTACATGAGAAAATAAGAATTTCCAACTTGTTTATAATGATGAACGTATCTAAATATAAAATATAATTAATATTGTTAAAGCGAGTTTCGAGGAAATTGATTTTTTTCTCTTTTTGCCCTTCAGAAAACTACCCTTAAATCTAGGGTTGGATATCTAATTCGGAGGCACCTTATGAAAACCCCACATACCAAATTTTAGCCCAATCGGTAAAATAGTTTCAGCTTTAGCCCAAAGTATAGACGATAGACAGACGGACAGCATTGTGAAAACCACATTTTTTATTTCAGGGGTTCATGAAACTTCGATATTTATCGAAATTTCGAGTTCGATTTTCTTGACTATTACAATACCTTCTCTCCGAGGTGTCGAAATAAAGTAAAAATAAACTAATAATTACAAATTTAATTAACAAAGCTCACTCTGAGAAAGAGAAAAGGTGTGGGAAGAATCCAAGCACAAATGTGACATCTTCTTTCTCTCTTTTGTCTTCTGTAGTAGAATCAGTCACACACATATTTAAACAGAAATTTAAACACAAATTGAGTAATATTTCGGCACTGTTGCCTTTATCAAACAATTTTACACTAAACATATTGTAGCAATAGCATAAAACGCCAATAAAAGTGATATTTGACCGTTACAAAAATTACTAAAATAGTATTTATAGTCCTGTCATTTTATAGAGAGTTGTAACTTTTGATGAATAACACCAATACCTAAAAAATAACACTAATAACATAGTAAAATATTATTAATGTTGACCACAATAAAATAAGATGTAAAAGTCTATACCACCCTTCCAAGCATGTTCTTACTGGTACTGTACATTATAACAAAGAAAGGGTTTAAAAAGTACGTACAGACATAAAATTTAATCACGCCGTTCCCTTGCGTTGTAGACAAGAAACTGTACATATAGCTCAAAAACAACAACTACATACTTATAAAATAGCTCATATAGGGCTAATATATAGTCATACAGGGCTTATAATGTTCCCATAACAGGTACCCCTCTACGCCATTTTGAAGAGCTTCCGGAAATCTAGCATAAATATATGGTTTTATTGCTAAGTACCAATAAAAGTATGTCAATTATTTAAAACATAAACATAGGAGGGTGTATATATTAGCTTTTCAACATTTAAACTAACTTTAAATAAACATTTTCCTTCTGGTGTTTTATTTAACCCACGTCTAACTACCCATTCAAACTATACGCTTATGTACTAGCTAAGTTAATTGTTTTAAAGATTAGGAAGGTTATATTTAGAGTAAGTGCACCCGAATTTGCGTGGAGGGAGAGTAGAAAACACTTTTGGAAAACTCAATACACTCGAACAAGATTCAAGCCTCATTTTCCCCATCATTGGCCTTCTGTGAGAGTAGAGCGTTAGGCCATGCGGACCCTTCTGGTGTTAAAATAAGGAATAACCGTATTTTTCAAAATATATCACAAGTACGATTTTGATAGTTATTACAGCTATTGTCTTGAACTTGGTAGATAATTATTGGATTGTTTTGTTAAACATTTTAGAGCTATCATTACTCACTCAAATGAAAGGATCTAGTTCATTAATAACCTGCCTTTCCCCAAGGATATAACTGTATTTGGGATGGGGGGGGGGGTGCAACTTAATATTAATTTAATCCTCACGAATCAAGATTTAACATAATTGAAGCCAAATCTAACATTAGCCATTAAATACTCGCTTATCTTCATAATATTCGAAAAAAATCTCTGTTTCATCTGAACATTAATATCAATTCAAGATTTATATTGCACCTCAAATTATAATAAGCTTAACACTTTTCTCAATAATTTGTTGAACATTTAAAAAGGTTTAGGCACACGATTACTGTTTTAAATAATTAGTGCTTAGTTTAATGAACATGACTTTATTAATCGACTACATATGCAAACTTGTCTAAATAATATAATACATTTCATATCTTGCCCAAAACACAGTGTGACACAGCCAAATGATTGATAGTATTTGAGACATTTGTTGACCCCATTTGACTAATTCTACAGGAATGCTGTTGAGCATCCGAAGTAATCAATTGTGACTTCATAACGGTAAACAAAACTAAAAGAAAGTGAGAACTAAAGTGATACTATTACCTGGCAATTATGTTTTGGGTTGAAGAGGATAGGAGTTAGAGCATGTGACATGAAGTTGTGAGTGCGTGTAACACCTAGAACCGCCAGGCTATGTTTTAAGACACGAGAGAGGATAACATTATACTAATCAAGTGCGATGGAGAGGGATACGAGACAGTACTAATTTTAATGCTATACAAGTCCGCAGAACGACAATACATTTCAACAAACGTGGTTTGTAGATCAGAGTGGCAGAGAAATGTTATCTTTATACAAACGTTCATAGAAAACAGATAATAGAGTCTGCTTGTTGAATATCGTAGAAACTCGCATTAGGAGAAATTAATGCTGACTCATGATGCTAACGCAGACTGGAGATGGTTAGCTAGCTGCATATATCATGTTTGAGTTGGTAAACCAATATTATTGCGATGAATATCAACACAAATGCTGCAAATCATTGTGATTACGACAATGTCCGTTTGGAGGGTAACACAGTTCAATTAATTTAAATTATTTGGTATTTGCCGTAATTACAACGATTGGCAGCTTGTTAGTTGATATTCGTTTAAAGTTACAATCTTGTGTACTTGTCAAGATAACATCACTCCTGAGTCGCAGATGGCCGTGGTATTGATAGATCGCGATACTATTGGTCGCTCATATGTAGGTGATGATTTACTCACGTCCATCACAGACTCAGCCTTAAACCCACGAGTTAAGAATTATCCTCAACACGGGACAGATCCTGAATATCTAAGTGGTGTGTTAAAGCCAAGGATTACGGGTTCAATTCCCGTGCCCAGGTGTAATTTTTTTCAACTAATTTAACTTATTAATTTTAGATTATGGTCAAGATGGATGTTTCAAAATATTGGTGTTTGATCTTGATAGAACCTAATTCATCGATGTACTCGTTTTCCATTCAATTAAATATTTCAAATCACCTCACAGGAACAGTTGAGGCGGCTGTCTGCTTGTATCTGGCTGCACAGCATATGCGCCTATAGAGAGCATGTGAAATGATAGTATCAGTTTTTTATAAAGCTCGTCACGAGACCACGTTCCTGATTTGCTCTTGTTTTTTCAAACGCGTGACTCCATTTTAATAAGAAAACTTACAATTTATAAAATTAGTATTATTATTTTTTTAAACGAGTATTATTAATCATCAGAACTATCCCCAGTCATGGAAGGAAGCTGAGGCTTGTACAATGGCAAATTGGCCATAAAAGTGAGTGAATTCGAGTGTGCCTGCTCTCATAGTAAAATACACTTTTTATTGACAGTGTATGCTGGTTGTAACTTGTAAAAAGGGATTGTCACATTTCACATTAAATTGTCTTAAATTTTCAAAACAAACAATTTTCATAATTTGCAGCTGAGGCAGCTGTAACTGATCAATCAAAAGGTACATGTCTTGAATAATATTATTCCATCAGTGTGTGTTGTTTTATATGTTCTATTGATAAAAAAAAGTCAGGCTTTACATAGTGTGGCGAATTTCATCTTTCATTCGCCACACTGTGGCTACATTGAAAATATTTTTCCCAACTATGGCCTGGAACATGGAAATGATCTTAAGGTTACGGGCATAGTCACATAAAGTGTATTATTCGTAGATTGACATTTAATTTTACTAATGAAGTGGGGTAAGGGATGGCTTTATTTTATTCTACAAGCTGAGTCAGATCCTGTTCACCAATTCTGCTGGTAAGTTACAAAGAGCTACGATCAGTATTGAACGTAAGAAAGGCAATAAGTTTAGTGGATAAAAGGCTACTCCGAGTAGGGAAAACGAGAGCTCACATGTGGAAAGTAAATTATTCACCGGTCACCTGGGGGATCGAACTGATGTGCCTCCGCTTAGAAAACCTCCCTTCTCTACCCTTTGTCCAATGGAGTGGGTCTCGCTGTCATGTAAGCTATCCTCAGAGGTATCCGAGTGCCGTCCTCTCTTTGCGAGTTGACAATCTATCGTCTTTAAAGTTTCATCCCCCCCGTTCTTCCAAGTGGCGAGCTGGGAGCGGAGCATCTCCAGAAGAACTCAACCACCCCTCTACTCCCCCGTCCTAAAGGAGGACTACTACACTTGAGAAGTGTTGCAAGGTTTCCCGGGGCAGCAGCCAACTAACTCCACTATGTACTCACCAACTTATTACTTGCATTGCTGAGACCACTGTCATTATTTACCACTTTCCCTCCAAGAAAATGTGGGTGTATTTTATTTCAACACCCTCACCCCCCTTTATTCATTCCAGAGTACCATTATTGTGATAAAATTCAGGTAGCCTAGACAGGTATTAAAATGTTGTTCATAAACCTCAAGCGTCTTACTACCCTCCCAAGCTAACGATATACTTACACCAATTGGTTAGGTAGGCCTTTAGTGAAGGCAGAATTTAGAAGAAGTGGAGGGAGAGTGGAAATACATTTAGTACAAAATACCTCAGTATTCCCAGATAGAATTCGAACCTTGGCCTTACCTTTCAATGGAAAACCAATCAAAACACAAGTGACGCTTTTATACATCTTACCACTGTTGTGGGAAAAATATAATAATTTCACTTGCTTTTCCTTTCCGACTGACAGAAGGTCAATAGTAACAACAGTCAGAATAATAACATGGTTACTCGCCTGAACATGTTGTCAACGGTATACATTTCATTAAGTGTTTGTTTGTTTTTTGTGCAGCTTTTACCTTGTTATTACTCAAATAATGATAACAATATTATTTCCATGCATGGTAAATAACACCTTGCATAGTTTCCAATTGTTTCAAATATTTGAATGACTACTTCCCCGCCGGGGCACATATTCACAATTAATTTGTTCCAAGTCACAGCAGAATGAGCAAATACAACTGTTGGCACACCACACGTCATATATAGCAGAGGTTCGCAACTTTTGTTTCGAACTGGTGGCTTGTGATAGGCTCCACTGATATTTTTAGGTCAACATTTATATTTTGTATATTGAATAATTTTTAAAATATATATTTTACAAATGAGGAAAACCTCTTTTCGCTTTATGAGGTAGTTTTATTATATTTGGAATAAGGTATAGGAAAGGTGGATAGAAACATATAAAAGGGGACGAAATCACTCTGGCTTTTACAATGAAAAGAAGAACACAGTTCACACTTTGCATTGCTGCCATTGAATAAAGAGGTAATGGTTGCCTTTTAAAGAAAATCGATCGTTACCGTCCAATCCCCGACCCAGGTTTCATTCTATCGGAACTCATCAGGGAGGAGTGTGAAACGCGCAACGCAATTTCCTAAAAGTGTAAACTGTAAAGTGTGAACTGTAAAGTGTGAACTGTGTTCTTCTTTTCATTGTAAAAGCCATATTGTGTTTCCTCCCTTTTATATGTTTCTACCCACCTTTCCTATACCTCCTTCCAAATATAATATTTTACAAATGTGTAAGAACAAAAAGGTTGATTTTATTTTTTAAATCTATTAATTTAACTAAGTCTAGCTAGGAAATATTAATTTTTTGAAAATAACCATATGGACGTTGACATTTTTTATCCAACCTAAATATTCGGTTGTAAAAATCAATAATTTACAAAGAATAATAGTTGTAGATTTTATCTAACTTATCTAAAAATCTAAACATTATTCACTAAGCACAGATCCCCAATCGGGCAATATTAATTCATGTTTAAGGTTGGAGTGGGGGGAACTCGACTTTCATAATATAGTTGGTCAAAATAAATAATATATTTCTCCAGTAGAAACATAAAGTTTCCTTCACATGGTGACCTCAACAGTTTTTGAATATGTTTCATGCGCATAGCGGCATTAGATGACCAACTTTTTAAATGAAAAGAAAAATTTGTCATAAAATTCCACGACACCCTTGACAGATATTCAAGAACTGTTGGGATCGCCATGTTAAGAAAATTAAGCTCTATTGCGATTACAGCGTTGTTGTCGGGAAATGGTTACCTGCTTGGTCCATCTCTCATCGGCCCAAACAGATGAAATTCAGAAGGTGCCAAACCCGGTCTATACAATGGATGTGGTAGGACAGTCCAACCAAAAATTGCAACGTGGTCCATGGTCATCAAATGGTATGGGGTCTGGCGTTTTGTTCTGCAAACTAAACGAAAGTCTGTCTTTTTATTTGGCCTGACTCTGTAAATCTGGGCCTTCAGCTTAGTTAGCGTCCCGATGTAGCAGTCAGAGTTGATGTTTTGTCCGGGTTCCAGAAAATTCAGGAGGATCATGCCTTTTCTGTCTCAAAAGACAATGCACATCACTTTACCCACCGATGGCTAGTTCTTGAATTTTTTATTTGTTGGGAAGTTCACGTATTGCCACTCTCCACGTCTCGTCATCAGTGATGATGCTGTCCAAGAAACAGTATCATTCAGCCTTATAGTGGTTCATTAGGTCCTGACTGACTGGCACTCGGCGGTATTTCTTGTCCCACTGTGGGTTCCACCAGTTACAAACTTTGCGATATTCCAACGTTGCCAACAGCGTTTCTAACGCATTGAGGCCGATATTAAGCTCCGTACCTGGTTCCCTAGTCGTGATGAGCTGATCTAGATGCTCTTAATTTCGTGGTCTGAAAGCTGTGCGGGGCCACACGGGACATGGCTTGTCTCTCACATCGCTGTACGCCACTGTTGAAACGCGCTACCCACCGCCTCACGTTCACATCCCCTGTTTTGTCTCCATAAGCGTTCATCAAGCGTTGATGAATGTCATTGGGTTCAATTCCTTCCGCATGGAGGAATTTAATAATACATCTTGCTTCGTACGCACGTCTATGTCAAAAGCCATTTTGTCAGACTGCTCCCCTGCTGCTATCTGTCGCACGTTAACCAAAATGACAGGATATTGGCGGGAAGGTTCAACCTCTACTGCCATACTATTCCCTGGTTTTGGTTGGAAAAGTATTAGAGAGAATTCAAACATATGTCTTTGCTGTCAATATTACTAACATTTCTCTATATTATTTATGCTAAGGTATTGATAAGATCTATCAAAGGTAACAGCTACAGATAAAATGGCTTGATGTGTGAATATCTTAAAATTGTTTTAGTAACTTTAGTAACTAACTTCTACTGTTGTTCCTACCAAAATCATACTATACCTACATCCACCTATGACGTCATAAGCCGACATAATAAATTGGGAGTCATTAGTTTCGGAGCGGAATAATATTTGCAATCCATCCTATTATCCTTCTTGGCTGTCTTCATATGCACAATAATAAGGTAGGTTTTAGAGTAGTATAATTAAATCAAATGTACCCACATTTGCATAGTAGAATAGGGAGAAACTTTTTGCATAAATACTACCTCAATACGTCCAGCCTGAATCCATCACCAATGACCCACATCAGTGGTCACGTGGGCTAAACGACAGGTTCGTCTGATCTGGTTTGCTTGTTGGTTGGTGGTTAGCACCCTTATCCTGGCTGTATGTTCTGAGGGAGGTGTTTCCTGAATTGTTCCCCCCTTGTTTCGGTGAGCGCATGGTCTAAGGCACTACTATCACATTAGACCAGACTGCCGTTGACGGGATGATCGTGGCTCGATCTCGGTTGGGTGTACTTTACTTTACACTCATTACACTTTCCAGCCTGGGTAAGTTTGGTTGGCTGTACTGAGGTTTTTTCATAAATGTTTTCTCATTTTCTCTCCACGCAAACACGAGTACATTTAATCTAAATTCAACCTCATCCTTAATCCATTAGCGTAATTAATACATAAGCGTATAATCCGAATGAGTAGTAAGATGTGTTGAAAAGAACAATTAAAGTAAATAAAATACATCCTCGTTTATGATATGAGCAGGGCCTGCATTTTTTTTGTTACGTCACAGTCAATGATTATCTGCACACGAAACCCTCGTTGTAGAAATGTATATTTTAAAAGTAATTCCTCAGCCAATTTTTGTCAATTTTGCTGTATATTCTATAGTATGTTAAAATTTCAACTCTTTGGATAATTTTTAGGAATTTATGTTGAATACTATTGATATTTTGTAAATGAATTAATACACAATTCCAATATTTTTCACTACAAAATTGTTGGACTGACAAGATAATGTAGGTTCGAATTATCTTTATACATTATTCACTTATATGTAGGAACATCCACATTCCTTGAAATAATCTGGGACTTTCTCTGTGGGATGGGGTAGCTCTTGCTTCTAAATAATGTTCATGTCAAACGAGGTGCAAGAGTTTTTACATTGCAGTTTAGTTTCAGTTTGTAAACGGGTTATTTAATCAATTCATGTAAATTCATTCAAAGTTTTCATTTAGTTATTTTATTTTTAATATTTGAAATATTTTAATTTTATTTTTAATGTCATTACCTTGGTAATTTTTTTACCATTTTTAGTCCATTCAAATCCAGGCCTTGGTTATGAGCGATGATGGAGGACCAAGATAGACCAATATTTTGCATATTCGTTTGTACACTATGAAAGTAAATCAATACAAGGCTTTATTTATCTGTACCGGACTTTATCTCAAACATTACACATTAAACAATGAAACCGCCAATGATGTTTGTGTGCAGGTAACCTGAATATTTCCAATTATAAACACCAACGCGCTCAGCGCGTTCATTCTGTTTGCACAAACTCTCCTTCCATCTGCTTTTGAAGCAGTGCTTCAGTTCCCACAAAATAACTTTAGAGATTGTATATGTATGCGCTTGGGGAGACAGACAGCAGCAACGAACAGTTCTGTACAGGCTCACAAAACGCGCTAGAGAGAGAAACACCGGCAAACTTTCTGAACTCGCTGATACAAAATTAAAATCTCGTGTAAACCACTGTTTCAATAGCAGATAAATATAATTATATGATCGGCTTGTTGTTAAAGCTCATATTTAATAATTGATAGTGACATTAAAATAAAGAATATTGTAAATAAAGTATCATCGGCATTTGTTTATTCACTCAGCCTAATATCTAGGCTCTCCTGAATATGGACTGATTATGAAATTGTTTCTTAGTTGATTACACTTCAACAAGTTAAAAGGCAAATAAAAACAAATACTGTAAGAAATAATTATAGTAGTACAACACTATTACTGTTACTTATCGTTTGCACAAACGTAAACCAAAAGAATCAAAGAGTTTAAGCTAACATAACGCTCACTTGAGTTAATTATTTAAAAAAATCATTAACTATTACGCATCTAAAACGTGCTAGCAGTTACACTTCATCTGGCTGATAAATAAATACATATATCTTAGATGATTATAGTAATACAGCACTGTTATTGTTACTTACAGATTGCACAGACGTAAAATAAACGAGTTCTTCAGTTTGAACAGCTACCTACATCACTCACAAAATGTAATTATTTGTAATGTGTATTTGCTATGACTATTATTAAGACCCCCCCCCCCCCTCTGAGTGGGGCTATAAGCTTTGACCTGAATGACGGAAAAATGGCGGTGCCATCGATCTATGACACTCTTAAAAAGATCGGTGATTGCATTTCTGCCATATGACGTCTTACGGATGACATTTCATAGCGGTGACGCGTCATAGAGATCCATGCTCACCCTGCAGGTGACCCACCATGATTAAAGCACGAAGATTCTGAAAATCATCAATATGTGATCGTCAAAAAAATTTATTTCGTGAATGCCTGATGGATATCGACGTTTCGTGACCTCCTGAACCCAAAAAAGTGTTTTAGTCCAATGCCGTTTGTCTGTTACTCGGACTAAAGCTGAAACTGTTTTACTGATCAGAATAAAACTTAGTTTCTAGGGGTCTCATAAGGCTCCCCAGACGGATTTTTGGAATATTACATACAACCCTAAATTTAAGGCTAGTCTACTTAAGAGCGAAAAGATCATTTACGCAAGTGGGAATTTTCAATTTTGTAGTCGCGGGTAACTTACAAGGGGAGGCCACGACATTCGGATCACGGATTATCTTTAAACTTTGTACACTTTTAGTAGTCCATTAGGACAACATTATGTGCAAGTAGTAGGGCGTACTACTTAGGCGTTTTCGAGAAAATCGCAAGAGAAGTTTTACGCGTCGAATATGTACTGATGCGTTGCGACAATGAGCACGATATGGTGGCGGTCGAGTGGTTAGCGTTCCAGCTCCGTAATCACTAGATAGCTGGATCGAGTCCCACTCATCTTTTTTTTTCAACACTGGTCATATTCTTTCATAAATATTACAATTCAAAGGTAATATAATGAAAAAATACGTGTATTTGCATGAACTTTTATTGAATTTCCAATGTTATTTGGCTGTTTACTCATTTTTATTACTACAACAAATATTATATTTATAATTATCGACAAGTAAACGACCAAACGCATAAAGTTTTCCTGAAAATGTATGCCTGTCGTGATTTGCGATATCCCTCATACCTGAAATCGGGTAAGGTACCCGGAACTGCTTTGCACCTGGACGCTTTGACCTGCAGACACAGGTTTGTTGAAAGGATAAGGGGAGGGCCAGGCTTGGAAAGCCCAAGTCAAAAATCGATAAATAAAGGTGTGAATAACTTTATTTAATAATACAATGAGTTACAATATGGAAAAATATATTACCTTTGAATTGTAATATATAGGAAAGAATATGACCAGTGTTGAAAAAAAAAAGATGAGCGGGACTCAATCCAGCTATCTAGAGATTACGGAGCTGGAGCGCTAACCACTCGACCGCCACCATCTCGTACTCATTGTCGCAACGCATCAGTACATATTCGACGCGTAAAACTTCTCTTGCGATTTTCTCGAAAACGCCTAAGTAGTACGCCTTACTACTTGCACATTATGTTGTCCTAATGGACTACTAAAAGTGTACAAAGTTTGAAGATAATCCGTGATCCGAACGTCGTGGCCTCCCCTTGTTAGTTGAAACTAATAGCCCCTTTTAGTTACTACACCTTCCACATTTTTATACTTTGAGGGTTGCGTCAGCTATTTCTCCAGGCGCTCGCCAGCTACCTCGGTTGATTTGAAGAGGATGGTCTGAATAATATTTAGTTTTTTACTATCTAAATGTTATATTTGATTAATATTATATCATATCATTACATATTATTGTTAAATCATACTATTTTATCAGTCACACAATTGATCACATCTTCAGGCCATGCGTGTAATGGGTAGTTCAATTTTATACAGATTTGTTTTCACATGTGGCTTAGCCTTGCAATTTTCTAATACTCTGTCCACTCTAATATAGATACATTCTCTCTAAACTACCCTTTAAATTCTTATCAATCATATTAAGTCTTTAATAACTTTTGGTGTTGAGATTTCTCCGGTTTCTCTATTAATTATATCATATTGTCTCATTACATCATTACATATGACTTTATACTATTTTATTCTTGATTAGATTACGATGTATATACCTATATTTTACTGTGATTTTAGCCCATTATTAGGTTTATTTTATCAACTGACACAACTGGACAGTACACCTCACTCCCTATAGTTATGGTGGACACAGAATATCTTGTATCTTTCATTAACTCAATATTTCGGTCCCGGCACAGATTTATCTGATTTCCAAACTCTTCCTTCACCTCTGACAAGACGTGTATTAATCACAACTTGTGAATGTGAGGAATGCCAGGCCTCCACCGTGGTTCGGATTCCACGTTAAACTGTAGGTCCTCCATTTCGTCTCACAATCACCCTACCATTACAAATTAGCGTAAGTGCGTATAACCCGAACGGGTAGTAAGACGCGGTGCTAATAATAATAATAATAATAATAATAATAATAATAATAATAATAATAATAATAATAATAATAATAATAACTCAATATTTGAACCAGATACTAGTACCTCAAGGATCTGTTCTAGTCTATGAAAAGCCTATTGACAAACTCACAATGTTATCATTGGTTTAATTGCAACCCACATAACACATTTCACAATCAAAGTGAGAATTCGTTATTTTAGATTCTTTTTTAAATAATTGATATTTCAATCTCGCCACACACTGATGAAAAATGGAATCGTCAAATTTATTGTATAATAGGATTTCACACTCCAAGAAAAAATAATAAATGGACCTACTCAGTCGTACATACTTTCTCGTATATTACGGCTTGACACTAAATTTTCTAAAATCTATTTTCAGTAGATCATCGTAAAATGAATATATATATATACAGCCAAAATGGTTTAGTAGATTTTGTTCAAGCTTGATATTTAGATGTCATAACTAAAGGTTAAATATTGATTTTAATTTTAAATTTGGAGTTATTTAGTTTATTTATAAGTGATTATTGAAAATTTGATTAATTTTTCTAAAACTATTTTGCTCAAAATGGATATTGGTGGAGTGTTTAGTATTATAAATAGCAAGTGCTGTATATATATATACATATATATACATATGTATATATATATACATATATATATACATATGTATATATATATGTATATATATGTATATATATGTATATATATACAGCACTTGCTATTTATAATACTAAACACTCCACCAATATCCATTTTGAGCAAAATAGTTTTAGAAAAATTAATCAAATTTTCAATAATCACTTATAAATAAACTAAATAACTCCAAATTTAAAATTAAAATCAATATTTAACCTTTAGTTAGTTTAGCAAGTGCTGTATATATATACAGCACTTGCTATTTATAATACTGAACACTCCACCAATATCCATTTTGAGCAAAATAGTTTTAGAAAAATTAATCAAATTTTCAATAATCACTTATAAATAAACTAAATAACTCCAAATTTAAAATTAAAATCAATATTTAACCTTTAGTTATGACATCTAAATATCAAGCTTGAACAAAATCTACTAAACCATTTTGGCTGTATTTCTAAGTTATCCTATAGACAGATAGAGGAATATTTTTTAGGGGAGTATTTAACGTTCACTTTCTAAACCAACTCCAAAACACCCAGCCGCTAACACCACACCCCCACCCAGCCTTTATTTCACCACTGTAAAAAGGGAGACCCACATTTCACCATTGATGAATAATTCAGTCATGTCAGGAATCAGACCCGGGACCCTTAGCTTAATAAGCATACACGCTACCAACTAGTCTATGGTGTTGTACTGACAAAAAAATAGATAAACAAATCATTATAAAAACAACCTTTTTCAGTTCAGAGGCGCATTAAACGTCAATATCCATCATCAAATCATAATTTCGAGTTAAAAAGTTGTCAATATTACCATACTTTCTCTTTATGAGAAAGTAGAATAAAAGTTAATTTAACTGAAGCACGCTTAGTTTTAATATACAATCATTAAAAATTGTAGTTTTTTAAAAGGAGTATTAGTTAAATATGAATGTATTAGGTATTTAAAATAACGTGTTGTGCGATGTCTTATCTCAATATATATAGCACGCCAATTCCCTGAACTGACTTACAGGATAAATTTCCAGCTTAATTAAAAAATGTACTCTTGATGGTACTTAAGCCTTCACATCGATGGGCTAGGTAAAGTAGCACTGGGTATAGTGTATGCTTTAAGTAAAGCTATGTATCGAATCATGTGCCAAAGTTTCTGAAAAGTTATGTAACTACCCTTTAAAATTAATAAAGTGACATTATAAGTGGTAAATTGCTGACGTTTATTAATAAATTTATCCATATTTACCATACATAACTTATCATGTATTTTGTTGCATCAATGGAGAATAGTAATCCTTTGAAAATCCTAACCAATGTATTAAGGGATAATTAAATCAAGTATGCTCAAATTCACCCTCTATATCTTCCTTATCAGCTATCGTTTATTTCAAAATGTCTTAAAAAAAGACTTTGCAGTTGTTTGGATAAAAATTTTCACATAGGCTATTTTTTATATTTTGTTTCAGAGGCGGAAAGTTTGTTTGATTGGGGACCCAGAAGAGGACAAAGGCAAAATTTCATTAAGTTTTCGCGACGGTCACACAAATTAAGAACGCGAGGAAAGGCGTCTTCGGCTAACCTCCCCCCCCCCCTCAGTTCCTTCTCACTACCCTTCCTATAATAGCCCTCGGGGACCCAAGCGCGGGAATATCGACTTTTGGGCGTGAAAATACCACCAGCGTGAAGGAACTAATATAATAGGTTAGTTATGAGTAGTTCCTTTTCTAGGATTGCATGTACGCTTCGACAGCAGCTGAACCACCCCCATCCAACCCTTAATTTAACTGAGGGGATGGAACGTTTTAAGGTAGTTAGTATTATAATGCATAATTTATACATATGAGTGCATACTAGTGAAGACTAAATAAGTACATAAATAGAACTGCACATAAAGAGGACACCCTACTTGAGAGGATATATCCTTTCTTTGCGGTATTTCTCGGGGGAAATACAGTTTTGAATCTTCAAACCAGCTAGGAAAATTCTCAACTATCTTAAAACAGTAGAATATTATAGGAATTAGTCTATATACATTTTTAAGTAAGGAGTGTTATAATGTAAAGATAATATGACGTTAAACCTTTTTTTGTTATTGTATGTGACATGCCTTGTTGATACACTTTAATTTCAAAGTGTCCCAACCAAGTAATACTTTTATTTTAATTCATAATTTTTTGTTAAATTCACCTTTTAGCTATTAAATATTCAAAATTAATCTATAAATTTAATATTGTTTTTATTTAGCACTAAACATTTTCAATTCTAAAAACTTTCAAGGCTATTCAATCCATACGTATCTTTTTGGACATCATAATATGCTTTGTTCTCAGAACTGAGACATTTTACTTGAAACTTTGTTAAAAATGAGATAATTTTTACCTTCCCGCGAATTTTTTACAATTATAAAACGGCATTTTTGTAATTATATAGAAACGTGATATCTTTCCCTTCAATTTTGACGTGAACCATATTTTAACTTATCAAACAACCCGGGACTTCCGGACATAGTCATGCAAAGCGTCTTAAAAAAGCGGCAGCCCCTGTAAACTTAAGCTCAAGTCAAATTAACTTTATGCCATTTTTTTTAAATAATCGGATTAATTATAGATATCACAGACAAATCTTCTCTTGGGAGCATAAATTCAAAATAGAATTGTATGATTAAGATATAATTGCAATATCAACAAAGATAGAAAAATGTAATTTCGTTTTTTATTAGAAAGTTTTGTAAAGGAGAAAATAAGTGTTGAAAAGTATACGAAGATTAAAATCAAAAAGTTTATCTCATTGTACCCTAGTCCGGGTTTTGTAAAATAAATCATAGGAGCCTTCAAAAAAAATGTATTGGGCTAAACCTACAATACATTTAAAATTTACTGTCCAAAATAGATTTTTTTATTTGAATCTCCAAGTTTTATTTATTTTAACTCAATAAAAACCCGTGGTCATTTGTGAACACTGATATAAATCTTAGGAATAATCGTAGATTCAAATTAAAATACTCATGATTGAAAATAGCAATGTTACTTTCGTTACATTAGTTGCATCTATTTATGTTTTTCATTTATGGTTTTCAAAAAGCATAAACTTATTTTGAAATCTAAATCGAATCACACTGATCTATAATCTTACTTTTCCAACAACGACGTCCAAATGTTTTTAACTGACAATAAATATTTTAAAAGCTAAAATTCTAACTCATGAAATCGATGGTACCCTTTTAATATACATTTCTAGATCAGCGGTTCCCAAACTGTGGTTTGGGAACCCCCTGGGGTTCGCAAAATCTTCCGAAGGGTTTGCCAAAATATTTCTCTAATAACTCATTTTTGCAGCATTTTGTGATGAAATGGGAAGCATTAACAACTGTTTATTGTCTCACACTGAAGTCAGGTAATTATCTCGAGGTAGAACATTTACAAGATTGTTTGAACTTAAAAATGAACAACTTAAATCTCTGTCTTCAGGGGTCAAATATTAACGTTTTTACTGTACAGGACCATATCAAATGGTACATAAAAAATAAAAATGGGGAAACATGTTTGATTAGCAATCAAACGGAGTACTTTGATACCCCTCACGACTTTATGGTAAAAAATCAGCTTTCTTTGGACGAAAATTTTAAGGCCATAATTATAGAACATTTGAAAGGACTTGGAAATAATATTTTCCAGCAATGTCCAAAAAAAATTAGATTCAAAATTCCCTGTAAGAGACAGCAGTTTTAGAATCCTGCACATTAATCATGAGTGAAAAAAAGCAGCTCCTTGAAATTTCCACTGATTTTGAATCAAAGAAAAGCTATAGATCTTTGTCATTAATTGGTTTCTGGTTAAGTTTAAAGGAGGATTTCCCAGTGTTAGCGAATAAAGCTATTACATGTTTGGTACGATTTTCTTCTACGTATTCGAACAAGAAATATTTTTCTTCATATGCCTGTTTAATAAAACGAATACATAAACAGGCTCAGTACTGAAAGTGACTTGAGACTTTATTTATCGTCTCTGGTTCTTGACTTTAAGGCTCTTTTCCATCCAAAGCAAGCGCAACCTTCTCACTAAGTCACGTGAAAAGGTAACTGTTAAAACTTGTAAACAATTTTGAAACTTAGATTGGTATGGAGTTTTGGGATTAAAGGAGAATATTTAAGTTATGTAAAAGCAGCCATTTCCAGTACCACTTTAAAAAACATGTTAAATGTGATAAATATTGTGACAGTAAAGATAAGAAAATTTTACTACAGTATTTTGCTTATTTAAACTCAGTTTTAATTTTTTAAATAAATGTAAAATTATTTTAACTGTTACTTAAGTAATTTCAATATTATTCCATTATATTTGGTGGGGTATTCCAAATTATTTACCGGAGATATAGTTGGTTAGTTTAAATATATTAAATAATTTGATTACAATTAATAACTAAATTTCATAAAAATGTTGTATAAATTAGGGGCGTGGCTATGGATATTTATCAGGAGGTTCGTGCAACTCAGATGTTTGTGAAAGGGGTTCGGGAGTCGAGGAAGTTTGGGAACCGCTGTTCTAGATAATACTTAAAGTAACAAATTTTTGTTGCACCAAGTCTTACTACCCGTTCAGTCTATTCTGGCTTAATTACACTAATTTTATAAAGATAAGTAGGCTGGAGTTTGGATAAAATATACCAACATTTATTTGTAGAAATAGAGATAGTTAATATATAAAAATTCACCATGAATACACTCAACCAGAATGTAATCCCTGATCTCCCATCACCACAAGATCAAACTAGATTATCTAGACAATAATATCACTTTCCCATCAATGTGGGTAAAATAAATAAATAAATAAATAATATACTTAGATTATTTCAATGAAAAGGTATGTAGCCTGACATTATCAAGCTAAGTCTTGGCTCGTGTGTGTCCTGCGCACTAACAACGTATTCACGCTTCGTATTAGACAGCTGATAAACTGCCAAGATGGGCTATAAAAGCAATGGTTATTTATCGAGGACTTTTGCTGATAAACTGCCAAAAGGGTCTATAAAATTAATGGTCATTTATCGAGGACTTTGGCTGATAAACTGCCAAGATGGGCTATAAAATTAATGGTCATTTATCGAGGACTTTGGCTGATAAACTGCCAAGATGGCTATAAAAGCAATGGTTATTTATCTAGGACTTTGGCTGATAAACTGCCAAGATGGGCTATAAAAGCAATGGTTATTTATCGAGGACTTTGGCTGATAAACTGCCAAGAGGGTCTATAAAATTAATGGCCCACAAGACTATTTCTGATAAACTTCTCAAGTGGGCTAATAAATAGAAATAATAGCTAATTTTATGAGGACTTTAGGCTGATTATACTAGCAAGCTTGGTCTATGAGCAATGGCACCATTTATTCGTATTATGACTGATAAACTACCAAGAGGGACTATAAAAGCAATGGCCATTTATTGAGGACTTTGGCTGATAAACTGCCAAGAGGTCTATAAAAGCAATGGCCATTTATGAGGACTTTGGTTGATAAACTACCAAGAGGGCTATAAAACAATGGCCATTTATGAGGACTTTGTGCTGATAAACTGCCAAGAGGATCTATAAAGTAATGGCATTTATCGAGGACTTTGGCTGATAAACTGCCAAGAGGACTATGAAAGTAATGGCCATTTATCGAGGACTTTGGCTGATAAACTGCCAAGGGTCTATGAAAGCAATGGCCCTTTATCGAAGGACTTTGGCTGATAAACTACCAAGAGGTATATAAAAGCAATGGCCATTTATTAAGGACTTTGGTGATAAACTGCCAAGAGGATCTATGAAAGCAATGGCCATTTATCGAGGACTTTGGTGATAAACTGCCAAGAGGATCTATGAAAGCAATAGCCATTTATCGAGGACTTTGCTGATAAGTTTCCAAGAGGGTTTATGAAAGCAATGGCCATTTATCGAGGATTTGGCTGATAAGCTTCCAAGAGGATCTATGAAAGCCATGGCCATTTATCGAGGACTTTGGCTAATAAACTCCAAGAGGATCTATGAAAGCAATGGCCATTTATCGAGGACTTTGGCTGATAAGCTTCCAAGAGGATCTATGAAATCAATGGCCATTTATCGAGGACTTTGGCTGATAAACTGCCAAGAGGGTCTATAAAATTAATGGTCATTTATCGAGGACTTTGGCTGATAAACTGCTAAGATGGGCTATGAAAGCAATGGTTATTTATCTAGGACTTTGGCTGATAAGCTTCCAAGAGGGTTTATGAAAGTCTCTGGCTCTACTCAGGCTACTCAAGGCTATTGAGTTACTCTAACTTATTAACATGACGAATAGTGTTTTGTTTGTAAAGAATTAGTAAATTAAGTTGGAAATAGCACAGCAAAACCCACGTTAGTGGGGTAGGGATGAGGACCGTAGAATTTAAATTATATGCAGCCTACACACATTTTCGTAGGAGGGAGGGAAGAGTTAAACCCTTTAAGGGAAAAAAGTCTCTATGAGTACAAGCGCCCAAGATTCTAACCTCAACCTCCCTGTGATTGGCAAATTGGATTAGATTAGCTGTTATCTAGTCCATGGGCCCATTATACGGGTGTAAATACTAATATACACAAATTTAAATAAATAATAGTTTGGATAGAAATATCCTCATTATATTTCACTATTTGAAAAACAAAATATTAGTATTTTTCCTTAGTAATTTTTACAATAAAATGTGCTGATAAGATATATTTCAATCTAAAAAGAGGATTAAAACGTTAGCTTACATTAAATTAGCCCTATCATGGATATTTATCTTTCAAACGATATTACAATTACTTTTGAGTAGGCCTACACCTAATTTATAATGCTATTTTAGTAAAGTATTAGATCTAAGCAGGCGACTCTAATAAGCCCTAACAATTCCTCTCCGCGCCCTACTTTAGTTTTCATGACCTCACTTATTTACAGTCTCATTACCCCATTATGTTCTTCCCCTCCTCCCAGAATTGTGTTACCAACTTCTAATTAACCCTTCCACCTCTTCTAAGGTTACTGGGATTAAACTGTGAAATAGGACGGGTCCGATACAAATTATTTCATAACGAATACGAAAATAAACCCAACTTGCAAAATCTACACCACATTAATTGCACTCTAACAAAAATATACAACACTAAATTAAATTGAAAATTACCATAATACTGTGGTATTAAAACCTACTTTATAAAACTATTTAAGTTTATTATTATTATTATATTATATAATTATAAAAAGAAATTAATTTCGCACTATGCGTATTTTTAAATCACTCTCGCTTGATGAAATTTCTTATTTTTTACTAAAATTTAATTTGAGACATGTAAATTGTAGCTTCCTTATAACTTTCTCATATAAAGAAAAATTATTGTTTAATTGATTTTAATATGTAGTTAAAATTAATATAAAGGTTTTTTTTACTGTAATGTTTTTGAATACGTACGCGAATTTTTTTTTTCGCGAAGTTGATTACTTGACCTTTTACTTGTGAATAGCGTTAGGTCAGTTTTATTATTTTTTCCCCTGAAATTGCAAGAACAAATAGTACCAACTGCACCATTAAAATGTTATTTTAATAATTCTATAACCAATCAAAGTTTACAGTCCAAAAAATGTATTTCCCTCAGTCAAAGACCATTGTATAGAAGAAGTACAAGATGTCTTAACTAAAACCCACCCCAAGCACACAGTATTTCAAAACCTGTGTTAAAATTGTTCACCACCAACATCTATATATAGTTCCACTCGCCAACTCGTAAAGGTTTATTTACCTAAGCTATTCATAGCAGCTGATAGCACACATTTATAACACAGACTGTAAAATACTATGCATTTGGGGATGGTTTTATTTGGGCCACACTGTATAGTGTTTGTTCGATCTGGCTGACCAAAGACAAATATTTAAAATTCAAGAATAGGCAATTTGATAGTAACCAGTTGTTCTAACTATACCACTTAAGTTTAAGCTGATTTTCTACTTTTTTATACGAAGAAATATTTTATTTATTAACTTTTAGTACCTAAATAAAACTTTTATCTAACGAAATCCAATAATTGTATTTGGCACAAATAAGGGTTTCTACCTATTGTTCTAAAGATCGGTGCGTTACTGAACCATTTAGTTATGAATGGAGTACATTGTACATAAACTACTTCAGTGTGTTTCAAACTTTAATGACCCGCGGTCCAATCTGCATAATGTACCAAACCTGGCGGGCAGCGAGTAAACTAAAAACAGCAATGATAACGAAACTAACAAAGTAATAATCTTTCATTTAAGAAAACTATGAATATACCATCACATTTGTTGAAAATATTGAACCTGTTTTGATACTACAAGTTTGTAGATAAAATATTTTGGGCTGTGCCTTTTTATATTGTCTGTTTAAAACCTTGTAAAGATTGAAGAGGAACAAAAAAATAAGATCATTGGCCACCGTTTGGACTACACTGATCTACTTACTTTATTGTGGAAATATTGTGGCAATTATAAAACGGAGGACGGTTAAGTTAGGTTAAGTACCTTCATATAAGCATTTTATTCAAATATTTCGGTGTTTTTGTTCATAAAGTAGATATTTAGGTCCCTATTGTTTTCATTGGGTATTTGTTAGCACCACGTCTTACTACCCATTCATCCCATTCATACTAATTACGCTAGTAGTTTTAGGGAATAGGAAGGTTATATTTTAATTAAGTGTACCCATATTTGCTTGGCGTGAGAGTGGAAAACCACTTAGGGAAAACCACCCTCAGTACACCCGATCGAGATTCGAACCTCAATTTCCTCACCATTGGCAATCTAGTAGGCTATACTGTGAGAGCGGCGCTTTAGACCATGCGGCCACCGAATGATTATAATTCTCAATTATTCTCTATATGTTTTATTTTAACCAGTAATATAAATAATTTACTCGCTTGTGAATAATTATTTTTTGTTAATACGTATTACTAAATGGGTTATTTAACGAGATAGAGGCTTGGAGCCAGTTTTTTTTATAAACACCCATCAGATATGTACTCATTTTAGTTGATTTAATGGTGTATGTCTGAGGAAGGTATAATTTAAAAGAAGTGTGACCGCAATTGTATCGAGGGATAGTGGGAAACAGTTAAGGAAAGAATTCCTCATGGCACCCGGATGTGACTCTAGCCCTGACAGTGCGGTCACCAGATAGACTATAATATGATCACTCACGTGTCTACTGATGCAGATTTGAAGAAGTTGTTTTTACGAGAAATGTACACTCATTATCATGGATAATAATAATCATAGTAATAAATAACATTTGGAAAGAAATACAACCCTAGTACAGCCAGAAGAAACTTGGACCTTGACTTTTTCTTTTTAGCACCGCGTCTTTCTACCTGTTCAGGCTATACGCCTTGGTACTAATTACAATAATGGGTTAGGGATTAGGAAGGCCTAATTTAGATTAAGTTCACCCGCGGGAGAATATAAAACCATTTGGGGGAAAAACTACCCTCAGTGCACCCAACCGGGATCAAACCCCGATCTCCCCGTCTTCGGTAGTTCAGCACGAGAATAGCGCACTATACCACGCGGCTACCAAAGCTGACCTATTCATCAACAGTAATCTAATATATTGATAACCTGACACCTTAAAATACTGAAATTGACTCTGACTGAGAGCACAAATTTAATATTTAAAGTTTTTAGAACACCCTGTATGCATTGTGATGTTTAAACCAGACCAGAACTTGAAAGTAATCTCTTCCAAAGCTTCCTTCCTACCTACTAGCGTCACTCCAAGTTGCTCTAATGTAGCTGTATGTTTGTAATCTTAACTTCCTCTGGGACTATTTGTTAAAAGTCCACCGTCTTTAGAGTAACATCTGAGGGATAAAACAGGTGTCCATCCTTTTTTCTGGAGACTTCTATTCCCTCCTTGGAAACTTCTAGTCACTAGTCTCTTCTAAACCAGTGACCCGTTAAACCGATTCAATTACATTTTGGACAGGATTACTCTCCAGAAAATAACGTATTAAACTTTGAAATACGCAACCCAAGGGAGTTTCAGACAGATTGAAATAGTATTTTGTGGAAATGGTTTGATCTCTCAGTGTGATTCTACACTCAATTTTGTTATAGTATAATATAGTATTTTAACCTACTTCAATGGCCGCGTGGTCTAACGTGCTATTATCGTGTTGGACTGGACTTCCGAAGACGGGGATATTGGGTTTAGATCCCGGTCGGGTGCAATGAGGGTGTATATTCATAAATTGTTTTCCATCCTCCCTCCACGCAAATGTGGGCACACTCCCTCCAAATTAAGCCTTCCTAATCAATTAGTGTGATTTGTACATAAGCATATAATCTGAACAGGTGTTAAAACGCGATGCTAAAAACATAATTATTTTAATGATTTAGATTTATTAGAATTTCACTTAAATAATATAAATACAATTTAATAGTTTTCATTTTATATGCTATAGCCTACGTCTTCTCAAAGGATGGGAATTGTTTTTACGTTAAGATGATATTGAATCGTGATTAATGAATATTTATCCAACATTTAAATAAGAGTCCATCAACTGATTCATTTATTAGACAATTCACACATACTAATGTATAATGGTCTACCTCGTTGGTCTTGGGGTAAGTGCTCGTCTAATGACCCAATTTCGTGGGCTAAAACCCATCTGAGGTCGATAGATTTTTCTTGAGCGAAAAAATCCGTAGCACAACTTCCTTTGGAGGGAAAGTAAAGCTGTTGTTCCTATGTACACTGTGACATGTAAAATAACGCTGGAAGGTATTTTTCCCGGGAAAATTGGTAAGACCTTTAGCGCTCGCTCATAGAAATAGTGTGGAAGAGTAACGGACGGAGAACCGACACCTTTCTTAACTCCTCTAGTACATGGGATCTCTACCAGATGGTGCAGGCATCCCTAACCAGCTGAATGGCTGAGTCCTACACTGGCGCCGGATGGATAAAAATGGCTTCAAACCAACCTTCGCGTTGTTGATTTAAGAAGAATGTTAAATGTTATAAACATTATTGAAAAGAAACAAACGTTTATCTTAGTTAAAAGGTGATTTATGTGAAAACTTGTACAGTAATTATAACCGTGACATATTTACTTATGACATACTCTAAAAATAACAAAATTAATAGGGCTTAAGCTACCTTATCAGACTGTTTAAATATTAATATGGTGAACAAGGGTATTGTTTGAGTGTTGGGCTAAGAAAAGCCGAAGTTAATTTTGTAACAATCTACTTTCAAGGTTACATCCCCGGTTCCGCAGTATTTGTTGTCAACTGTTTTAGAGGAATGCCTACTATCGTTAGCTACAGTAAGTTGAATACTTTTGAACCATTGACCATTTCATGGGTTTTTGGATGTGTTAACCTTTACTAGACTCTGTGATTACTGGATTAAGATGTTGTATTACTGTTTAGTGTTTTTAATTAGTAGTTTTCAATACGATTCCATGAAATTGACATGTTAGTTTAATCTTTTCTTGGATAAGAGGGGAGGTCACCATTATAAATGTCGTAGCACTACTTTTTTTTACTACCTGTGCCTTACTACCTTTCAGGCTATGTGCATATATGATAACTAATCTAATGGGGTAGGGATGAGGAATTAAGCATTTAGAGGTAATCTACCCGTATTTGCGTGGAAGGAGAGTGGGAATCTATTTAGGATAAACCATCTTCACAAGACCCGACCGGGATTCGAACCCTGATCTTCCCTTCATCAGCAGGCCAGTGTAAAACTTGAATGACGCCTTAGACCACTCTGCCACCGAAGCGGGTTGCCAACATTACAAAGTAAGTTTCAATTAATAATTTTGTTTAATTTGTACCAAGCCCTACTTCCTATTCGGGATAGCTGCATTTTTAGTCTATTGGGGTCGGGGTTAGGAAGTCTAAAGTAGAGGAAATGTACCTTGATCTGCGTGAAGGTGGAAAGGAACCTTTAGGAGGAAAAAACTCGGTGAATAGAATCCCAATTTCCAATTCACTGATGAAACAAAGATGACAAGTTGACGTTTAGTTCGCGTGCCCGACCGATGTGAGTCACACTGCGCACTAAAGAATTTGTGGCACTGTTTGTCTAAAAACACAATGTAGACTAACCTTGATGTTTGTATTCGTGAAGTTTGGACATCCCTGAACAAACACAATGTAGACTAACTTTGATGTTGTATTCGTGAAGTTTGGACATCCCTGAACAAATACAATGTAGACTAACTTTGATGTTGTCTTCGTGAAGTTTGGACATCCCTGAACAAACACAATGTAGACTAACTTGATGTTGTATTCGTGAAGTTTGGACATCCCTGAACAAAGATTACTATGCTCCACATGAACATAAATCATCTTGTGTAATGCACCGCGCCTTTACGACCGCTGTAAACTCTTACATTCAACGGTGAAACACGTCACTATGTGTCTTACAAGCACTTGACCGGCTCCAATTGGAGAGGGGTTCAAATCCCGGTGAAATATTTAAAGAACATCATAAAAAGATAGCTCGATAGAAATTCAACCACTTTTTCGTTGAGGAACTAAACTACTACCCACTTTGATGGTCACTTAGTCTAGGGTGTTTGGCTCACAATAGACGTGGGATGGAAAGGTAAATGTTCGAATCTCTATTATGTAAACTGGAAGGAGAGGGATGATTCATATAATCATGTGATCGATATCTTTGGTTATCCTATCCACTCTATCAGGTAGTACGGGCTCACTTTCACTCAAACTAACCCACTCCAGTGGCTGCGTGGTCTGACGCGCTACTCTCGCAATAGACTAGATTGCCGATGACGGGGATATTGAGGTTCGAATCTCGGTCAGGTGTAATGAGGTGGTTTTTTCCAAAATGTTTTTTCCACTCTCCCTTCTGACATGGTGCTATAAAAACACTAAAACTACTTCACAACACCCGCATCGATGGCCAGGTGGACTAAAAGTCAAGCTCATCCAATCAGGTTTGCTGGGTTCTAATCTTGCTTGAGCGTACTGAGTGTGGTTTATTTTATTAAATGCTTTCAAACTCGTCCTCCAATCAAATGTAGGTACATTTCCTAAAAATGGTATCTTCCTCATCCTTACCCATTATCGTAATTGAAAAGCTGACGTAAATTGTAGAAGGATGGATTAGTGGCAGTGGTTTCACCTTTCTGCTGCTTACCGCGGAATTACCGAGTGGAGGGCAGACAAGATGGCTGTTTACTAAGAGTCTCATCTAAAATGTAGAGCCTATAATACTCGAGGGCGACGCTAGGGTTTCACGAACCTTAGAACTTCTCCCAGTTGTATTATGTAAAACACAGATAAACCGCGCACCCTACGTGACGCAAAATAATAATAATATTATGAATAGGGTGACAAAAAAAAAGTTAAAAATACAAAAAAAGACAGATTAATTAAAATGAAGTGGTGACCCCCACACCCACAACCCAATCTTCCCTCCCTTGGTTAATATGTTCATAGCTATTATCCCTTGTTTTTCTCTTAATATTCCCGGAATATTTTAATTAAATACCAAAGTTATTCAGTGCAAAGAGACTCCGAATGTCCTAGATCAATATAAGTAATTATGTTGTTAGTCTTTTTTTTTTCAAAATATATAATTAATGTTAGATCAAATATTTATTTATTATTTGTTGTTTAGAAATAATTATTAGTTTATTTAATTTAATTATATTTTTTAAACACTAAGAAATTACATTTTGTTGCAATAGGCGACAGCATATAAATAATAGACTGCATAGAACTAATCAAACAAGCAAGATCCACCATTGTTTGAGATTCACTGACCTGTCAGAGGATCTATTGTAAGATGTCTACCAGTAGAACGTTAACCCGCCAAGAATTTTACTACACAGTAATTTAACCACGAAGGACAGCCACCATTCACCTCCTAATTAGCGTGCTCTTAAACATATGTTCATTATTTATTACTCTATGTCTAATTAACCCAGCTAGGTTTATTCAACTTTATTTTAATCATCATACCTTCCTACCTGTTCAGTTTATACCCATATGTGATAATTACTCTAATGGGGTAGGTAAGAGTAAGGAAGCATTTTAAAGGTAATCTAACCGCATTTTGCGTGGAAGGAGAGTGGGAAACCATTTAGGAAAAACCACTCTCAATAGACCTTACCGGGATTTGAACTTTGATATCCCCATCACCAACAGGCAAGTCTAAAATAAGTGTGACACCTTAGACAATTTGGCCACTAAAGTGTGTGCCCCAGCTATTTGAAACATTTTATTAATATTAAACTTCAGGCATAACATATTGATTACTAAAGTTTTCCTTAATGCCTTTAAATGAGATTCAATCACGGACCTCTTAAAGACATAGAGCTGTTTCGTTCGTATCAGGCTCTTGCAAGTTATTGTAAACGCTCTCATAAATTGAAAAACCCTATCCGAGAACCCACAAGAGATGGGCTGATATTTATTTATTTTCCGAATGAGCTCCTAGTTTCTAAAAGTTTGATAACTTTTGTTTTTAATGAAGGAAACTTTTAATATGACCAAGTGTTCCACACAATCTTAAAGTTTTGTTGGTATCCATTTTGGTTTTTACATAAAAAAGAGACCAAAAGGGTTAAAGGTTGAGTACTTTTATTAATGGTGTGAATATTACGATATAAGAAATCATCCATTTCTGGTATTTAATTCCCTGTCAAGACTTCTCTCAGTAACGGAGACATATAATATGCTAGTGCCAATTCCCGGTGAAACAGGAGGGATTGTGGGCGAGAATAATCGTCTTATTTCGCGCCATTATTCCCTACTACCCCCCTACTCCAACTGTTGCAACAGCACTGTATCCAGGAAAAAAGGGATGGAACAGCCGGTGCAGGAGTACAAAATAAAATAAACAAGCTATAAAACCAAGCTTTTAAATAGTTTTAATTAGAATAAACTTGTTATTTTTTTAAATCTAGTAATTTTTTATTAATTTTTTTTAACTGTCCAATCAATATAGAGTTTGTTACATTGATTTGGTTTACTAGCTGTTTATATTAGTCCACTTATTTAGAAAGCAAACGATACTGCGCTATAATAACCTCTTATCGGTTCTGTATCAACTTTATACCTGTACTGCATTAACCCTCTATCTGTACTGCATTATCCCTCTTACCAGGCTGTTTTAGAAATATGTTTGTTTGTTTTAGACCAATATCAGGGTGGTTTTAGAAAGCGATATGTCTTAGCCCAACATCAGGGTTGTTTTAGAAAGATGTCTGTTTGTTTTAGACCAATATCAGGGTTGTTTTAGAAAGCTATATGTCTTAGCCCAACATCAGGGTTGTTTTAGAAAGATGTCTGTTTGTTTTAGACCAATATCAGGGTTGTTTTAGAAAGCTATATGTCTTAGCCCAACATCAGGGTTGTTTTAGAACGCTATATGTCTTAGCCCAACATCAGGGTTGTTTTAGAAAGCTATATGTCTTAGCCCAACATCAGGGTTGTTTTAGAAGGGTGTAGGGAGACTGGGGACTGTTTTTGACCGTGGATGACCACCGACATTTTCCTTTAAGGTGGATCAGGCACTGTTTCCTTGCAGTACAGTTTCCCCTAGAAAGTTGATTGGGCACTGCTTCTTTGCATTACGATTTTTCTTCCAAGATTTATTGGGGTACTGCTACTTTTCAGTACAGTTATTTCCATCCCAAAGTATATTGGACAGTGCTTGTCTAACCCAACTTAATCCAACCTAACCTAACCTAACCTAACCTTATATAAGCTTGACCTTTCTTACTAAGAATTAATTTTAACTCGGACATATTGAACGGAATGGTTAAAGCTCAGTTGGGTGGCTTACACTGAACTTAAGTCTGCTGGCAATTTCTTATATTCATTTCCAAATACTATTTTAATATAAAATATCCAAACAACCTGCTTACAGTTACTTCTAGTTGGATCAATGGTGCCTAGTCAAATTGCAATTCCTTCAAGTTAAGTCGACGGTGTCTAATCCAATTGTTTACAATTCCTTGTAGTCGAATTGATGGTGTCTAGTTCGTTTATTAATAGTATATATATATATACAGTATATAAAACAAATGTATCATTAATATACCTACGCTTTATTATCAATCTACATATGCTGTATCAGTCATATATCGGTGTTTTATAGGCACTCTACGTATGATTTACCATCCTGCTATGTTACAGTATATGGGTTAGGATACTATTTATAAATATATTTTAAAATTTCTCAACAAATTAAAATCTCAATATAGTGATGCATAAATAAATGTGTTAAGGCATATAATATAGTGTGGCAATAAAGCAGTGGATTAACACACTCTCCTTTGTAAAAGTCTATGTGTTCTCGGGTAAAACAATCTCCTTTATTACCAGGCCATGTGTTCTGGGGTAACACAAATCTCCTTTATTACCAATCCATGTGTTCTGGGTTAACACACTCGCCTTATTAACAGGCCATGTGTTCTGGGTTAACACAATCTCCTTTATTACCAGGCCATGGGTTCTGGGGTAACACAATCTCCTTTATTACCAATCCATGTGTTCTGGGTTAACACAATCTCCTTGTGTTACCATCCATGTGTTCTGGGTTAACACACTAGCCTTTATTACCAGGCCATGTTCTGGGTAACACACTCTCCTTTATTATCAGGCCATGTGTTCTGGTTTAACACACTTTCCTTTATTACCAGGCCATGTGTTCTGGGGTAACACAATCTCCTTTATACCAGGCCATGTGTTCTGGGTAACACAATCTCCTTTATTACCAGGCCATGTGTTCTGGGTTAACACACTCGCCTTTATTACCAATCCATGTGTTCTGGGTTAACACACTCTCCTTTATTACCAGGCCATGTGTTCTGGGTTAACCCACTCTCCTTTATTACCAGGTGGTATGATCTGTTTTAGTACTCTTACTCTCCTTTATCAGCTCAATGTGCTGCGTTATCACACATCCTCTATTTCATGATCTCCCTGTACATCCTGCGTTAGCACACATCCTATCTTTAATTAGTTCACCGTGTGTCCCCCGTATAGCACGCTACCAAGATTCGGACATCGAACCGGGAACAATTTGATAAGATGGATTGAGTGGTATTATCAACGCACCACACTCCTTTCCTAGGATAAATCAATTCTTTTTCCTAATCTTTTTTTTATCTTATCCTTATCCCTATGTTTCTCTAGCTCCCTTCATACTCTTCGTTCAACCCTTCCCTAAGATATTTTCCTGTGGAAGCTCACCACAGACTTCTCCATCAATCAAACCAGCAAATTCCTCTGTGGAAGGTCGGTCTGAATACGGGCCAGACACCAGCGATTCAAGTTCAAGATTTGTCAAGAAATCAGGATTTACAGTACATCTGGGATCATAAAATATGGAACTCATTATGTTTCCTGTACTTTTAATATGTTTTAACGTTAGGCTAACCGGCCCCGTGGTGTAGTGGTCAATGCACCTGGCTACAAGCCTAGGGGTTTCGGGTTCAATTCACGGCTGGTACCCTGGGAATTTTTACCCACACCCTCTTACTCACTATTACCATCATCTCATTTCATCTCATCCCATCTCATCTCATCGGGACATGGAAAGAGCCTCCACGGAGAGGATGTACGGTTAGTACATTCGGGCGTCCCCTGAGCAACGTTACATTAGTACTGGATAGTCTCCTACTGGGCTACGATTGATATATCCCAGACGCACAATATTATGTAACGTTAGGCTTATAACAAGGTAGTCCAACATATTAACATAGTCGATAGTGCATCTGCTTGATAAACTAAGGATTACATGTTCGATTTCTGGGATGTACAAAACATTCATTATTGGGAGTTTCCCTTTGACTTTGACAAATTAACGGCCGGAGCAGTATTTTAAGTGATGGTTAGTATGTTGATCGTGTTCAATTTTAAATTAGTTAGTATAGGTTAAACGCAAGGGAACACGTGTTAAAGTCAAGATTTTCAAAGTTTGTATGACAAAAACATTTTTTGGACCTAATGAATAAAACATTGCTTCAGTAGAAATATTTAGTTTTATTTTCTACACAATTCTCTCTCAACAGTCCATTAATATTTTTTATGATCATTTCACTATATACGTCATAAGTTAATAAAATAAATACTACACAAAATACACAGTATAAATTATACACCAGATATTATAAAACTGTCGAGATTACTTTTTTTTTAGGAGGAGGATATTTAACGTGCACTTTATGAACCAACCAATGGGTTATATCATCATGCGATTTATGAACTAACTTAATAAACAATCCTCTAGGCCATTAGTTCATTAATGTGAGGGGGGAAACCCAAATTCCACCAATGATAAATTATCCAACCACGCCGGGAATCAAACCCGTAAGTCTTAACTTAATAGGTAGGTAAGCAAAGGTTTCGACTACTTTTTGTTGGAAATCGAACTAAATGCATTTAAATAAATTATATTTTATTCTTCAAATTTAAAAATGACACCTGGACACGGGAATCAAACCCAGGGCTTTTGTCTTGGTACGCCAAAGCTGTAACCACTGATCTATCGTCTGCTACGTAATTTGTGATCAATTAATATCACGAGGTAACGCGGCCACCCTCGACTCGGTAAGGCTTTATGCTGCCAAATGTAGTACAATGACAATCATACGAATAAGCAGCTCACGAAGTATTAAATAGCAAAGCTCTTGTATTTGTTAATTACGGCTATAGCCATTGAATTAATTTTGGCCAAACATATTTGCTGTCATAAAAGTTTAAATATTAAGGAGCTTAATGAGCGTTCCTGCCCATTCTACCTTAAAATATGTACGTTAAGCACCCCATATATAAAAATAAAAATACTAATGACATAGCCCGCAACAGTGGACTTACGCAAAAGGCGATAATCTCATTTTTTATAGTTTGCTGGTGACGTAGAGATTAGGGTCAGAACCCCAGCCGGAATTACTAAGATAATTTTTCTTAAATATGTTACCACCCTATTTCCACGTAAATGTGAGTACAGTTACCATCAATTATCTTTTCCTGTCCCGCCTCATTAATGTTAAACTGCAGATAGCCTGGGTGGGTTTGACGTAAAGGAATGGTTTATTTTAATTAAATAGCGGAATTCTTGGTACACAAAGCTGATTTCTGGTTGACATTTAGCTAAATATTATAAATACTTTTGTCTACCTATTATTTGTAGAACTATTAATTTAAATTTGAAACAAATTAGCTAGCACATAATTGTGAACTTAAGAAGTTTGTTTTTAAATTAAATCACCAAAAGGCATGAAAAACAAAATCATCTAATCACAAAAAATGGGGGTACATTTTAATAATTCCAGGAAAAGCAAATTAATGATAAAAATTTAATCTTTGATATTTTAAAACTATTTTTAAAGCGCAATCTGATAACATAACACAAGTATTTATTTAAAAACAAGAATGTAAAGCTGGATGGTTTCTAAGTTTATCTACTTTTATTTTGTTAAACCTGGCAGAATTTTGTTTTCTCTTGTTGCATGAAAATACCAAATATGTGAGTACAACTTCCGGAGTCACGGAGCTAAAAAGTTTTTATTTTAATTTTAATAAGGATACTGTAGACACCCAGAGATAAATGTTTTTCATACAGCCTACAACTGTTTTTTATTTCGTCAAGATACTTCTTTTGCTTTGCTATTTATATTTACTTACCACTGCTGGGTTTAAATTACCCAACACACATACACACATACACACACACATATATATTAAATTTAAATAGGTCAAGATTGTTATGAAATAGTATGAATCGCAAACGATTAAATTTTCATATATAGCTATGTTTAATCTTCAAATATATTCATAATATTACATTTATTATGTAAATGTTATTTCTTTATTTAGAAACAATTATAAGCTTATTTAATCTAGATAACAATTTTTTTGATAAACACTAAAAATCACATTTTGTTGTAATTCGCCGCTCTTAGCGTATTTGTACCCTAGCTAAGATGGCAGAGACCAAGCGTACGCCTTAAGAAGGGAAGCCACTAGGAACAACCAGGACAGCTAGAAACTGCACACCGCGTCACCGGTAGTATTGCTTGGCATAGATTACAATGAACTGCAACCCACTTGGAACAACCAGCTCAGTTCAGCACTGCTCAACACACGAACGGAACCCGAGAATTAAATCCTTTCACCTTGAACGGTCAGTACGTATATGACCACCAGGAGGTTGAAGTTGTTTTTCCCTGTGCCATGTGATATCGAGTACAGACGAACTTCTTATAGAATCTGTGATAGAGTGCCCATTCCTCTATGATGTATCTGATCCAAGTTATTTCGACAACTTAAAGGCAACAAATATCAGCCTGTACGACACTTTTTGGTCACGCTCTTCCTCCTCCATACAAACTACACCCTCTACCACTGACTCCTCTTCCTCTTACATACAAACTACACCCTCTACCACTGACTCCTCTTCCTCTTACATACAAACTACACCCTCTACCAATGACTCTTCTTCCTCCTCCATACAAACTACACCCTCTACCACTGACTCCTCTTACTCCTCCATACAAACTACACCCTCTACCACTGACTCCTCTTCCTCCTCCATACAAACTACACCCTCTACCACTGACTCTTCTTCCTCCTTCATACAAACTACACCCTCTACCACTGACTCCTCTTCCTCTTACATACAAACTACACCCTCTACCACTGACTCCTCTTACTCCTCCATACAAACTACACCCTCTACCACTGACTCCTCTTCCTCCTCCATACAAACTACACCCTCTACCACTGACTCTTCTTCCTCCTCCATACAAACTACACCCTCTACCACTGACTCTTCTTCCTCCTTCATACAAACTACACCCTCTACCACTGACTCCTCTTCCTCCTCCATACAAACTACACCCTCTACCACTGACTCCTCTTCCTCCTCCATACAAACTACAACCTCTACCACTGACTCCTCTTCCTCTTACATACAAACTACACCCTCTACCACTGACTCTTCTTCCTCCTCCATACAAACTACACCCTCTACCACTGACTCCTCTTCCTCCTCCATACAAACTACACCCTCTACCACTGACTCCTCTTCCTCCTCCATACAAACTACACCCTCTACCACTGACTCCTCTTCCTCCTCCATACAAACTACACCCTCTACCACTGACTCCTCTTCCTCCTCCATACAAACTACACCCTCTACCACTGACTCCTCTTCCTCCTCCATACAAACTACACCCTCTACCACTGACTCCTCTTCCTCCTCCATACAAACTACAACCTCTACCACTGACTCCTCTTCCTCTTACATACAAACTACACCCTCTACCACTGACTCTTCTTCCTCCTCCATACAAACTACACCCTCTACCACTGACTCCTCTTCCTCCTCCATACAAACTACACCCTCTACCACTGACTCCTCTTCCTCCTCCATACAAACTACACCCTCTACCACTGACTCCTCTTCCTCCTCCATACAAACTACACCCTCTACCACTGACTCCTCTTCCTCCTCCATACAAACTACACCCTCTACCACTGACTCCTCTTCCTCCTCCATACAAACTACACCCTCTACCACTGACTCCTCTTCCTCCTCCATACAAACTACACCCTCTACCACTGACTCTTTTTCCTCCTCCATACAAACTACACCCTCTACCACTGACTCCTCTTCCTCCTCCATACAAACTACACCCTCTACCACTGACTCCTCTTCCTCCTCCATACAAACTACACCCTCTACCACTGACTCCTCTTCCTCCTCCATACAAACTACACCCTCTACCACTGACTCCTCTTCCTCCTCCATACAAACTACACCCTCTACCACTGACTCCTCTTCCTCCTCCATACAAACTACAACCTCTACCACTGACTCCTCTTCCTCTTACATACAAACTACACCCTCTACCACTGACTCTTCTTCCTCCTCCATACAAACTACACCCTCTACCACTGACTCCTCTTCCTCCTCCATACAAACTACACCCTCTACCACTGACTCCTCTTCCTCCTCCATACAAACTACACCCTCTACCACTGACTCCTCTTCCTCCTCCATACAAACTACACCCTCTACCACTGACTCCTCTTCCTCCTCCATACAAACTACACCCTCTACCACTGACTCCTCTTCCTCCTCCATACAAACTACACCCTCTACCACTGACTCCTCTTCCTCCTCCATACAAACTACACCCTCTACCACTGACTCCTCTTCCTCCTCCATACAAACTACACCCTCTACCACTGACTCCTCTTCCTCCTCCATACAAACTACACCCTCTACCACTGACTCCTCTTCCTCCTCCATACAAACTACACCCTCTACCACTGACTCCTCTTCCTCCTCCATACAAACTACACCCTCTACCACTGACTCCTCTTCCTCCTCCATACAAACTACACACCTCTACCACTGACTCCTCTTCATCCTCCATACAAACTACACCCTCTACCACTGACTCCTCTTCCTCCTCCATACAAACTACACCCTCTACCACTGACTCCTCTTCCTCTTACATACAAACTACACCCTCTACCACTGACTCTTCTTCCTCCTCCATACAAACTACACCCTCTACCACTGACTCCTCTTCCTCCTCCATACAAACTACACCCTCTACCACTGACTCCTCTTCCTCCTCCATACAAACTACACCCTCTACCACTGACTCCTCTTCCTCCTCCATACAAACTACACCCTCTACCACTGACTCCTCTTCCTCTTACATACAAACTACACCCTCTACCACTGACTCCTCTTCCTCCTCCATACAAACTACACCCTCTACCACTGACTCTTCTTCCTCCTCCATACAAACTACACCCTCTACCACTGACTCCTCTTCCTCCTCCATACAAACTACACCCTCTACCACTGACTCCTCTTCCTCCTCCATACAAACTACTCCCTCTACCACTGACTCCTCTTCCTCCTCCATACAAACTACACCCTCTACCACTGACACCTCTTCCTCCTCCATACAAACTACACCCTCTACCACTGACTCCTCTTCCTCCTCCATACAAACTACAACCTCTACCACTGACTCCTCTTCCTCCTCCATACAAACTACACCCTCTACCACTGACTCCTCTTCGGACGAACCTTCCATTGCAACTGGGACTTGCAAGGAGATTCTACAAACGTTTTGGCCGGTCCGGTGCTATGACAGGCGTTACAAGTGGATTAACTACGAGCCGTGCCATGCCGTGCCGTGCCGTGCCGTGCCGTGCCGTGCCGTGCCGTGCTGGCCGTTCCTAATCGATTCCCTCACCAATGGACAGGCCCTGCCTCTTAGAGATCAGACGGGAACCACGTGTCTCAGCCCCGGCCACGTGCGGCCTTGCTTCTTTGATCAGCGAGCGGGAGCTATACATCATTTTAAGGGGGGCCACCTACCGGAGCACTGCAGATGTCCAGTAATCTCGCATTATTTAAGAAGTGGTTTGCTATTTTAGAATACTGTTCACGCCTAAATGAAATATAAAGGTATCAACGTGTTCATTTTGAATTTAAAAAAAACAACATATTCCTATTGAAAAGATTTAGTGAAAATGGGATATTAACTATTTCTTTAAAGGCTATTTTATGTGAAATGACACAATTATGGAATAAAGGTAAAAATAACTATCAGGTCTTCCTCTAAAATATAAAGTCAGCTTTTAACGATGCTTACAACACAGTCTTAAGATAATTTGAGGAATATTCTAGAAGTTATGAAGCCTCAAAACTAGAATCATTATATGGAATACAGCAGTGTGAGGATAATTTCCTTCAAGTAGATGGAACTTTGTGTTTGTGTTTGTGTTGTGTTTTATGAATGTCGCCAAGAGTGGAAGAGTTTATCTAACCTGTACTTCTTGTTTCTCTGAGAGAATTTCACGAATGTTACCAAGAGTGGAAGAGTTTCTATGACTCTGTATTTCTTGGTGAGAGTTTCACGAATGTCACTACCAGTAGAAAGATCTCTTTAAAATCTTGCTCTCTGTTTTTTGGTGATGGATAAACACGCTCTTAATTTGTACTTAGTATACCTGTAATGTAATAATTTTATCCACACCTCCCAGATAACATTTAAATTTAATTAATTTTAAAATAGATCACTAACTTCTACTTCAAACCATCTTTTCAAGCAGTAATGTTGGTTGGCCAGAACCGTTTGAGCAGTTTTGTTGTTTTTTTCATATCCTCTAGAATTTATACCAACAGATCTTCTTGTAACGGTGTGGGGGAGGATAAAATATCCCCACTTTGTGGGAAAGAATAAGCATCAAATTATATAAATACTGTATAGGTTGGGAAAGCCATTCATGAAGCACCAATTGATAATGAATCCACTTAAATTTATGAAAATTAGCTTACACAGTAGAATCTATATTTAAAAGTTGTGATTGGAAAATGTATTTTAGCCCTGTAAAAGTTGTCTAATTTTTATATGAAGCTGTTAAAAAAGCTACTAGATACACTTTCACGCATTTACACGTCATGTCATGTGATACGCAGCTGTCACTTTTTGTAGATATACCAATACTATAAATCCCTAATTTAGTAATAATTTACCAGCATTTGCAGGAAATAAAGTGGGAAGACATCAAAGGCAAAAATAAATCTCAGTGCACCCGACCGGGATTCTATCCCCGAGCTACCCCCAACCACACTCCAGGCTATTTTTAGGGTTACCATGGCGTGGGTAAGGCAGATGAAGTACTAGTGATTCAGAGTTCACTACAAGTGTAATTACAGACAGTACCAACTCTTCTAACGTTAAATAGCTGAGAGAACCATTCATTCATAAATTACAATAGGTTGGGTATCCGGCAGTAACTTTTCTGGCTCTGATTTGGTAGGTTAAACTAATATTATAGATACTTATATTAACTGCTTCGGTGACCGCATGGTCTAAGGCATCACTCTTACTCTCACAATAGACTAGAACCCAATGATGAAAAACTGGGGTTCGAATCGCAGTCGTTTCTACTGAGGGTAGTTTTCCTTATTTGTTTTCCACCCTCCCTCAGTACAAATGTGTGGTGCACTTCTATAATTAAAAATCCCTTATCCCTATCTCATTAGCCTAATTAGTATCTACGCATATATCTGAACAGGTAGTAAGACGCAGAGCTAAAAAAAACTTATATGTCCTAGAGCTGATGCTATTCATTAAATAGTTCACTTCGTTTTACTGTTCTATAGTTTTAGTAGTTTAAATCAATGGGACGCGATTAAAGATGTCATTCATAATAATTATATATTGGTTGTGATAGTGACAGGATGCCTAGGTTTATATCTCATCTGGATTCACTTAGTGTGATTACCACATTGGTTTAGTCATATGATTTAATCCATTCTTTTTCCACGCTTATATAAGTAGACTACTTTTTAAGCTAACCTCTTCTCTCCACAATTCCCAACCCCTCCTCCATACATACATCTCATGTTAAACATTTTTCATTGCATCCTAATCCCACCTGGGCCCACATTTAATATTATAGTTGAATATAGACCAGGAATATATAACTCAAAGGAAATATACCAACATTTGAGTGCAGAGATAGAGTGTAAAACCATTTAGGTAAAATTAAACTCAATACATCGAGTCGGGACTTGATCATCAATATTAACATAATCGGCAATCCAGCCTTTAGCAAAAGTAACGCCCTTGATTCATTCGCCCACAGATGCTGAAAATTTTATTGTTAAATATTTTATAGAAATAAATCCCTGACACTAAATCGTGATAGTAAATGTATGACAAAATTCGAAGATAGTAGTAATATTTTATTTAGATTAAATATAGTCATAATTTTTTTAAGATTATTCCAAATAAGTAAGTGTTGTACTATATCATAGAAACAAAAATTGACCTTTTAATTTTAAATACTTTGTATGCAATTTCAGTATGAATATTTAACAAGCTATGATTGCAAAGGCGAGTTATGAATAAAATTTTGTCAAACTATAAACTGAAATAGGACTTACGTTTCCTTATTGGAAAAACTGGAAATCCTGCAGACTTGAGGAAACAGTAGCCCCACATTTGTAATTTATTGGGGGAAATTAGTTCAGTCCCAGTTTTCATATACCAGAAAGTTTGTATGTTAAAATTCTCACCTCGTACAAAAACCCTGCTCGGGAAATAAAGAAACGGATTTATAAAAGGAGTGTAGGGAATGTATACTCATATTTACGTAGGAAGCATACCTGGAATTTGTACACGTACAGTTTTTATACTACTTTCATAATATTTACAGATTACTACAGTATTCTTCCTTCTACCGTGGTATTGCAAAAGAAAATTATAGGGCGCACCGGGAGATGATTCATGAAATAAAAGTTAAAGGACATTTGTATTCTGCGAGGCTTCGATTTATTGTGAATGTGGGTGAGTGGATACTGTATCAAAGCCGGTCTGGCACTATATATTTAGTATCTAGAGGGAAATCACTATCAATCACACTTACCCATGTTGGTATATACGTTCAATCAATTTAAATCCCTATTTGTCACAATTTATTAAGTGTATTTTTTATTACGTTCACTATTTTCACTAAATGAAACTAAAAACGAAAGTATTTTTGGTATCTTAATTCAAACTAATCCAACACATAATATTTCAGCAACCTAATATGTCTACATCAGTTCACAAACATCATTCAGCCTCCCGTGCTGAGACCAAGTTTGGCTGATATTTTATTTATCACCATGTATATCACCCGTTCAGGTTATACGCTTATATACTAATCATGCTAGTGGGATATGGATTAGAAATATATAATTTAGAGGGAGTGTGCTTTCATTTGCGTGGAGAGAGAGTGGAAAACCATTTAGGAACCATCCTCAGTACACCTGACTGGGATCTAACTATGATATCTCCATCACCAGCAGTATAGTCTATTGCGAAAGTAACGCCTTAGGCCATGCGCCCACCGAAGTGGTTTCGGCTGATTTTATATAAACGCAAAACGCATAGTAGCAAATAGTATATAGTACATGATGTGTAGATGTTTGTATCATGTTTCTTTCAATTATTATAGTCTTCACAACCGAAACAAATTGAATAGTGTATCTTGCACATTTCATAATGTTGACAAGCCTCTTTACACATTAACTTTCCGTGACTTTCTCTGTTGCATTTTCGCAACAGCTGTAATTTTTTTTTATTAAAAGATAATTAGGTCAAATCCACTCAAAGTATTCCTCAATTTGTTCCTGCTGTGTAGTATGAAACATTCAAAGAAATGTTCATTTTTTGAGATACGGAGTTTTAACTGGCGCCATGCAGGAATGTTGTGAATACGTAATGGCGCCAGTCGTTATGTCATATGTCTGGCTGGTTGCCACCATATTTTTAAAATAAAATAATACAGTAATAATGTTGGAGTAAATACTCACTATTGTAATACAGTAAAATATAGAATACTGAATTAAAATATTTTGTTGTATTTTTTTCTAATAATAAGCCATATTTTTGTATTAGTTTAAAATTATTGTAGTCTTTTTTCTAATAAAATTTACAAAAATATAATACTATTCAAATATGTATTTAATAATATTGTTTTAATAACAATATTATGTATTAAAGTATATGTTTTTAATTATTATTTAGAACAATATAGGATGTTGCAAAAATGTAATGGCGCCAGTCCTTAAGTTATTTTTTATCGCCAGTCCCCGAAGGTTAAGTACGGACCTAAGCATACATAGCCCTTGTACTTGAGACGTATCAGCCAATAAGAATTCGAGGAGAGGCTCTTGCTAAATAAACGCCAGAATACACAACTAACGGAGATTATCTTCTGTTCGTGTTTGAAATTATTTTTGGTAGCTCTAAATTACTTGTTATTAATTAATGATTTTGGTAAATAATTACTAATGTGAATATGATTTAAAATAAAAGTGAAATATTAAATTCTTAATTCTGTTACTGAGAAGTAGATTCACCCAAATATTCATTTTAAAAAATCAGGATGAAACAAAAATTTATTAGAATTTAATACTAAATGAAACGCTCAAATTAGGTTTATTTTATGTTTCCAAACATACAGTTTAATGAACATTGTTTTCTGAGTAAGCCCTTAAAAGAGTATTTATAAAACCCACTTCGTTGGTCGCCACTCTTACAGTAGACTAGACAGCCGATGACGGAAAGATCGAGATTCGAATCTCGGTCGGATGTACTGAGGGTGTTTTTCCCAATTGGTTTTCCACTCTCCTGCCACGCAAATACGGGTACACTTCATATAACTATAACCTTCGTAATCCCTATAACCATTAGTGTAATTAGTACATAGGCATATGGCCCAAACGGGTAGTAAGACGCGTTGCTAAAAAAAATGTATTTTTGAAGACCTTAACATAAGCAAATTCTAAAAATTAAAAAAATGTATTTGAGAAATCTTTAATCATTAATTTTAATTGTAATTGGTCGTTATAAATTGTAGTAGAAATTGTTCACTGTACGCAATGCACTGTTAGGTTGTGTTATGTATGAATACAAACCCATCGCGCCAAGCTACCTCTTCCTTTGTCTCTTGTCAAATGGTCCGGGAGTGTTCACTAGGCTGAGGAGGTGAGTGACATCTGGGTCGACAGCTCCAAGTCAAGTTTACCCACAGCCGTCACGACGCTAGCGTCGCGAGCGCTTCGGGTGTGTCTCATAGGAGTAGAAAGGAACGTGACAGTCATTGAACGCGCCAACAGTCCTTGGGGAATTTGGTTTGGTTAAGGAGGTGAGGGGGGGAGTGAAGAGGGGGTTGTTAGGGTGGAATGTGAGCTGCAGGAATAGAAGGGGGAGGAAAATCAGAGAAACGAAAGCCAGACGTATTTAAAGGTGTTAGGTTTAGCTACAAGATTATTTTTATTACAAAAACCTTGTGTTTCATAATTAATACTCTTATCCATTTTCCTAATAATCGTGTATTTAATTATCTTATCCTAATGCTCACCTTTTTACTTAATCATTTACCAAATTAATTGGTAAAAATTTGAACTAAATTACTGTAACTACTTATATTTATCTACTCCTTTCTCAAGATTTAAAGATTTAGAATGTTTTATAAAAGTTGTGTAAATACCAAGAATTTAGTTTAAAAAAAATTCGGAAACCAATAAATGAACTGATTGAAAAACACGGGTGTGGAATTTTAAAATATAGTTTGGCTGGATAGCCTTGGACTTTATTAGAAAGTGATTGTGTCGTACCATTTATTTTGAAATATTTTTTCTTAAAATTTCCTTAGAGAATAATTTATCTATGCTTGAACATTTTATCATCGACCTTTGTCTCCTGAGTTGTTAAACATTTAACACGCCAGTCTCGATGGTTGACAAATGTGTGTGTGTGTGTGTGTGTGTATATGTGTGTGTGTGTGTGTGTGTGTGTGTGTGTGTGTGTGTGTGTGTGTGTGTGTGCGTGTGCGTGTGGAAAGTGGGGGTTTGGAGGGGGAATAGTAAATAGACAGTAGTTTTATACATTCCATTAAAAATAGTAATGAGTGCTCAAAACACTTATACACATGATAGGAAATAGATAAATGTTTTACATAATTTAATGAATAATTATTATGCAAAACAGTTTTTCCCAATATCCATGGGATTTATTTGATCCCCATCCCTTAAATTTGGATTCGAATTGAAAACATATTTAATAGTTGTTGTCTCTTTTATTCTAAAGAAGAAAATATACATTTTATTGGCTTAGAGGTTTGAAAGTTGATATTGACAAAAAAATTGGCTTTTACTGACAAGTGAGCTATATTCATCCCTCTAAAATAAAAAATAGTGTTTAACTGATAAAAAAAACCACACCAGTAAAATAGCAATAAGGAAATTTCATTAAGTTCCCCGAGGAAATGATATTAAACTGCGTTGTGTTTGCAACGCACTGCCAGTATCTGTAAGAACATTTTACAGTCCTACCAACATTTACTGACATATTTCTCTACGTGAGATTGAGCTTTTAATGGGGTTTCTCAATAGTTTAAGTGCTTGTATCCTCTGGACCTGTACCAAAAAAAAGCTATTTATTATTTGTGTTGCTGTTAACATTGTAATGTTGTAATAAAGAAAGTAGACTGTAGCGCTCCTATTTTTATAGTCCGTGGCGGAGAGACAAAGTCGGAAAGGAGGAAGAACTAAATGGTACACTCACGAAATATAAATAAATTCATGTAAACTTACAACTCTTATTGTGTTTAGATTCGGTATACCAATACCGGTGGTCACATGGTCTAAATGTCAGGCTCGTGTAGTCTGGTTTGTTGGTGGCGGGGAGATTGGATCTTAACTCCTGGCTGGATGTAATGTACCTATCGGGGAGATTGGATCTTAACTCCTGGCTGGATGTAATGTACTTATCGGGAGATTGGAGCTTAACTCCTGGCTGGATGTAATGTACCTATCGGGGAGATTGGAGCTTAACTCCTGGCTGGATGTAATGTACCTATCGGGGAGATTGGAGCTTAACTCCTGGCTGGATGTAATGTACCTATCGGGGAGATTGAAGCTTAACTCCTGGCTGGATGTAATGTACCTATCGGGGAGATTGGAGCTTAACTCCTGGCTGGATGTAATGTACCTATCGGGGAGATTGGATCTTAACTCCTGGCTGGATGTAATGTACTTATCGGGGAGATTGGATCTTAACTCCTGGCTGGATGTAATGTACTTATCGGGGAGATTGGATCTTAACTCCTGGCTGGATGTAATGTACTTATCGGGGAGATTGGATCTTAACTCCTGGCTGGATGTAATGTACTTATCGGGGAGATTGGATCTTAACTCCTGGCTGGATGTAATGTACTTATCGGGGAGATTGGATCTTAACTCCTGGCTGGATGTAATGTACTTATCGGGGAGATTGGATCTTAACTCCTGGCTGGATGTAATGTACTTATCGGGGAGATTGGATCTTAACTCCTTGCTGGATGTAATGTACTTATCGGGGAGATTGGATCTTAACTCCTGGCTGGATGTAATGTACTTATCGGGGAGATTGCATCTTAACTCCTGGCTGTATGTAACGTACCTATCGGGGAGATTGGAGCTTAACTCCTGGCTAGATGTAATGTACCTATCGGGGAGATTGGAGCTTAACTCCTGGCTGGATGTAATGTACTTATCGGGGAGATTGGAGCTTAACTCCTGGCTGGATGTAATGTACCTATCGGGGAGATTGGATCTTAACTCCTGGCTGGATGTAATATACCTATCGGGGAGATTGGAGCTTAACTCCTGGCTGGATGTAATGTACCTATCGGGGAGATTGGAGCTTAACTCCTGGCTGGATGTAATGTACTTATCGTGTAAAGTAATTTAATAAAAGATCAGTATTACTCAGCAAAAATGTGGGTATATTTTCTCTAATTCAACCTTCCTCACCCCTACCTGATTATCGAGATTAAAATGAGTTCTACTTGGACGTTAAGACACGGTGAGGAAGAAAAATTATAAGGCAGTGCTTTTCAGTCTAGTCATGGATATTATTACTACTATAATTATTAATATTCTGATTTAAATTTTGAAACCTTAAGATTGTGTGCTTGAAACTATCAAAAATATATATTTTTAAATGAATAAAATAAAGATAAATGACTGATCTTCAGAAATTTTATAAATATTACTGAATTACCTTGCGTATTTAAATTTTAGCTATTTAAATTTATGATTGGAATAAAAATACCCAAGGAATGACCATGTTTGTGAGTATATATATATATATATATATATATATACATGGTCTGTGAGGATATATATATATATAATATATATCCTCACAGACCATGTTTGTGAGTATATATATATATATGTCTGTGAGGATATATATATATATATATATATATATATATATATCCTCACAGACATGGTTTCAAGCACACAATCTTAAGATTTCAAAATTTAAATAAGAATATTAGTATTTATAGTAGTAATAATATCCATATATAAATATTTATAGTAGTAATAATATCCATATAAAAATATTTATAGTAGTAATAATATCCATATATATATATTTATGTATATATCCGAGGGTGACGATTGCTATTAGCTTATAATGTAATTATTAAATATTGACTTAATTATAGTGCACATAATAACCACCCCAGTTTTAGATTTTGATCTTCTTTTACTCAATTATTGTGGAACAATGGGTTTCATAAGTTTAACATGTACAAAGTTTGTACTAGTTAAATTCCTCATAAGCACAAAAAGGTTAAAAAAAATACACCTGTCAAATTAAAAATGATTCTATTCAATGTTCATTTTATAATATAAACCTTTTTAAAAATCTTAAAACATTTTAAAATATAATTAGTTGGTGTCCAAACGTTCCCAAATAAAATTTAGTATATTATATGGTTTTTATAAAATCTTTAAAACTAATTAATAAAATATCACAATTTTCCCTTAGCCTATATTAACTTTACAAATAGGACAAAAAATTAAAAACCCTACCTATATTTTAAAATGTTATCCAAGTTAAGAACACACATATTACCCCATTTAATTAAAATTCAAACAAAAAGAATGATTATTATTGAACATTTAAAAAATAGAGGATGGGCCAAATAATCCAACTAATTACTAAGTCCTCATTGAATTCTAAACTGGACTCGTGTTAAAGTGTTTAGTGCGTCTGACTACCAACCTTTGGGTCCCGGGTTCAATTCACGATGGGTATCGTGGGTAAATTTCCTGAAAAGGGGGACTATTCCAATGGTCACCGGGGTTTGGTTAGTTAGGTTTAACTTAGGTTTAATATCTCTCCTGGCTCCACACCTTCATAATAACTTTCATTAAATCATCCATCTCATTGTATGACGTGTAGACAACCTCCAAGGTAAACCCTGGGAATGTTTTGTGCCAACAGAACAGCTAAAAGCCTACACACCCAGGCGACCAAACTAGATACTAGATTTCTTCGCTGTCAAAATTACCATTAGCTCAAGAAAAGAAAAACTAAGATGCGTTTAAATACGCTGAGCCCAATTTGTTTGAAAAACCGTTTGACAACTCAAAACCCTTTTCATTTAATTTGTTATAATTTTAATGGTTTGTTTTTATATTAAGAGAACATATAATGGTATTTTTTAATTATCAATTTATGTAACCTTCACACACCAAACATGCTTGTAATATATTATTAGTATCGAGTCTTACTTCCCGTCTGGTTTACACAGGCGACTATAAAAATGGACTATATCCAGTAATTTATCCTTGTATTTCAAGTTGGTTAAGGTTTCCTTTGTGATCAAGATAAACATATAAAAATATTAATAATTATTTCAATAGTACATGATAGTCTTAGAAAATAACTGTTGTTCATGTGTTTTAAGACGTCACTCTCGCAATAGATGTAAACAAAAATACCTAAGTTACACAACCTCAGGTCCCCATAAGTACTAGTACGTACGCCAGGAAAAGTTGTTTGTGTTTATTAGTTTTGGATTTCTACCACTTTAAGACACACAAGTACACAAAAACACACATACACCTTCAATTGTGTTTATTTTATATTATATTTTGTACAGGTAACAGGCTATGAATAGAGGCAACTTCTTATAGTTAAGATTATTAATAGTAAATGCTGCCTGACACTAGCTCGGTTGGTAGCGTGTCAGCCTACTGAACTATGGGTCCAGAGTTCGATTCCCAGCATGGCCAAAAATTTATCATTAATGAAAATATAGGTTTACCCTTTCACATTAATATATTGACGGCAGGGGACTGGATGTTGTGCTTGTTCTAGCCTTAAGATAGACTATAAGGCATATGAAGCTAGGACAGGCCTAGCCAACCGGTATTTGAAAATACTCTTATATAGCTTGAATAAAATACCGACCCAGACCATAGGCTGAAAAGAGTAATGTATGTAACTGCTGATGTGCCCAAAATTAGCTTTCTCTCTAGATATGATTTATCAAAAACTATGTTTACTGACGCAAGATCTATAACTAATAAACCTTTCTTAGATATAAATTCTAACTCTTGTTGTACGTGGATATTTTAACACCTACTAGGCTTGGTATATTTGGCCTTTTATGTCATACCATGGAAATAATAAATATTTACAATATTGGGAATAAAACTCAAGTCAATCAAGGATGATCGCCAATGTCTGCTTTTGTGAATGACCGAGTCTTATCTAAATCATAGTTATTTAAATCGTTCTATAAATTAAGATTAGGTTTTTAGAGTGTTTTTTATTGATTAAGATTAATTTTCTTATATTTTCAGGTAAGTTGACACTTCAGAAGAAGGGAAACTTCATCCTTGCATGCCAGCACTAGACCAAGAGAGAGATATAAATATTATATTTGCACATAGAACGCCAGATTGCAGCGTCATGAGGGTGAGGGAGCTATTTCATTATTTTGTAAAACGATAATATATCCTTTCTGTGTGTGTGCACTGAATACTACTACCCACTCTGTATATCTATATATTTACACCGATGACTTGGTTAGAGTTTGTAAAGGTATACATTTAGTGAAAATATACTTGTTTTTGCGTCGGGGGGGAGTAAGAAACAATCGAGGAGAGACCAATAAACCAATACTTTATACACCCGGCCGGTATTATATCCCCTACCTCCACGTGACCAACAAACCTGATCAAACAAAGTTGACCCCTTGGTCGCCGTGCTCACTGATACGGAATATCCTAAATTAGCTTTGATATTAACTATAAGATAATTAACCATCCGTTGTTTTAAATATATTTATGATAATTAAGGCGTAATTTACCAAGAATACTCACTTAAATATATGTTGGAAAATAATACCTGGATATGGTAATCGAACCCAGAACCATCTGTCGATTTCAACTAATATTTAAGTGATATATGAACATAAATGACCTGTTCCAAACATTTGTATTCAGAGTATTGAAGCCAGTGGCTGAGATATATTTCAAAGACCCATTTGAAAGAATATATGTTGAGTAACTGAAAAATACTTGGCAAAACCAAAAATTCACATCTATCTTTATTTTTTGTCTGGAAATGATACTTTGAGTTATCCAATTGGAATGAATTTCAACAGGGTTATATTCTGATAATTGACGAAGCTATTACAAAAATAAATGGTACGCGGCAGCACACATACTTTATCACTCTAAATAATGGATATTGTTGCAGAAACATTCCACCAAAGAGCATAAATGAAATAATATACTCTCTTACACAAATATATTGAAGAAAAAGAGTAACATTCCTGTTCACCAAAGAGAAAAACAACTTCCGATTTCATGAACCTCACTTTCAAAATATAATTCCCAATAGCTCGAAATCTATTAGTTTTATAATAATATAATTCAAATACAGGTATTTTATTCTTATAAGTTCTACAATTCTACAACAATAAGATTATTCATATCTAAGACAGTTGCGGAGATCTGAAAAAAAATTGGAAATTTCCGACTATGTAAAGTATCCTCTATGACCTACGCCATTTTCATGAGAAAACGAGAATAACCCTTTTGTTTGTAAAGTTAAACAGTGCCTAGGCACTAAATCTTATGAAAATCGTTAAAACGAACTTCAAGAAGATTGATTATGTCTCTTTTTGCCCTCAGTGAACTACCCTAAGTATTATGGCTGGACATCTAATTCCAAAAACTGTCCAGGGGAGTCTTATAGAATCTTAGGTCGAGATACAGACAGACGACATCGCGAAAACAATTTTTTTGTTTAAGGAGTTCATGAAACTTCGACATTTATCAAACTCTTGAGTTAGATTTTTTTTAACGATCTCAATACTTCTCTCTCTCTCTCTCTCTCTCTCTCTCTCTCTGGGGGCCAAGAGAAAGTAAAGATAAAAAATATTGAAAACCACTTAAACATAAAAATCAAGCTTGAGTGTAAAATTATGATGGTTGAGGTTGGGAATTGGACAGTGGGGGGAGTGGGTTTAATTATATCATCAACGTTCTAAGCACACAACGTTTAGGTTGAAAGTCATATTAGTCTGTCATATCAAGAATGTCAAAATCCCTTTGATAGTATGTTTTATAATATAATGTGTATAAAATTTAGAACCCACATTGACATATTATATCCACTTTCTAGTGGAGGACCCCCTCCCCCCACCTATACTTCCTTTAGAATAATTATTTTGTCATGTCCATGACTTTGGTCTACAAAGCTAGTGCCACCTGCATTGAATTGCTAGTACGACAAATAACACATCCTAGCCTCCGATCTTAAAGACTAAAGGCGTTGTTGGTAAAAGAATGTAAAGTTGAAGTTCTTACCACCTAAAAACCCCTTCCTCGCTTTGTTCTGTACTTTATATTTCCCCTCTAAACTTTGGTCTCGAGACGCTCCAATGATGACGACACCGCTATTTACTTTCCAGCACAAACTCTAACATAACTTCTTAAGTTTATTCCCTGTACAGGTGAAGCTGCAGCTTTTAAACTTTGCCAAACTTATCTTTTTTGACAGAATACGGTTATTTAGAGGGGTACACACACCCCAGTCGAGAAGTGCTAGCTCTCACACCTAAAGAATGATACCAGTGATCTCCCCTGAAGCCAAATGAAAAAGGGAACAGCTCGCAGGAGCTTTGAGATTTGTTGAATACGTTAAGAAAGCCGCGTTATCTAAGGAAAGGTTTGTTATGTTGAAAGTTATCAACATAATTAATTAAAATTTATAGTTTTTTAAATTGAAAAAAATTACTAAAACAGCGTTGTTTTGCGAGAAATGTAAGCATTATGAGAGCAAATTAAATGCTTGGAAATATTGAATTATTTTTCTATAAATATGCAAGGGATGACTATGTGTGTGCTAGGCGTGGGAGGAACTTAGGTTGTATACTAAAACGTTAAAGGTAACAATAGATTAAGATGAATGGGAAAATATTAAATTAAGTTAATAAAAAAGTATCGACTTGTCCAAACACATAAGTTGTAGCTCGCCACATATATGATTGGATAAATACAAAACACAATTTAGATTTTATTTTAATTTATTCTTCTATTGAGGGTGTTGACTGAACAGTTTATTAGCTAGAGTTGGTATGCTAAACAGGTGGCCTAGATAACTCAATAAAACACATTTAATATAGTATCAATGTTATGGCCAGTTACTTATTCATTGCGAGTGGGACTTCATACATTTAATAAATACATGATAGGTATGCTATTCTCTTGATAACTACTTTAATTATATTAAATGGATGTAACATTATTTATAAAACTAACAGTTTGAACATATCTGTATGTGGGTAAAATACCACATTTCTAATATATTCGTATTCTACCAATTGCCTGTGGCTTCGCTCGCATTAAGCAACACATTCAACAACTTCAAATGCTAGAAAATAATGAAACCTAGTCAAGAGCATGTTTTATGAGCGTACGAAAATTCTCGAAGAAACACAAACTCTCCTCCTCCACACCCCAGCTCATATCATGTCCCTTCGTATGTACCCAAAACACCAGCCGTTACGTAAGTTCACTGCTTACACCCGGTTATTTTCGACACATCTTCGCTCGCTGTTGAGGTAATGTGGTGGCATATAGTTTACAATGTTTCTGGAAAAATAATAAGTGGGTCTACAAAAGAAGAAATCTCCCCCCCCCCCCCCCCCCCCCCCCCGTCACGATCTGATGAATACTTTTTGATTTTATTGTTAACAAACAAACATACAAACACTCTAAAAATGAATTATTTTGTATTTTTATCGTTTATATTACCCATAAAAAAGAAAAACTCCACAAAAATTTGAATGCGCAAACAAAGCTTCGAGTTGTATTATATGTATAGATCTACTATCTAAGAGACAAACATGAAGTAATTTGAAAGAAGAACTCTATAGTAAGCGTCCTACCACACCAAATAAAATTGTCCTATTGGTATAGTACCAAGAAACAAAACTAAATATATCTAATTTACACGAAAAACAATAAAACTATTTAGAGCATACTCTGTGACTTCGAACTTTTAGCTGACAATAATAATGTACAGACATCTCTTAGAGTTTGATTATATGCAGGCTATAGAAAGTGCAAAGGTTGCATTCAAATTACAACCACTGATGAAGTGAAGTACAGGGCATAGCTGAAGTCTTATTTTATATCTATAGTTCCTATAAACAGGATGCTAAATTTAGGTTTCCTCGATTTTATTTAGACCACTAAAGAGATTAAAAAAAAAGCCCAGAGAATTTTAAAGGAACACCCATATATATAACATAATATATTTCAAACTTGATATTTATAAATTATTCTTTTTAGTTGTTAACTCTTTAAATAGTTGTAAAATATGCCTAAATTTTTATACATTCTTTATTTCAATTGTAGTTTATATTTCATTTATATCTGTTTTATAATGTTTATTATTATTTTTAGTTTACATTTTAGCTATATGTTTTTTATTATTATTTAGCACCGTGTCTTACTACCCGTTCGGGTTATACGCTTAAGTACTAATTACGCCAATTGATTAGGAATTTGGGAGGTGAATTCATAGTATTTGAACATGCATTTGCTTGGAAGTAGAGTGTAAAACCATTTAGGAAAAACCACCCTCAGTTCACCGGACCGAGATTCTAACCTCGATCTCCCCGTCCTCGGCAGTTAAATTCAACACGAAACTAGCCGGCCACCGAGGCGGAGTTTAATTATGTGTGTTTTATAATATTTATTATTCTTTTTAGTTGATAACTATTTAAATAATTGTAGAATATGCCTAAATTTGTATACATTCTTTATTTTAATTGTAGATTATTTTTAATTATATGTGTTTTATAATGTTTTTTTCCCTAATTGCTTAGTATATTTGGAAAATTGGTTTGACTTTGCGTGGAGAGAGTGGGAGAAAACACTCAGAACACATGACCGGGATTAAAACCCATAATCTACAGTCCATTCTATAGACAGAATGAAGTAATTATATCATGTGGCCACCAAAATGGGTTCAAGGATTGTTATTATTGGTAATATTATTATTTAAAAGCCATTTAGTTGGTAATTTATGAACACATATCATTTTATTCCAACCACTCACCAGGAAGGTGACGCTGCTATAGCTTTTCCTAAACTCTATTATATGGAAAGTGGGAAAGCGAGATCCCCAAACAAAGGAAAGGCGTGGGGAATAGGATTTTAAAAAGATGAAAAGAGAAATCACAATAGCCGTAAAGACTCTTAAGAGAATATTTTATTTGACTGGCTTTCCTAACACAATCTCATTTTAAATTGCCAGCATTCCGCCATCGCGCAATTAACCTTTACCGACGAAAGGGAGCTTATTAAAAATTAATTGCCTTCTTCAAATTTATGAAATGCTTGTCATATTATTTTCTTTCCGTTACATACCGGAACATGTTTTCTCAAAATATTACCAAGTTTGAACGTGTAGCTAACAGAGTAAATATATGTGGAAACGAGGGAAAATACTATTTTAAGTTCTTTTAGACCCCTTTTTTTAATTTTATAATTAGGTTTTTTAAGCTAAACTTATAGATTTATTTACGTATACTTTTTGTTAATTTGTTTTAACTTTGCTTGTTGATAATATACATAACCACTAAAGGGGGAAGGGGGGAGACAGATATTGGAGTTCGTGACTCTACCCATAATTAAATCCATGACCTACCTTTATTCACATCATAAGAATATTACGGCTGTGCTCGTTGCGAGATTTATACCAAATTATTTTAGAATTGGTCGGTTGGACAAATGGACAGTGTAATCTCTCCAAGGGCTTGGCCAATGGCCAAGGTTGAGGATTTAAACTTAAAAGAAAATAATTAAGGTATTAAGGGTGCTCAAGCGATTTATTTTAAGCATGTAATATTTTTGTTACTTGACACTAAGTGTTCAAAATCTTGACCCGTTTCGGTGGTCAGATGGTCTAAGACCTCACTCTTATATAGTACTGGAGTGGCTATGATGGGCATATTGGGGTTAAAATCCCAATCGGGTGTATTAAGGCTAATTATTGTTCCTCTGCAGTTTTCTACTCTCCCTCAGTGAAATTGCGAGTATATATTTTTTATTAATTCTACAACCCTCATACCCATCACTTGAGTGAAAATATGCGGTCAGCTCAAATGAGTATTAAAACGCTGTATAAAAGAGCCTTTGTTCTAAAATAAACATTTTATTATACTTTATTTATTATGTTCATTGCTATACAGTAAAAAAATTATTATTATTATTATTAGCACCGCATCTTACTACCCGGTCGGTTTATACGCACTTACGCTAATGTGCAATGGTAGGGTGATTGTGAGATGAAATGGAGGACCTATCAGTTTAACGTGGAATCCGAACCATGGTGGAGGCCTGGCATTCCACACATTCACAAGTTGGGATTAATACACGTCTTATGAGAGGTGAAGGAAGGGTTTGGTAATCAGATAAATCTGTGCCGGGACATAGGATTGAACCCCGGACACTCAACACAGAAGTCCGACACCTTACCCCTAGACCACCAGGTCACCTTACAGTAAAAAGAATATATATTTATGTGTGTATATATATATAGATACAAATTTACAGTTTTATTTTATATATATATAAGTTTATTATTAGTTTTATTATATATATATATATAAATAAAAAAACTGTAATTTTTTATGTACGTTCGATTTAATTCTGTTTGTTTCCAGTAAACTAAAAAAGTACTCATCGGATCAATACGGGTCGTCTTCTGCTGTGCTCATTATCTTTAAGACTAAAGGGTTAGCTCCCTATAGACCATCATGCTATCTCACTAGCGAGCGAAGCGGGGTGGAAAAAAACTGATTGCCCTTGTGGTAATATTTGCGTTTTAAATTGATAGTAATTCAAATACTGTATTATATCAACTTTTAATGTATGAATCTTATTTGTAGTCTGACTTACTTGATCTCTGAGTTAGACTTTAATCTTAAATTAAACATACACCCAGGTAACGTTCAACATCTTTATGTGATTTGATGTTTCATTTACGTGGATACATATTCAGAAAAATAAATTAATCCTCCCATTGACCTTCCTAGTACCTAGCTCACTAACGTAATTAATATATAACAACATGCATATTGCCTGGACAGATAGTAAGACGCGGTAATTTAAATAAAAACTTATCACTGTAATAGAAAAATGAAATTGTTCAAGCAGGTTTAAGAGCCACACCAAACATTATGAAAAAAAAAACAGTAAAGGCGGAAAGGGGTCTTCCCCAAAAATGTCCTAAACTAATAGAATAAAACATGTTCTGTATGGTAGAAATTTGAAATATATAAATACATTTAGAGGGACAACTTTAAACAACTAAAAGAATTTTAATATTAAATCATTTATTATTAATGAGTGATGCTCTTATTTCCTATGTGTCTTCGTAATAATTTATATAATTTATTTTTACATATATTATGATTTCTCTCAGGCAAATATTGGTTCTATGGATTGCATTTGTATGTTAACTCAGTTTATGGGCTGATTAATATTTCATTTATTTATTTTCAAAATTTATTGGCTTACACCTACTTATATTTTGTTTTTGTATTGAAAATAATTATATTAAGAGTGCAGCTGGATGTTGAGCAGCATAATTCGATGTAATTTTTATATTTATATTACCACATCAATTATTCGAACATTTCTAAATATCCTATAAATCTAAAATTAGCCATGTCAATAGGTTTTAAAATAATTTTATCTAGAAAAGCCCTAAAATCTAAAATTTAATAATAATATAATATTTATCACCGCGTCTTACTACCCGTTCGGGTTATATGCTTAAGTACTAATTACTCTAATGGATTAGGAATTGGGAGGCTTGAATTTAGAGGAAGTGAACCCGCATTTGCGTGGAGGGAGAGTGGAAAACTATTTAGGAAAAACCACCCCCAGTTCACCCGACCGAGATTCGAACCTCGATCTCCCCGTCCTCGGTGGTCTGGCTCAACACGACTTGCGCGTTAGCCAACTACGCCACCGAGGCGGGTCTAAAATTTAATACATCGGATTCAAATTTATTGATCGAATTAGACCAAAAATATTGAAAATGATTAATTCCCTTTCTATGATGTAAGCTGTTACATTTTTGTATAGTTTAATTTTGTTTTAAAGCATTAAAAACCAATTATTTATGTTATGTTAATCTTTTTTTATTAGAACCAATAATTGAGAGTACTATTAATGTGTATAGAGAAGCTATAACTTAATTTTCGAAAGAATTTTGAGATGTTGACACATATTTCGATTACAATCTGTATTTTAATATCAAGTTTTAGTCATCCTTATTTTTACATTTTATAGCAAAATTTGAAACAATACGTTAAATTGTCATTATTTTTAAAGTATTTAAGATTTTGATACTTTTCCGTGTGATTAATTTACATACTATAAAAGAACACAGTTTCTTTATAAATTGCCCGTGTGAAGAACGGGTACACCTACTAGGTTTTTCTGAACATTCGAATTTTGTGTGTGTTTTTCCTTCTTTCTAGAAACATAGTATAAAACGATAAGAACACCAAATAACCTATTTTTACCATGTTTAGAATGTCCATCCATTTGTTTAGTAAACTCAAAAAGTATTATTTGAATAGAGACGGGACTACTTCTGTTGAACTTCTTATCTTTCAGAGAACTATGGTAAGTTATATACCATCACCTTAGCTTATCAACGAGCGAAGAAATGTCGAAAAAAGCCGGGCGTAAGCAGTGAACATTCGTCGCGGCAATTGTTGCGGGTGTATAAGATGACACGTGATATGGGCTGGGGTGTGGAGGGAAAGAGGAATTTTTGTTCGCACAAAAAACACTGCTCTTGAAGTTTCATTATTTTCTAGCATTTGAAGTTGTCGAATGATTGTTTAATGTATGGGAAGCCCCGAAAAATGCTAATATAGAATATAAATATGGAGTACAGGAAAATCTATCCAACCCATTTTTAAACTTGAAGTGAAGTTAAAGTGAAGTTTGAAACTAAGTTGAAGCCTAAATTGAAGAAAATATTGCTATTGCTGCCACATAGCATTACTTTAATGTTTTTAAATATCCAATAAATAAGTCTGGATAATAGAAAGATGTGTAAATAAAGAAAAAAAGCACACAGAATTATTTTATGCTGAAATATCAGAAAGTATTTATCTTGTTAAAATTATTGTGCAAACCTGTTATGTGCATGGCTTGTAGTTGAGATTTCTCTCATAAGGATTGTAGATTAAGTTTTGCTCTCATTTTACGCCTTATACAGTACATTCACTGTTTCAGCCATTTTGAATAATTAATAAAATACTTAAAGAGCTATGAAAGACTTCCAAAATACACTTGTAAATTTGTCATAGATAGTACCAACCAGGTAGAATATAAAGACATAAATATATTTTCACATAATTCTCCTATCGACGTCTTGGTCTAACAAGGTATCTCGTATCTTCAGTTTTCCCAACCAATATGTTGAGTCTACACCTGTCACCAACGTGCCACATGACCATCCCTCCTCAACCTGCACGTCTTGATTATCCCTCACATGTTTGGGGATGCATGCAAACCATGAGGTTCTTCATTATGTAACTTTCTCCATTCTCGTATGTGTTCATCTCTCTTAGGTCCAAATATCTTTCACAAGCACTTAGTTCTCAAAAACAATTGCTACAGAGTGAGTGACAATATCCCACACCCAAAAAGAACACCAGTTGGGATTCTAGTTTAGTTTATTCTAATTTTAATATATTTATTTTATTACTATTACTATTATCATTATTATTATTATGTGTTCTCTCCTACGACAGGTCCATTTCTTTTGTCAGTGAAACTTAGACCTCCAATGCGCTCTGTCCTTTGGTTCCTCCTTTAGCTCCCAGAATTTTATTCTTTCCTTCAAGTCATCTAGTATTTGACTTCTCCTTCTTCCTATGCTCTTCTTTCCCTCAACCTTCCCTTCTATGACGTCGTGAAGAAGAAAGTTCCTCCTAAGGATGTGTCCGATCCAGTTTGCTTTGCGCCGAAGAATCACATCCAAAATGGATCTTATCTCCCCCAATCTTCTTAGGACTTATTCATTTGTCACCCTGTCTGTTCATTTGATCTTCTCAAGTCTTTTCCAGCATCACATTTAAAAGCTCTCCAAGTAGTTCTTTTCCATCTTCCTAAGAGTCCTAGTTTCTGATTTATACATTGCAATGATCAAAATGTAGCATTTCATCAGTTTCATCCTCATTTCCAAATCAACTTGCTGGTCTGTAGTAACCTCTTCTTGTTGAAAGCTCTCTTGGCCATGGCGATCCTCGACCTAATTTATTTAGTGCATTAAGCAATATCTATACACACAAAACTAGGCTTACAAACTGAATAGTAGAAAGCATTGCCCCAATGAATTCAGTTTTTTACCTTCTCTTACATTCCTATATGTTAACACAGTTTCCAAGTATTTAATTAATTTTTTCAACTTCTTAAAAATACATGTTGTTATATATATTGAGCCATTTCCTTTCTAATACAGTGTTTTGACATAGAGTAATATACTGTACTTGGTTTTTTTTTGCATATTAAAAATATCAAATAAATAGGTTTAAGAGTAAGTTATACTTTTAAAACTATTTATTTGCTGTTTTCAAACAAGTTCTATATTCCTTTTAATTATTGTCACTCAGTAAATCTACGTAATCTGCATAAGTCAACAATTTATTGAGGCCATTTAATAGAGACAAATCAGTTTTATGTTATTTGTATGAAATAATGTGAACACTGTACCATACCACTTTGTTTTTGTCGCTGAAATAAAGTGGGGTAGGGGAAGGTATACAGACCGGATCATATGAAGAAAGTTCCTCATAAACAAGCCGCGACTATACTACTGAAGAAAATGTTTTATTCAGACATGAAAATCACGGGCTGTAAAACGGTGCTCGCCGTATAACATTAAAAAAAACTGTTTACCTTCCGAGGAGGAAAGAGGAATTCTGTCGTGCTTTACAAATGTCCTTTTTACCTCCCATATGGTGGTAGGGGAGGTATGGAGGGGAAGGATGTTGAATATGGGGAGAACCTAGACACACTAGCTCCTTTTTTTGGAGGATCTTATTTATGTCTCCCTATACTCTTATTTCGTGGAGGGTAAATTGTGTAGAGTTCGCCCCAAGTTTGTAACATTAAACTAAAGTTAATAATAGGTTTGGGAGTGCCTTTCACACAAAATGATACGTAACATTCACATCTTTACAAGGTTTTGTTTAGATGAACCTGTGTTTTTAGCCTTTATATAACAGGGAATATTTCAATAGCTTTGCTGATTACATTTTAGGATTTTGTATCCAGACCATTTACTTGCGTTCGGTGCTTCGCAGGATCAATATACTTTTAGAATTTAGTAATTTACTCCCATTTTCTGTTCATGTTTCCCCTTATGTTCTCAACATGTCAACAAAGGGACTCTGTTAGAAATCAAACTATTACTATCTAAGTAACTATAGGAAAATATTTTATCATCTCTCAAACTCTACAATTCACATCATAAAGACTTTATAGCATTTTAAAAACCTAAATCTTGGGACATGAATTTGGGATTTAAGAACTAAAATAACGCTATACTAGAGACTAAATGATGATCAACATGTTTAATAGACTCTACAGCCCATCTTTCTTTAGCCTCAGAGTAAACAAATAGAACAGGGAGGGAAAGGCATAGCAACTGGACAGCAGCTCACATAGTAAGCTGTTCTAGATGTGTTGAAAATGGTGACTGAATTAAACGTACAGTTTATCAGTTATTCATCCATCTCCCCAGTCCAGAATCTGTGGAACCTCACAAGTTTTGGACAGCAATATTTACCTCCTTAGAGCCACCTAGTATCCCTTGTGCCTAAGCCCTTGGCTTTTATTATATCATATCTTTGGTTATTCCAAGACGCATTGAGTCTGTCATACTCTTAGTACACATTACCATTACTTGGGTCCATTTCTTCTAACCACCAAGTCTAAGTACAGCTAAATTACATTCCTTGGATTCCTCTTCCTGGAACATTAATCTTGGTCACTGCTTGTTCCAGCCCCCCTGCAGTGTTCCTATTTCAACTTTACACTTTTATTACTTTCGTTTTCAACAAAAATCTTTAAAATATTATATTTTTTTTCGTTATGGCATGAACCTGTTGATTATCCAATGCCATAGAATCACATAAAACCTTTACAAAATTATTATATCTTAATTTTTCAGTAATTCCACAACTCTTGGTCTCTTGAGATACATAAATAAGGTCGAAAAAAAATACAGCCGGAATAAAATCCAAAACAGTATTTTTTTACCAAAACACTCAGCTGCAGATGTAAATTATTCTGACGCCTTTGCATTGCTAACAGCGCCGTATTGATAGTCGGCCTTATGGCAGAGATTCAAAACGTGCCAGACCACATAATACTGGCAAAAGCGATTTAACCAAGCTTTCTGATAGGTTGGCCATAATACGTCTAGCTTTATATTTTATCTTGCCAGTATTCTGAATTCTCTTTCAGCTGCACATTATTGCATTGCCATTCCAGTTATAGGTCCGACACCTTATCTCAGTCTGTAGTGTGTCTGTATGATAAGCTAAGGGTCCCGGTTTCCTTTCCTGGCATGGTCGAAAAATGTATCATTAGTGAAATGAGGGTTTTCCCTTTCACAGTGATGGATTAACGACAGGGGCTGGATGTTGTGTCCTTTCTAGATTTAAGTTAATTAATAAGTTGTGGGCTGATATAATCAATGGGCTCAGAAAGTGCGTGTTAAGTAACTCAAAACAAACATATAAATTTATAATAAGTTAATATAAATCCTACCTGTAAAATTTGGACATATGCTATACTGTCACCAAAATAACAAATTATATTTTTAAAATCTATTTAAAAGCATAATCGGCTGAAATTTATTTTTTAAAGATTTCATGGAGAGATAATTAATTTATTTACAAATATTATTATTATTATTATTATTATTATTATTATTATTATTATTATTATTATTATTATTATTATTATTATTATTATTAGCACCGCGTCTTACTACCCGTTCGGGTTATACGCATTTACGCTAATGTGCAATGGTAGGGTGATTGTGAGATGAAATGGAGGACCTACAGTTTAACGTGGAATCCGAACCACGGTGGAGGCCTTGCATATTTACAAATAAAATACTTTAAAATGCCAAGTATAAAAATTAATTACGATATGTTTTAATTTAGTAAATAAATTTGAAGTACGATTTAATTTAGGTTTATATTAATTAAGATATTGGTTGTAAGATTATAGTAATAGCCTATGAGTGAATCTAAATCTTAACCTGTCACTATTAATACCACTGGGGTGCTGAGGCACAATCTCTAATGGATATGTAAAATCATCCGCCACTTGAATCAATCAGAAACTTACTATTTTGAGTTTTGTTCGCCCTATACTCTTTTGCGAATACAATGTACATATTTTACATTCATATGCATAGAACATTACACTGACATAATAATTATTTTGTTCAAATTTTGTGGCAGTTACAAATAAATGTTGATATTTATTTTAAACTATTCAAAGGTTCCTCCGAATCTCAGTTTTTAAACGTTTCCGTGACTAACATTCGCTCTTATTTGCAACTGTCTCACTGATGTTGGCTTCAGGCTAGAAGGTAGAAGTTAGTCTCTCGACCACTTTTGTATATATTTACTTAAGATTGGGTGAAACAATACCTGATTATTTTGATACTCATATATAAAGTATTCCAGTCTATAAGAACCGTTCTTTTAAAGCATACGCTTTTAGTACCAACTCTTTATTTTAGACCGTCGGTATTGGATCTATTCAACATTGTATAACCTTGGTTCACACCAAAGTATTTTATTTGACCATGCATATAACCACACAATTTATTTCCATGACCATCAAATTACTACGTTTTACCTGGTTCTAACAAACAGATTGATGTAAGGTAATTGATTTAAACCACATAAAATGCAGATTTACATTTTAATCTGTACGACTTCCTAGTGTTATATTTAAAGAGACTATGCGCCTTTCTCGCGTCATAAGTGGATGAACGGAAGTTATGTTGACTGTAGAATACAGTAACATAACGTTACATACATTACGTGTATCTTACGTCCAATAAATATATTTGAAATCAGTAGATAGTCATCTGTTGCATGGTTCATTTTCTCGAAGACATTTGACACTAGTGTGAATTGCCTTTTTATAAAGGGACAACGTGCCTTAGGGCGAGTGGATATCTATGTGGTTCCCTATAATCAATGCAATTATTTCACATACACGTCCTTCAACTTTTTCCTATACAATTGAGTTTATGTTTAGAAGTATTTCGATCATGTTATGGAGCAGCATATATATTCACAACCTAACCGCAACAAATAGTTGGGTTTGCCTGTGAGCTAATTTCTTTAATCTTTTAAATATTGTATTGATTTATATTTTGTTTTGTATTTTTTTTAATAGTTAGGGTAGCCACAGACGATGTATGTGCAGTGCCATACAGTGTTCCCTTCCCGATGGATAGTCACATCTGTCACTAGTCTTGATAGTTAGGATAACGTTAATAAGAGAGATATCAATAAATTCGGGAACAGAATGCAGATTTTTAGAAGTACAACTAACAACCTCATTGGCTCTGATCAAAACTTTGGGACGAGTAGAATAAAGAAAGGCTGGGAGCGATGATCTGTAGACCAAATGAGGTTATTAAAATTGTCTTTACCAGATAGAGTACTCCGGTTCATTGAAAAATATAAATGTTAAAATATTATAAAGCTTGCCTGAATATCTTTAAAAAAAACTTTGTTAATATTTCAAATATTTTCTTAATAAGGTGCTGGTGTTCATTTTTCTCTGTTCTTCTCCCTGTTTTTTTCACAGCACAAATTCTTTTGTTATATTACTCTTCATTTCTTACTTATCCTTTTAATTCTTTGCTTTACTACTGAGGAAAAGGGGAAAAAATATAAATGAGACTTTTAAACAAAAGAAAACAAAAAAAAATACAAATGAAGGTCACAGTAGAGAGGAAGAGAGGGAATGAAAATAAGAGAGAAGGCGCTAAATATGAATAAAGGAAGTGTGCGAGATGAGGATTACTAATTTAACAAAAGACACGAGAGTTCGAAACAAAAGACAGAAGAACAATGCAGAAAGGTATGAGAGTGAAGATGATATAATAGAAGTCAGAGCAACAACTACCTATTCGGAGGTTTTTTATCTAAAGTGTTTATAAAATTGGTCAACATCTCGTTTAATTATTTTTGTTAATTTTGGCGCCAACCACAAGTTATTTTCCCTTTATGGTATCCTTGTCTGTTGACTCTCATTGAAAAGAGGAACTATATAAAAAAAGTTAAATAGTCATCCTCTTCGACAACACGTGCTGTCACTTTGACAAGGGATATCAATTTAACTCGCCTGTCAAAGTGTCAAAACATACTTTCAACACGTGCTGTCACTTTGACAAGAGATATCAGTTTAACTCGCCTGTCAAAGTGTCAAAACATACTTTCAACACGTGCTGTCACTTTGACCAGGGATATCAATTTAACTCACCTGTTTTTTAAATATACAATTTTTAAAAAACAGTTATCAGTAAACTCCTTAAAAAATCTCCTCCCAAAAACAAGTAAATAGTTTTGTCTGTCATGTCAAACCCTAGCCAGATAAACATTAAAATTAAAATAAGTTAGAACCATTTCCAAAACGTTTCATATTTTAAAAATTCACTTATCATTAAACTGCTATACAATGGGTTGTAATCCAAAAACCATGTATACAGTAATATTTTGAATTCAAACACTCCCTATGCATCCTATTTAAACAAAATCTTTATCGCTATTTTCAAAAAATAATTTTTTATCAGTAAACTACCCTTAATTTACGGGCTAGGTTCAAAATAAATAAAAAATACTGTTCCAAGATATTGCCCCACAGCACTTCATATATCAATTTTATACAAAATCCAATCAACTATTTGAGATCTTTTGCCAGGGATATATAGATATACAATTGTAAAATACACTTTTTTTTTAGTTCGATCACAGATAAAACGTAAAGATTCATCATAATCTTAAGGTCATACATTTTCACGATTACATTACTTTCTCTTGATATGATAAAGTAAAAATGGAACAGGCTGGGATTCTGACACCTATTATCAAGTCACCACAAACCAAACAAGACCAGATTGGTGCCTTTTCAGGGACAAAAATAATGTATTCTTTAAATCTTGAGGTATATTGAGGTATAAGGTATATATTTTTTTAATATCGCTCATTACGTTTATTCTAGCTTATTGCACCCATATTTAATATTTTAAAAACACGTCTTAAGACTTAACGCTATAGTTTTGAGAACAATAAAGGTTTTTGGAGTAGCCTTAAGCTCTAGTTTTTGCTTTTGTTTTGAAAGATTTCGAGACCAATGTTTTCCTCTTAATCAAAAATGATATCTTTCCCACCTTATCATATTTAACTCCAGATTGATGTGTGACACTATCATATTATAGTGAACAAGTTTAATATTGTCTCTTTGAAGCGAGAAACTAACAGTAAAAATAATTCACTTGGGTCTAAATGATGTAACCCATTTTATTGCACTCACATAAACATTCTCTAATCGTTATGACTGAGATAATTCATAAATATTGATCAACATTTAAGTATCTTTCCAAACTGAAAATGTTCATTTTTGAAAACTTAATTTCAAAAATAGTGTTTATTTTGATATTATTAAAACGTCTATACACTTCTTATTTGCTTCACTGAAAATTCCTACAGAAACTCCCAAATCTTTTCCTGTTGAGGTAAAACTTGGGAAGTTTTCTAAATCTTTCTCTTAGACAAAACCCATTTATTCCCCCTATTCCCTCCTATTCCTACACTCACAGAGACTCTATATCAACGGAACTGTAGAAGATACAGAACCTTTTTAGAAAATTCTCCCATATCAAATCACTTGTGCGGGTGTACAAATTCACACGGTTCTATGTTCACTATTTCCGATATGAAATACAAAACAAATGTTCCAAGCAGCTTTGGTGTACATTTATATTGAAAAATGTATATAATTTTTCTTTTTGGACTCTAATGAACATAATTTTTAAGAGACGTTTATCAATTTAATGCTGTACCAAAAGAGGCATTGAGAAAATATGAAAAATAATTTAATTACTGGCACATCTTTATGAAAATGAAGTGATGTTAGTGTATTCTACTTCATTTCTAATAATAATTTGAGGATAGGTAAAAAAAAAGCCACCACATAATTGTTATAACACGTTCTGTCACTTCGACAAGGGATGTATATTTAACTCGCCTGTCAGAGTGTCAACACATAATTACAACACGTGTTATCACTTTGACCAGGGATATCAATTTAACTCACTTGTCAAAGTGTCGCAATAAATGTTTTATGGAAACTGTACCCTTGGCCTCTACCATCTGAGCTAAATATTGAGGATCACCAAAGTTTCAACAATATTTTACACCAACAGTGGAACCTCTTCCATCCAGCTGTCATCCGGATTGACGAAAAACCGGATAGTCCGAAATTATAGGAAAAGTTGGCTAAAGCAATAGTACATATTGCTACAAATCACCAGTTTTTTCTCAATAACAAATTATAAAAACATGAAACGTGTTACAATCACTATTTACTCATAAAATATTGAGTAAGTCTTTGTTGAGCCAATTTTGAATGGCGTTCACGAGTGGTCGCGGTCACGCAGACGTTTTACCGCCATAAGTTCGGCCGACGTTGTTTCCGACTGGTGCCCTAAATAAGACATCACGTTGTCTAGGTGGGTCCTAACGTCCGAATGACACAATCATGAGACAAAACTTCAGTCTGTATGGACAAGAAAATTATATTAATGAAGGCCGGATAGACTGGGTTCCACTGTATGTCCATATTCGTTTGAAAATATACTTCAAATGGATGAGTCTTTCATGAAGCTTTAGGACACGAGATGTGGAAATAATTTCTTTCCAAGAGACCATCTTGCCGTAACTTTATGCTTGTGAACAATTGAAGATTCATTTGGCATTTTCGTGTGCATGTACAAAGTCAAGATATGAGTTCATTCATAAAGTTTTTGGTGCGATTTGGTTATGTGGACATTGGAGTTCTCTCAAGTTTCGGACTTTCAAAGACCACAACCAAAATACTAAACCAGACTGATACTTTTTTCAGAGCTCTCACTAATGCGTACTTTAGTTTAACTAAACATTTAGAGCATAATAATTAGGTGAATTCTATGTATTATAGTCACATGATTAAAAATGTGCTTATATTAATGAAATTTAAAACTAAATATTGACTCCCCAGTGAATGGGACTAGATTCAAAATAGGCTATTAATATTTTAAAACACACTTTTATATGATATTGGATAATAATTATGAAAGGTGCAGGAACTACATTTGTGTTTATTTAATTTATTTAATCTACGGTCATTTAAAAAAGTATTATATCTATAAAATGCATTATAAAGAAACAACTAGCTCAAACAAGAGAAAATAATTCTCATAATAGTTATTTAATAGAATATCCATTGCTATTACCAAAGTTTTAATACAAAAAGCGTCATTTATATAGTTTTAAATAAATTAGCAGAAGGATATGGTCATAAGAAAGTTTGAGGGTCGAGGACCCACAACTGCTAGAAGCAAGGGTATTCAGGTAAGGTAGCCTAAAATATGTTTGGATACTAGTTATTTAGTAGGGGTTCTATTGTAAAAATACAGACACCAGACTCAACATGGTGCTAACCATATCATAGCCCACATCTCATATCTCAAGGGATGTCAGTGAAAGTTAAACAATAGTCAGATAGTGCATATTATGCCTTTAAAAATAATAACGCAGATAAATTGTTATATTATTATTATTAGCACCGCATCTTACTACCCGTTCGGGTTATACGCACTTACGCTAATGTGTAATGGTAGGGTGATTGTGAAATGAAATGGAGGACCTACAGTTTAACGTGGAATCCGAACCACGGTGGAGGCCTGGCATTCCTCACATTCACAAGTTGTGATTAATACACATCTTGTCAGAGGTGAAGGAAGGGTTTGGTAATCAGTTAAATCTGTGCCGGGACCGAGGATTGAACCCCGGACGCCAGCTCAGAAGTCCGACACCTTACCCCTAGACCACCAGGTCACCCATAAATTGTTATAGAATACTCTAACGGCACACGTTATATCTGCCCCGGACATTCTTGGTTCGGATTCTCATCTGTTTAGTATAAGAGATGATAATCTTTGGTTCTCCTGTGTTGGTTATAAATTGGTGATATAGTACTTTGTTCGGCCGCTGGGTAGCTACGATCCTACCAACGTTTATTAAGAGGTTATACTATTGCGTATTAATTTAGGAGGTCATAACATCTAGAAAGGAATATAATAATTATTAATTCAGGTTGATTTATCGAAACATAGGCCTACTTGTGGGTAACATATTGTGAGCTACTATTTCTCTATATTATCTATATTAAAACCAAGTAGGAGTACTAGTAGACTACGTCCATTATGGTTGATAGCTTGGCTGAGTGTGCACTTTTGATGAGTTAGATCCTTTACCACACAAACGGCTCCAAAGAAGGGTTCACCCCTATTGGCTGATTTCACTTGGTAAAAATAAATCTGCCAAGGTCACTTTCATGGCCTTAAAAATATGTACACCTGGGTCGAAGAAATCTTGACAGATTGTCCAGTTCTCTAATGCTAATGTTTATGTCAGGTTAGTAAATATCAACAAAACAGTAATGGTACCCTGGTTTGTAAAAGTGAGAAAAAGTGAAGCTCATTATGTCTTTCTGAAAACTGTAACAAAAATGTATGTAAGAGTTAACTTTAAATCTGTTTGTACTCCTACTCAGAGTATAAAAGAGTCCATCAGATCGTTTTATACTTAGTGTATACAAATGATATAATTGTGCCAGATCAACTCTCTTGGCTATGGTCTGTGATAAAGTGTGGAACCAAATTAAAAAACTGAGCCCGTTCTCCCCTAGTTCACCCCTACTACACTACAAATAGAATGAATGTACTGTACCTATTATTGTTAGGTTGGCCTTAAAATATTAGGTCGCGGGATGAATCACATTTCATAACAACTAGATATCTCTTTCCTAAAATAAATACGATACTTTAAAAACATAATTTTAAACAAAATTGTATAATATTACAGACTATACGTATTAGTTTGGAACTCATTATTTGGAAAAATAAAACACTCAAGGGTGGGCAAACATGTTTAAGTATCAGGTTTGTCTGATAGAGTCTACCGGTGATGGGAGTTCAACTTTCGAATCCAAGAAAGAAATAGGGAAAATGTTCCGTTTATTTTTGGCGTATGGCACTATGGTTTGTCGGTTAGACATTCCTGGTCTTCTAGCAGTGGTGGATATATAACCGTCTCCTGAGGCTAGGACACCATTTAAAAGCGGTTACTTCGGCCCGATTAGATGATAATGACGCTGATTATGTGGGGCTTGTAAAAGTCTTAAACCTAACTTTAGCCTAGTTAACCAAACCATGGGACCATAGAAACAGTTCCCATCGAGAAAAATATTCATGGTATCACCGGGAATCTAACACGGGACCTCTAGATATAGCCAGGAATCGAACCGGGACCTCTAGATTAGTAGCCTGTAATGCTGACCACTATATCAAGAGGTCAGCCTATTGAAGGTTTATCCTAAATGACTTACACATATCTTCCATGGAAATACGCTGTCATTCATTCTAAATGATATTTTCATCATTACCTCATTAGCATAGTTAAAATGGGGATTGTTTTTGATAAGTGGTAAGATGCAGTGAATATAAATATATATATTTGTTAAAGACAATTCCCTTTGAAATTTTATTGATTTTTTTAAATATATAATTTTATTGAAAATGTATTTATTCCCAGGTTTCAAACTCCCGACTGTTATCAGATCCCGGAATACAATAAAACTCTGTCTGACGAAAAATGAACCGTGAAACAAAGAGAACAATGTCATCAGAACAGTTGAGGGGGAAGGAGGGCGTGGGCTGGGGTTAGAAGTAAGGGAGAGGTTAGCCAATAGTGTGATAGGCGTGTAACAGACACTTTTGGTAGAAATGTGGCAGTCTCGTCGCGTCATATAAATAATAGAGATTTTATATTTTACAACTTTTCTTTCAGGAACGCGCCCAGAAGGCTTTTAATGAAATATAGAAAGAACAGTTTCGTGGAAATTTCTAAAGATACGAGAGTACTTACTGTATGGTAGAACGAGGGCTCCCAAGATATTGTAATGTAGATATTCTAGATAGAATTAACAACCTTTGAGACTTTTTTTTCCTGCTTCATACTACCCATTCGGGATAGTTGCATGGATATACTAACGGGATGAGAAAAATAAAATGTACGGGAAATGTACCTAGAAATAAGAAAGTAAAATTTCTCGGAAAACATTTTGTTAAAAATTCCATTCTCTTGAATCCCAGAGAAAGGGGATGTATTTGTAAAGGCTTAAATGATCATAGTTGTGTTAAGTAAACCTGACGTCAGTGACAAATTAAACCCCGAGCACTAGTCGATAAGTGAATCTGAGAAGAGAACTTGATAAGTTTTCCAATGGCATTAAGATAAATTAAACTGAAGTGGAAACTTTAGGAGTTGGCATATCTAGGCTGAGTTAGTTCCATACAAATAGCTATTAGAGTTGCTGGTAAAAACTAAAAGAAAAAGTTGTATATTACACCAATAAATGAAACTATATTTGCGTGGGGAGATAATAGAAAGATATTAGTAAAATACACTTTAAATACACCTGGCGAGACTTGAGCAATGGCCCTCTTGTCACCAGCAAACCAGAACAGACAGCATTGACGCCTCAGCTTGTATGTCCACCGGAGCAGGTAAAGTGTTTTATGATTATTCATCACGTTATTACACTGACTAGCGACTTAAGTAAATGGTAAGAATAAGAAAGGTCGTATTTAGAGCATCTACGCCCACACTAATGTGTAGAGAGGTTGAGAACATCAAAGGTAACCAGTTGTTTGCCCAATGACGTCACATAACTGTCTTGAAGGTGACCATTAGTCTGCCAGTAATATCAAGTACTCTATTAAAGGTGGCCAGTTAACTGCCTCTCATATCAAGTACTCTCTTGAAGTGGCCAGTTGACTGCATCTCATATCAAGTACTACTTTGATAGCAAACAATCGTCAAACTTTTGCAGTTTTGGGATTTAAAATAAAATAGGTTAGCTAGTCTTCTAACTCTTGTATAAAATCACTACTAGTTTGTCCTGATCTACATCTAAATGGCTGCCATCTCAGCTATATTCACACAAGACTCGAAAATGGGAAAACTTTTTATAATACAAATGGCGCTGGCATTGATTTCTGGGTGAAGGCTCAGTTTATTTCATCTGATTTCAAATAAATTAATGAGGATATTAGATAACAGTTTGTATACAGTATCAAAAAGAGGAGTGGGGGTGGGTAGTTTAATTTAAAGCGGATCAAAGAGAATTAAAAAAACAATTTGAAAAATCTGAGGTTGTAATATATGCGGTCGGTTTGTTCAAGGCTGAGTCTTTAATAAACAACTATAACTAATACTTTAATAAGTTATTAAAATTGTTAGACTTGTCTGTGTTTGTTAAATTGTTTCCCTAATTTACTGAATATGTTTACACTTGTTTTACTGTGATTATAAAAATAAGTTTTTTGTTACTATTTTTACTCTGTGCTGGCTACAGCTTACTACACTAATGGAGTGAAAATGAAGGAAGTAGAATTTAGAGGGGATGTACCAACATTTGCGTTGTAGCAGCGCTTTAGTTAGCACTAAATAAGCCGACTATATTTACAAGGATATAAAACATGAAGGTTAATCCTTTAAAACATAAATTTAAAATGCATGTTGACATAAGAGTTTAATAGAACAAACAAACCATTACAAAGCACAATCCATCATTTCTAATGTTGACCGGTCAAATGGGCCAAAGTACCAAGTACAACAATAAGTCTAGTAACTGATACACTCGGCGTGAAGTGCCATGGCTCTAATCCCTCATCCAGACTGTAAAACCTAGCTGGTTTTATTAACTCACTCCTAAGAGAGGTATTTGTACTTTCTAGAGCGAAACACTAAACTAAGGATGATTTAAGTTACTCCCCGATTGGGAGACAAAGACTACAAACACAATATAGTTGCAGTAGTAAATTTGTTGCAACAAACATCTAGACTCTAGAGCATAACGACTGACCAGCAAGGCACAGCCAGAGCCCACCCAACATTTAAGACTAATTAACCCTATTTTAAGAGGGGAGAACGATATGTGCTAGTGAAGCTAGCATTGAAATGTTAACCATCTAGTATTGGTTACATAAGTTACAGAGAACTGTCTATCTGTCCCAGTCATAGAAACACCGGGGCTTATATCTTATAGAAAGTGGTCATTCAGGATTCTAGGTCTCTATACAGTAAAGGCTGGCTTGTTACTAATTAGTAATACCAGACATAATGAGTTTAACCACACTCAAACATAGGCACAAACTACATATCAGATAAAGGTTATTAACAACCAGCAAGTTATCATGCAGACCCAGAAGGGAGTCAAACATGAACATCTAACAGTGTGCGGGCCGCGCCAGAAGGGCAAGTGGCAAGTCCACAAGTTGCGTACCGACAAAACATGGTGAACAACTAACAATTACCTAACTAGGTCTCAATAACGGGCCTTGAACAACCTAAATTCCTCCTATTGGAAAGTACTGCAGCCCGGAACATGGTAATACTGGCCAGGGAGTGAGATACACTCCAATGAAACTACTGGTCTTAAGGACCGAGTAGGAAGAACAAGAGATATGAAAGATATCTCATGACGTGGTCAACATGACTTCGACTATCGAAACCTAACATAATTATACATAATATAGTCGACAAACTTTATAGTGACAAACACTCTTAACTTGTAAGAATAATCCTAGCTGAATTACATGACTCTGAAAGTAGAACGTCCTGCTACTTCTAATGTTAATAAAACTTTATAGTTTACGACAAGTGTTTCCGTCTGTCCGTGTGTCTGACGGCACGTCATCGTGAACTCGATATCTTCTTTGAACGGAGACGAGAGAGGTCAGTCTCCGAATACAAGATTGGAACTGTGTTTGTGCCCAGCGGACCCAAGTTGAACTGACGAAATCGGGCGTGGAGGGTTGTGAGGTACACTTCTCGACGTTTGGTAGAGCAAGTAGGCACCTGGGACTGACGTACTCACCCTCGCGAGCCATGATCATGTCCGCTCAGTACACTTGGTGGTCTAGTTGAGTTGAGTACAGAGTCTGCTTGTCCTTGCGACTCTTCCCAAGGAGCCATTCTCACCTGGCGATGTTCTCGAGGCGTGGTATGTAACAAATTATGTTACAACATTAATATATATAATTAGGTAGCCATATATATTTTATCATGGAAAGTCATTTTCTCTAGCTAGTGCAATTTGTATGTGCTAGGACTGCTAAGCCCACTATAGCGTTAGTGAAAAGGATTATGGTATTAATAATAAAGTCCCTTTTTACACTAATTAGCGGTTTAAACCCTGATCTACCTGCCACCAAATAACCAGAATATGATTTTTTATGTTCATTTTCCATCATTTTATATCTATTTTACAGAATGTTGATCACTCGTGATTAATTTAAGCAGCTTTTTTCCTGTATAAAATATGCATATATATAATTATAGCATAAAGAAAGAATATACGTTTAAAAAAACTGTTGAAATCCATGTGGATTTATTTTGTTCACATACATCTGTACTTATCCTGTACACAGTTTTCACAAAATTTATTTTAATTTCAATATCTCTACTCTACTGTAAACTTGAATGAATTTATTTTAAGTTTTAAAATATTTTTCTCTTTTAATGAAAGATGTTTTCTCTATACACTGAGAATAGACCAGGTATATTTTATTTATATTTTCAATAAAGCAAGAAATTTGGCAATTTTTACAAAATGGTTTATGAGTTGAAGAAAAAGACCTTGAATAGAATCAAATATGTACGCCACACAATTTTATTTTGTTTGGCTCCATATAATTATTGAACACTTAAGATAAGGGCTTATAATACTATGGCATTTTGTAGAATATATGGGGAGGGGGAATCAATAATGATAATTATCACCCTTATAGCTCTCGGTCAGAATGGAACGTGACCTATTAAATCTGAGTCAATTAAACTATTTATACTGTCAATCCTTCAGTTATGGGCACTCAATATTTAAAAACAGATCACAGTAGGCCTAAAACATGTACTAACATTTTTAAAGCATAATCTTGTTTGTCTAATGGCCAGGCAAATAGACGCATTTTTTTAAAAATTACTTTTACATAAATATATAATTTTATAAAACTAATATAAATTCTATATAGAGATTAGAAATATTTGTATACCCCTTTGAAAGGTAATCAACACTGTACACACTTACTAAATAATAAATGGGAAGGTTACTTTTAAAAAAAAGCTCAGCCCATGCAGAGTGCTTTGATTTGCTGCCAGCTGTTTGATTTGAAGGGTGATACGCAAGCGTCCGGGGAAATATCCCCCCCCCCCCCCTTTTAACTCCGTACGCGAGTAGTCCCAGGGTAGCTTCCACTTAAATAACTTGGCTTTTACGTAAAAGCTTTATCCTTCCACCCTTATTTTCACACACAGATGTTTTCTTCACCATGAAATCACGGCGTAGCATGAGGTCCAAATTGAGTTGAGGCTATAGGAGGGTATAAAGGATAGCCATGTGGAAACACCACGTTTTCAACTGAATTAAAGCGTGGTGTATGGATACACTCCACAAAGTAAAATTGTATACCCGTAAATTTATTCATAGAGAAACCAAAATAATGTATCTCAGGTCTACTTTGGGTACAAGGGATGTTGCTCACAGCTGATTAATCTGCGAACAATTATAAAACTTTCAGAAATATTGCCATAGATGAATTAATAATACTAGAGGGAACTTAATCTAAAGAGTGAATTTACACTCTTTCAAAAATGGAATAGTTGACTTCTAGATTCGCCGTAAAGAATTTCTAACAAACAAACAAATATGTCTTCTACTATCTTTTTGCACCTTAACACCATTAATCCTCCGTGGGATAGATTAACGAAAGAGGAAAGTTTTCCGATTGAACTAATAATATAGTATTCGGTATTGGTAGTGTCGCGATCCGATCTCCTTGAACACCTCCTTAACAAGTCAAGAACAAAACTAATACCCCCACCAGTTTCCTAGCTATACCATCAACTTTGATCCCGAGAGCTGCTGAACTCTTGCGAGCACAAGCAAAACTACTTTTTTTTTAATATGAAATATGTTGCTCTCTTTCTCGCACTCACACTGTGAGGTTTTTTCTTAAATAATTACTAGAGCTAGAAACAAGCAAACTGAATGTTCCTAGCCCGTACTCCTTTTGCACGTGTACGGAAGTGTAGCAACAACAGGACAGTCCAACTAAATAGATTTGACACAAACTGAATCTAATTACTCCAGAAAGCTATGCAACAAAACAGGATCATCACAGTAGTATTTTGTATTGAAGTGAGGGCATGTCTCTCTGGGTGCTATAAAGGGTAAGTAAATTCATCAAATATCGAATTGTTTAATGCATTTTATTTATCTACGTGAAAAGACTGTATTACGCTGATAGATTTAACTCTTACCAATTTCTAATATTAAATTGATAGGATCAATATGGCTGATTGTACTGGTCATGTTAAATGCACTGACCTAAGCGAAATGGTCTTCGATGTGGAAAGCTGAGGTTTGATATCGACAGGGTAAACCTTTGCTAATTTTTCCAAAATACCGTTCTCAAGGTGAGTACTAGTTAAGTTTCTTAAAATCTCCCCTTCACATCCTGATATATTTTTTAAGTGGATTAAATCGTGGTTAGCCTAAGTAAGTAGCTGTTGTCATAACAAGTACAAATAGTTTACCATGGTAAAATAATCCTATCTAAACACCATTAAGGTATTAAGTGGCTCAATGCCTTTTCTGATAAGTTCTTATATTTCCTCGTAAGCACGGATGATGTTTCAGTAATTAACTCACTTTCGTACAAGTCAAATATTACCGTGTGTACGATACAGCTATTACGATGAATATTAGCAAAGAGATTAACCATCATGAAAAGTTGTAAGTAGATTGGTAGTGATGCAGAACATATGTTTTAACAATTTATACGTACAAATGCATGAGTAAAATATTAACTAGTTTTAAGACACATTAGAATGTAGAACAGTGATTTATTTAATTTTCAGTGTATTTTATAGATGTATTCATAATTTTTTTAAACATGCTGGATTGTTTCAAAATAAACATTAAAACTTAAAATGTATAAACACACAAATTGTGCTGGATTATTAAAAAATACACATTAAACTTTTTAATTTAGGCCTATACAAACATAAGCCATTTTCTGAAAATGGTTTTATTTTTGCTTACAACATTAGCTATTTACACAAACACACAAAAAAAAGGATGGAATCAATGACCATCTAAATATAGATTTTTTTTAAATAGACACAAAGTATATTAGGAAGAATATTTTATTTCTGTAAACTTACAACAGGTTATGAATGTGTCACACAATCATACACTACTTTTAAACACTCACCTAGATAGTTTAGGCATTTCTCCCAATGGGTATTGATTGTGTACATCCCGGATGAGTAGAAGGCAGGATCCAGCTGTTGAATCTCTCTTGAAGGAGATACCGTGACGTCCTCATCGGACCTGAAACGATATCTTGACAAGTTCTCCTTCAAGGCTGTAATAATAGCCAAGTCACTGAGAGCCAAATCCTGACCGTACAGTATATGTTCTAACACTTACCAATGTAGAGAGAACAGCAATTTTTATGTTTTTTGTACCTTGTGCGGTCAGATATTGTCTTGGAGGAGGATCACACCGTCCCTCAGAAGACCAGGACGTTTTATTCTTATGACCTCTCGCAATTTTTTAATAAAAACTCAGTGCTCATCAGCATAAATCGTGCGCCTATGATCTTAGAAGTTCTCCAATACCACACCCGATAAGATCGTGTCGATCACCCTTCCAGCAAATGGGTGTAATTTTAACCTTCTTCTTCTTTTGGAAATTACGGTTTATCCACTCCATTGCTGTTCAATTACTTTTGGAAGTGAAGTGCTGGAGCCATGGCTCGTCATTTGGTACGATTAAACTCAGAAAACTGGGTACCTCCAACACACAGCACCGCCGTAAACTCAATCAGAGGCTGAATAGTCTAAAGCGTTAACTCTGGTGTTAGACTGGCCTGCTGATGACGGGTAGATTAGGGTTTGAGTCCCGGTCGGGTCTACTGAGGGTGAGGGTTTCCCGCTCCATGCTACCACTAAACCTCTTCCTTCCTCGCCTCTACCTTTTTAAAGTAATGTTCATACATGCGTATAACCTAGCGTAGTAAGACGCGGTGATAAAAAAACCTCTGGGATGATACAACTTGCTGTGCTCGGTTGTTTTCTGTAAGCACGCCTGGTACTCATCTCGTACAGATTATTGACATACACTATGATGTGCAGCACAATACTAAAAGATCATCCAAGTTCAGGCTCCATTTTATTTATTTACACTATTCATCCGATTCCTAGCATGTATCTCGGGACCTAGATCTACATCTTGGATTAACATTACATCTTTTAGTTATTTTTTTTTTTACTTTCTCGCTATCTTACAGGTAGAGAAAGTATTGTGATCGTCAAAAAAATCGAACTCTGAGATTTTGATGATTCTCGACGTTTCATGACCCCCCCCCCGAATCCGAAAATGTTGTTTTTGAATATCCGTCTGTCTGTCTGTATCTTCTACTAGAGCCTAAACTGTTATACCGATCCGGCTAAAGGGTTTTCATAAGTTTGCCCCGAGGATTTTTGTAATTTGATATCTAACCCTAAAATTAAGGGTAGTTTACTGAAGGGTGAAAAGAGAAAAAGTAGATTTTTCTTAAAAATCTGCTTTAACGATTTTGATTAAATTTCATGTCAAAACATTTATAAGTATTCTAAACAAAATGGCTACTCTCAATATTTCGGCAAAATGACTCTAAGGGCTCCGGTCTGATGCGTAAATTCCCACTTTTTATCATATCTCCGAAACAATTTGAGATATGAAATTACTTATCATTGTAAATATGTATATCTATTTATAATACAAATATTTTATTCACAACAAGTTTTTATAAAACCAATAATTTTCAATCTATACGCAAATATATATATATATATATATTTATTTATTTAACTTTTCGAACATTAAAGGTAAAGTATTACGACCGTAAAAAAAATCTAACCTGAAATGTTGATGGATGTCGATGTCTCATGACCCCCAGAACCTTAAAAAAAAAAGTCTTTACAATGCGGTTTGTCTGTGGATTTTTTTAACCCCAAAATTTAGATTAGTTTAGTAAAAAGCGAAAAGAGAAACAATCGATTTTCTCAAAATCTGTTCAAACGATTTTGATTAAAATTAATATCTAGGCTTTGATTAAGATTATAAATAAACTGGCTATTTTCATTTCCCCATGAAAATGAATTTTAGGGCACTTTACAGAGGCGGAAATTTCCGTATCTCCACAACTATTTGAGAGACTAAATAACTTATAATTGCAAAATTGTAGTATTATTAAAAATAAAAAAACTTTTCTATGAAATATATTTTTATAAAACCAACCGTTTCTAAGATATTGGCTAATATATTAATACAATTTTGTGATCTTTAATTTAAAAAGATACTACATAAGTTTTAACGCAATAATTATCTAATGACATAGAGTAAGAAATGAGTCTCTCAAAAAGTGTATGTTCTCTTTCTTTCAACCTCTTAGGATAAATGTTTGTATAATAATGATACATCTCTATCATTTTAAACTCAATAGTCAATATTTACCTATTTAATTGGTCAAAATTTATAAAAGAGAAATTTAATAGCAATGAAATAACCATGTGATGTCCCCAAGTAAAATGACGAAAATTTTAACCGGAAGTCAAATTTTAATACGAAGTGTTGACCCTTGGGAACCCAATATCAATATTTTGTATTGATCCAAATATGCAAATGAAGACGTTAATTCTTTAAAAATAAAATTATGAAATATAAAACCATGAATAAAAAAGGTTTTACGTATGTCTAGCACAATTTGTTCTCGGGTTTTCTAGTATATATTATATTGCGAATTTTGAGTAAATATCTTCATTTCTATAAAAAAAAAAAGCGAGAAAGTTCGTGCGGAGTTGCGTACCATTTATTTTATATACAATAATAAGTTTAGAATAAGCACCTACATCTAAAAGTCATATTTGTCCCTCTTTCCTATACCTATCCTACTAGTTGGTACGCCCCGGGTATATTACGCCCCCGGTACCTTTTCCCGCTGTGTGTCCCACCACGCTCTGGATCTAATAGTCCCCAGATCGGCGAGAGCTCCAGTTTGGGTGGGCATCCCCCTCTCCGCCACCTGGTGTGGCACTTCACCGGAGATTTTGCTCCACTTACTATCCACATTATCACCACCTATGGACTTAAAACTAACTTAACCTAGGCATTTATAAAAATACTTAATACCAACTTAACCTAAGTACAAGTCCTTATAATAGTTGGCTGCAGGGTCTTTCAGTTGTTATCGCCGATCTATTTTCTGAACTGAGAGCAGACATCCGATGGATCGGTGGACGGACCATATGCCCGACAGCTCCAGCCCAGCATCACACACTTGTCACCAAGTGGGCTGGACCCTATGAGTAAGGGGTTGATTCTCCTGTCTGAAGATGTTGTTCTCTTGTACTCCCTAGCTGGTATCGAGGCGCCCTCCAGTTCATCAGCAGTTCACACTACTGGAATCCAGAGAGCACTCCTTCCCTCAGCTAGGCTCCGGTTCACCTGGAGATCCCCACCACATTCTACCCAACCAGCCAATAATCCAGTTTGTCTTTGTCACACCTATTGACTTATTCACGTCGTACCTTCATGTGTCATCCATATCTGTTGTAACGTCACTGTCTACTGTCATTTCACTGTCGCTCTCCGTCCTGTACCCTTGTCTCAAGTTGACCAGTCTATTTTGTCCTCTATTTTTCATTGCAGTTAAGTACTTATCTCTTTCGTATTTGAACACATCATCCGTGATTGCATCCAGGAGACTCCATCGGTCCACTTTACGCGGTATGTGATAAACCGTGCTCACCTGCAACGGTATCTGTAATTTCATTCTATCTTTCAAAGTCTCAATACACTCCATCACTACGTGTTCCAGCATTGCCTCCCTACCACATTCGCAAGTTACTGTATCCATCAGTCGTCTAGCGAAGAGAGCGGCCTTATATGGATCATGCCCAGTAGTAAAATATACCAAACATGTAGAGGATTGCAGGTACTTCATTCCAAACCGTTCAGCAACGCTTGGCAATGTCTTATGCGTTATCCTACCTGTTTTGCTCCGCTCCCACTCGTCTTGCCACTCTTCTTTAAGATATTTCCTAACCCCATTGTTATCCCTGCTCTCATGAGACTAGCCACTTTCTCCATATCCCCCTTTCTTATCCAATATAATGCCACTCTGCTCCTCACCTCTAAGTACAAGGGCCAGATACCTTAGGCTCACACAAAGCGTCTGTAGCAACAGTCTTGTACGCTCCAGTTAGCCTAAAAAGTACACTTCTCTTAAGGCTTCTGATTTTCCTTCTGATTCTTACCTGTCTGAGCCTATGAGCCCACGCGCCAGCTCCATAACCCACAATGGAGACCAACATAGCTTGGTGATACAGTCTGATCGGCCTCATGGACAATTTAAATCTGCCCTGCTCTATGCTGATTATCTTATTCATAGCTTTCAAAGCTTTTCCACATGCATCATGAAGTCGCGCCTCTCATCCAGAATCACGCCCAGGTATCTGGTATCCTTGCTTCATCTTATTGTCTGTTCACCAATCTTAACCCTCGGGTTTCTCTTGAGTACCCCCTGAATATCACGTAAGTTGTCTTTGCAGGAGCTAAACTCAGTTTTACCTTTTTACACTTAAAGTTCAACCCAGTGAGAACTTTGTCACTCTTGGCTTCTAATTCTCTTCTAGATGTTGCTTCAACTATTATGAATATATCGTCTGCAAAGGAAACCACCCCCACCGTTTCAGGAAGTGACTCAATCTCCACGAAACCAGGTTCGAGTGCTACGCCCCAAAAGATCGGCCCACAGACCGACCCCTGGGGACATATTTTCTTAAGTTTTTTCTTACTGTCATTCCTGGATATCTCAGTTTCACGTATCTTCCCCTGCAGTAGTCCATAATACTCTTGTAAAGGTTCCCCGGACTCCGAATTTCTCTCAGCCTCCCGAATAGAGCCGGCCACCAAAAGCTATCAAACGCTCCAAAAATGTCTACGAATATCCCATTAGGTATTTACCTCTAGCCCTATCTACAAGACTCATGGCCTCACAGATAGCGTCCTCCGTAGATCTGCCTCTCCTGAAACCATACTGTTGTTGATGCAGCCCCAAAGCCTATCTGTGATTTTGTAATCTATTGCACAGGATCTTTTCTTGCAATTTTCCACATAAATTTAAGAGTCAAGTCGGTCTGTACGAATTCGGCAGTTGCGGATCCTTATCCTCTCCCTTACTCAGGATAACTACCTCACTTTGCTTCCATACATTTGGTACGCGGCCCTGAGCCACGCATTCATTCATCATTCTAACTAAGAAGGGCGCTACCTGCTCGCTGATATATTGAAGGACCTGCACCCTGATCCCATCTGGTCCAAATCCCTTCTTCTTTTTCATTTCAGCCATAAGTCTTATTACCTCATCCAGGGTTACTGGATCTCTCACCTCATAATTGTCGTAGCTACTCGTCATGTCTTGTCTAGCTATCACTGGTCCTTCGTCTTCTTCTCCATCCTCGTCTGAAATTAGGGTGTCCATTAGCAGCCTCGCTGATTCCTCCCAATTTGATGTAAATCCTCCCCCTCAGCTTCTTTAGTGTCAATATAATTGTTGGGGGCCTTATCTTTCCTGTAGCTATCTGGAACTGTATTCCCCATGCGTTACTTCTCAATTCCTCCTGCACATATCGCTCCCAGCTTTCTCTCTCCACCGTGCTCTTCTTCGTGATACCCTCATCTTCCTTCGGATTCTACCAAGTCGTTCATTCCATGGTAGATTGTTTATAATCATTGTATATTTCACCATTGGGGTGGATGCCCTCATAGCTCTATGAACTGACCTGGTTAATTCCTTGGTGGCGATATTGACATTTCCTCCTTCAGCCACTTCCGGTGGCAGCACCAGCAGCCCTCTTAGCCTGTCCCAGTTTGTCTTCCTTATTTTGTATCTTATCCTTTTCACCATGTCTATCTGCTAGTGCCTTCTACCTTCTATTTCTATTTAAAAGGTGATCAAATTATGGTCACTGATTGTCAATCCGTCCAGCACTTTCTAAGCATCCATTTCCCCAGCTTCTTGACTTTGGAGTGTCACGTCTATGTTGGAACTCGCCCCACGTCCACGTCCATGTCCACGTCCATCTCATTTCATCTGTCCAGTATTTTCTGTAGCACCGTCACTAGAGCCCTTATGTCGTTACTCGTCATAGTCTGTACTCTGTATCTGTTTATCTAAAAGTAGTTTTATGTGGAGCACTCTCTGGTGTTAGGATGCTTACACTTATCTTTTCCTTTACTACCACATGGTATACACATCTGAGTTTTCACCTTACATTCCTTGAGTTCATGTCCCACCTTCCCACAGTGGCCACATACCGACTCCTTTTTAGGGTAGAATTTCACCTTGTGCCCTAAATCCCTGCACCTGTTGCATCTCGTAATGACTAAGTAGTCAGGCGCAGTACTCTACAAAGTTATTTGTATGTTCTCGTGAATGATTTCCTCAAAACGTGAACTGTTGAACTCAATTGGTTTAAGAGCTCGGTCGGCCAATTTTGCCCGGACTGTTGTTCGTAACATTTTCCCTGACAGATTCAAAGTCATGACACAATTTGGCAACGTGTTGCATTGACATCACTCCACTACTATACATTTAAATAATTTGATGGTGGAAGGTGACCTGGTGGTCTAGGGGTAAGGTGTCAGACTTTTGTGCTGAGGGTCCGGAGTTCAATCCTCGGTCCCGGCACAGATTTATCTGATTGCCAAACCCTTCCTTCACCTCTGACAAGACGTGTATTAATCACAACTTGTGAATGTGAGGAATGCCAGGCCTCCACCGTGGTTCGGATCCCACGTTAAACTGTAGGTCGTCCACTTCATCTCACAATCACCCTACCATTACACATTAGCATAAGTGTGTACAACCCGAACGGTTATAAGACACAATGCTAATAATAATAATAATAATAATAATAATAATAATAATAATAATAATAATAATAATAATAATAATAATAATAATTTGACGGTGAATTTTGGCTTAGGAAACTTTATTTGCCCATAAAAAAAAGTGTGTTCTACGCATTTCAACAATATACCTGTTTTCTAAGCGATCGCCATTTTGAACTGCCACTGCGCACCTCCAGCTGCACATGCCATGCCAGTGACACAACGCCAAGCACTTGAACCCTCTATTGAGTAAAGCAGCCTTTTAGTTTATCATACAATAGTTACATCGCCTTGTTAAGTAATAGGACGTGTAACCTCGTAATTACTTCGCTGGATATTTCGTGGCATTTGTCAACTTAACTTCAGTACAAGTTTTAAGACATCACTCTTGTGAATTGGGAAAAGATTATTCAATGTATTATTTCAGTTTCCCCATTTTCATAATATTATCTAAAGCCAATAAAATTGCTTTTATATAATTCAATGTTTCTATTAGTTTCAAATTATTAGCCATGGTGTCTATAGATTCACAACACAGATCCGGTCCTCACGATACAATATCAAACTCACTATCACAAGGGTTAGCTCAAGGAATACGCATATTGCTAAAACGACCTACTAAGACTCGGGAGGCTGGAGCTTGGTTCCAACTGGCTGTGACAAATAGATGTTCTTCTTAACTGGTATTTAGGTTCTCTCTTTCTACACAAGAATTCCAGATAGTGTATGCTATTAATATTTTTCCGAATAGCTATATGGTCTTAGCTTAAAAGATTTAAATTGTTCATAGCCAGTAATGTCGTCAGAGATAACATATAGCTTTAAAACGCCATTTATAACTGTCTAGCTTGTTAGAGTGGCTGACAAATGGCTTGGAGTCACCTTTTTTGATCTCAGGTGCGTAATTTAATATATATTAATGGTGTTGTCGTTTTTCTGGTAGAGCTACACGTTAGGCTTGGTAACGTAAAGCGTGGTAAGAGATTGAGCTATGTTAATTTACAACTTGGATGGTAAGAACACTATACTTGGTAGGCATCTCAAATAATTCAACATATTTTATCACAAACCCCAACCCTCTTCAGTAGCCAAATGGTCTGAGGCATCACTCTCGTGTTATACTGGCCTGCTGATGACGAGGAGATCGGGGGTTCATATCCCGGTTGAGTCTACTGAGGGTGGTTTTTTTTATAAACTGTTTCCCACTATTCTTCCACACAAATACGGGTAGATTACCTCTGAAATTCTTCCTTTCTCATACCTACCCTATTAGAGTAATTATCGTATATGCGTATAACCTGAACAGGTAGTAGGACGCAGTGATAAAAAAAATACGAAAGAAAGTTTACAAAACTCATCTTTTGGATTGGGAAAGTGGACTAAATGTTAGGTTCATTTGGTTTGCCTCTGACAGGGAGCTAAGGGATCGAATCCCATCTCGAAATACTGAGGACTATATTTATTAAATGGTTCTCTACTCTCTCTCTCTCTTTCTCTCTCTCTTTCTCTCTCTCTCTGTCTCTCTCTCTCTCCACACAAATTAAGGTAGGCTACAGTCCCTCATTCCTACCTAATTATGTTAATTAAAATGCGTATAGCCACAAAGCGTAATAAGACACAGTGGGGAAAATATGTTCGAGGCTCTAAGACTGGATTTAAGAGTTATGAGTTTGTATCTCGATGAATACCAAACATTAATGATTGTAGAATGGTGTTTGTTCCGATTTACTATTTAAATAAACTCTCTTGTTGTTCTTATATTTATTAGAATAAGCAATTAATGTCCAGAACAGAACCATTTGATTGTAAAAATAAAGTGAGGACCATTCAATATCACTAAAGTATTCCAGCCTTAAAATGAAAACTTGGAGACAAGCGGAGACTGCGACATTTGTAATTGCAGGGGTCTTACTTTCTTGTCCAGTCCCTCTCTCATCCCCCACCCCTACCACTTCCCACCCCCATATCACACGGGCTCCGTCCCAAAGCTTCGAGGCTGCATCATCACCCGGAGGGCAAACCATCCCAGAAAGTTGCCCCATTAAACCAAGCACAACCACTTCAGTTACGTTAGTAGCCTTTACTAGAGAGGGCGGGGAAGATTGTTTTGTTTTAATGGCGTTTTTACAAGTATTATACAACAAACAAGTGTTGTTACATTAACAACCAACCCTATGAGAAAGCCACGCTAAACTCCCTGACGATTTCATTCAGCCATTATTCGTTGCAACTGTAACTCTTGAATTACTCTACCCAGTTGGGCTTAGTGGTTGGGTTAGCGGTGTTAAAAGTATTTAAACTGTGTAATATAAAGTTAACTTACTCCTTACACTTTTCCTTTATCATGAAGTGACGTAGACTTGACAAGAAGTTGTCAGCTTAGTTGTGATGAGAGTCAATCGCATCTGTAGGTTCGTGGAATGAATATCAAACTCGTATAGTCTTGTTTATTTGTGATAAGGACGTTGGGGTAGTGCTACTCTATCACTCCGCAAATGCGGATACATTTAATCAAAGCTATAGCTTTCTTGCACCTAAACCATTATTGTAATTTAATATGAAGAGATCATACGGTAGAAATATAAAAGGGTGAAAGTCATTGTAGAATCAATATGGATTAATCTTCAAATCATCTCAATGTTTGAATATTGAGCTCAGTAACAACATGTTCAGCTAGTGAGCTTAGTAACAACATGTTCGAGAGGTAAGCTTAAGCTTAGTAGCAGTATGTTCGAAAGGTAAGCTTAGTAGCAGCATGTTCGAAAGATAAGTTCAATAGCAGTATGTTCATTTATTGAGCTCAGTAACAGCATGTTCGAGAGGTTATCTCATTAACAACATGTTTGACAGGTAAGTTTAGTAACAGCGTGTTCAACTAGTGAGCTCAGTGACAACATGTTCGACAGGCAAGTCCAGTAGCAACATGTTTGTTGGCTGGCTAAGACATTACTTGGAAAGTTTGGATTTTGATCTAATCCTATTCGGATGAACTTATTGAATAACCTCTACGGAATTGAAGATTAAATGAAAAACTCACTTTTAGGTCATTACAAAGGGGAAGAATACCATTTGATATGAAATGTTGGTTAAGTTAAATTTAGTTATCAAGTGGTGGTACACCAGTTGTGTAAATTATTGTCCGTGCTAATACATTTCAATTACTAGGTAATTGCAGTTTTTGAGCTCGACATTTAGTAAAAAGCACTGCTGCAGATTTACTCGATTGTACATTTGTCTTTTGTCCGTCCCTGAATAACCTGATTTAAGGGGAGCTAATTATTTTCCACCTATTTCATCTTTTAGAATTAAAATTAAATATGTACACAATTATCCCCTTCCCTGAACAAGACCACTAAATCATACCAAATAAGTTGCCTTAGCTACACAATCAAAAGTCTCAAGCCATCTTTGTCCATTAAACCCAGATTCAGATGTATTAATATTTATATAAAAGTTAAGAAAATAAACTGTATACAAGATGAGGCTTTGGCAACTTTCATGATTATGTCAACGAGATACAGTACGAGATTAACGAATTAACCACATCTTTGCCATTGCTGATGATAAAATTGAAAGATAAACAAGAACATATTTGATCTCATATATTTGCTTTGTCACTCGATCCACACTCATCCTCTCAACATGACCAACCAACGTAAGACACTTCTTTCACAACTAAACTAAACAAGTCATTTAAAATTAAGAATGTAAATTATGTGATACGTATATAATAAAATATTAAATTGGCATTCAAAATAAAATTATTTAATTAAAAGACATAAAAAATGAAAGCTTATTAGCTAATATATATATATATAGATAAAATAATGTAATAATACATCCCTATACTATAGTAAAGTATAGTAAAGTCTTTGGGAACCCTTTTTATATAACTCCTTCTGGAGCCCTTCTTCTCACGTTTCTAACTTTCTTTTGGACAGCTTCAATCTATCTTAGATGACGCAAGGGGTAATATATTTTCAACCACTCTAGGTTTCCTTGCCTGCACTGGGTATCATCGCTGAGGGGACTGCATGCTACTATTGAGAAACAGCCTTGTCAATCTCACCTCAAATATAAGACAAGTCTCGTGACGCTGGTTAATCGAGGTTACTTCTTACCCAGTACACCACCTACCGACTTAACTGAGAGCGAGGATATTGGACAACAATTAACTGAGAGAGAGCGTAGATAAACCTTTTCTCTAAGAGACCTGCAGTTGCCTCAGCAATGATATTGAGTGTAGTGTATGTGCCTTCACAAGACACGCCGCTAGCTACTGCGAGGCACACTCACATACTGCACCCTTAAAACTATCTGCAGCTTTACAATTGTTCAAACTTACACGTTATTAATAAATCTACTTTGTCATCCTTCACTGAATACCTAAATTAATGACTGATACATCGTCCAACTAAGATACTTCTTCACTAAATAAATACCGGTAATTTGGCCCTCAAGTAGTCTGAGTCTGATAGAAACGACCAACCAGTAATTTCTTCAAATTCGATAAATAAAGTTTATACACAAATCCACCGTCATTATATTTTAATAAAGAAAATTGTAAAATTAATAATAAGATGGATTATTATTATTATTATTATTATTATTATTATTATTATTATTATTATTATTATTGAGGTTATGAAATGGCCAAATAGTGAGGATGTAAAAGGATAAAATACCAAAGAGAATGATGGAGATGAAGTATTTAAGAAAAATACACTGCAAGGGAGACTAAGAAAGAGATGGGAGGAGCATATAACAGAAAGTATGCAAGTGAGAGGAGAAGAATGGAAGCGAATAAAGGAGAAAGAATTTTTGAATGATAAGAGTAGGATGGAGGCATTTAACTAAACTGATATGGCCACATGCTGGAAACAGTTGATGATGATTTTTGGAGTATCTCATTCCATATTCTTAGTAAATAGCGTTCAAACATTGTTTTATCAATATCAATTTCCATTACACCTGTCACGGAAGAACTAATTAACACAATTAACACTTCAACAAATACAAGTAGACACAAAGCACATTACCTTCTATGTGTCATTGCTTCTAATTCCTCTCAGCTAGCTGTAATATTAATTAGTCTCTACATCGTCCCCTTCAAATCTGAAAGTAATTTCCAGAAATTTAGCTTTTTTTATGCACTTATTCCCGCTAATCGGGTCTGTTCTAAAGTACTGATGGCTCTGGGAACACTGTAGATTTGTGAACTACAGAGACCGGTTAGATTTGACTTTGTGTCTTCTCCGTTTATTAGAGTAGCCATTGGCATTATAATTCTATTACAACAGCATTTCATGGAATCTTTAATAGGTTCCTATTTTACAGCCACGTAAATGCGGGTACACTTAGTTAAAACCCACCTTGGTGGTCGCGTGGACAACGCTCTTTTCTCACAATAAACAAGACTGCTGATTACGGTGAGATCAAGGTTCGAATCTTGGTCGGGTTTATCGAGGGTGGCCTGGTTTTCAACTCTACATCTACGTAAATGCAGTACAATTCCTATCAATATAACCTACCTAATCTCTAAAAGCATTAGCATAATTCCCGAACACAAACGGGTAATAAGACGTGGTGCTAAAAAATATAAACTTTATTAAAATGTTATCTCCCCCCCCCCCTTCCCCATTATCTTATTTTGAACTAATACAGCCCGGATACTAGGTAGGAAGACGTCATGAAAAAAAGATGCGAGGCTCAAACGGAGCAAATTTTAAACTTTGTGATTAGTGGGTGTTTGCTAGCGGACTGTGTACTTAGGCGGAATCCTACCTCTGTTAGAAGGTCTTGTTTGCCGCCATCTAGCTACGGAAGAATGGTAAACTTGAATGAATATACAATGAAGGGACTGGACTCTGTGTTGAGACTATTAGCATACTGCATACCATTATATTCCACGACTAGGTGTGGTCACAAACACAACTATATTGATCACAGCAAACAGACTTCCTCGGATACTAATTTAAACAAATATAGCCTAAATAACGTCAACGCGTTTGGGTTATGTAACAACTAATTCCGTAAAAGTGTTAGGGACGCGAAAGGTTGAATGTATCCTTATTTACGTGGAGAGAGAAAGAGTGTGAAAAAACATTTGGTAAAAATCGACCTCATTAAACCCAACCGGGATTCAAACCACAATATTCCATCACTGGTAGTCCAGAATAGTGAGTCAATGAAATTAATGGGAAAAGTAATAACCAAAAAGTTTAAATTGCGGTGTGTGTGGTTGTGCGTGTGTGTTGTGTGCGTGTGTGTGTGTGTATGTGTGTGTGTGTGTGTGTGTGTGTGCGTGTGTGTTGTGGTTGTGTTGTGTGTTGTGCGTTGTGTGTTGTGTGTTGTGTGTTGTGCGTTGTGTGTTGTGCGTTGTAGTTGTGTGTTGTGCGTTGTGCGTTGTTGGTTGTGTGTTGTGCGTGTGTGTGTTGTGCGTTGTGTGTTGTGCGTTGTGTGTGTGTGCGTTGTGCGTTGTGTGTGTGTGTTGTGTGTTGTGCGTTGTTGTGTTGTGTGTTGTGTTGTGTGTGTGGTGTGTTGTGTGTTGTGCGTGTGTGTGTTGTGTGTTGTGTGTGTGTTTGTGTGTGGTTTAAAGGTAACTTAGTTTTTTCAACCTTTATAGCTTTGGATTGGAGACCAACCTCCTTCATTTTTGAAGATTACAAAAAAATACAAAACAAAATTTACACTTAAGACGCTGCCTACTTACTTGGAGATTTCAAAGCTATTTTGAGAAGCGGGCTGCATCTAAACTTGAGGTAGCAAAGCACTCTTGAGTTTTTCCACACTTAGACGTCAATTTACGAAATAAACAACTCAGTTTATTCCCTCTTTTTTATCCTGAGAGGCCCCTTGCTGTCCACTGATAATACTTCCCTCTTCCTTTGACGAGTTTACATACTCACTATACTATTTACACCTGGACAACATTGACTTGCTTTTTAAAATTACCCTTTTCTTATTTCCTATTCTAGATAGACAAATGCTTCATATGTTTTTAAATCTACATCCTGGCAGGAAGATTCCTACAGGACATTTTCGTGACCAAGATAAATAACCTAAGTTGTAGATGATTTATAAAAAAAGTACGTTTTTAAAAAACTACTTCAATATAAAAATAATATTTTGTGACATTGTAAAATTATTTTTAGAATAATCTATGAATTTATGGTTTTTTGTTTAATGTTTTCTTTAAAACTCCCGAATAAAACATACATTATTTTCCGTGGAAAATTCTCTTTTGACCTTCCATGACGTCACAGGTAGACAACGTCATTAAATAAATAATTATAACAGGCCGCTTAATGGCCACATGGTCAAATGCAACATACTGGTCTTCTATTAATGGGTATATCAGAGTTAGAATCCTGATTGGGAGTATTGAAGGGATTTCTCCTAAATGGTTTTATACTCTCTCAACGCAAATGTGGGTACATTTGCTCTAAATTCTACCTTCCCCATCCTTCCAACACATTAGTGTAGTTAGTACATCTGCAAGTACTAAGATATGCTACTAAAAACATTATTTTATCTCGCACATTATAATGTCTTAATGGTAGTAGCAGTTATTAAAATTATAGTAATGCTTTCAAGCGATGGTGTGCGTTGTGTTCAATGTAAGGGATAGATTTTGTTTGGTTTCGACTGTTTTAGACCTATTCAATTTTGTAATGATTTGTTTTCCCATTTATTTTAATGTTATGTTAATTAATTAAATCTATTTATACTGGCAGAGTATATGTCATTGATAACGTTCAGCTGTTGTTTTTAAGTATCTTTTCAAAGCTCATGCTAGGAAAATCTGTGTGAATTATCATAATGCAAACTTGTATCGGGGATTACACAGGCTAAATGCAGTTCCATTAGGTCCGTTTGTCGGTGATGGGTAGATTAAGGTTTGAATCCCAGCTGAGTTTACCGAGGATGTTTTGTTTCAATAATGATTTCTCACTCTGGGGAATAGTTTTCCTCTCAATACTACAATCCTCAACAATACCTCACTAGCGTGTATACATTCGGATAGGACCGGAAGTTTAGTGTAAGATAAGACACGTAGACTACATATTATATTCTCCTCTCTAAACTGTATTTTTCTCTCTCAAAGCTTCGACTTAGTTCTGTCCAATTGGACATATTTTCGTCTCTTAGATGTATATATTTTATAAAGCTTTTTAGTGTTTGGTTTGTGTAAAGTTTGTATAACTGAGCACTGCAGATCAACTAAGATGGCTGACTGACACGGGAACGGGGAAATCAGAAGCCCAATAAAAGGCTCGACGGAAGGCTAGGGGAGGAAGAGAGCTCGGGGGGAAAACAAACAGATAAGAAGGGGCAAAGTTTACCTCATTTTTTAATACCACCGGGATCAAAAAAAAAGAATGAAAGTTTCTTTATACCAGAAAGTTTTGTTGTTCACTAACAAGCTGGAAAAATGTTTTTCTTTATTTCTCGACATTAAAGTATATTCTATGTTCGTGTTATCATTATTAAATGAGAAGCTTTGATAATTGAAGAATAAACTAAGTCGAAATAAAAATCACGTGAAAAACAAATAATGAATAGTTCTATACAATCCAAACAATAGGCAAAAATATATTTAATAAGCTTTACAACTAAAATTAGTGAGCTCGTGAAATTTCTTTAAAAAATCACGCTGATATTAATTTATTAATGTAACACAAAGTGTATTTTGAAATTCACACTAAACGGCAATGGTTGCAAAGCAACTAGGTTATTCTCGTAACAAGTTGATTTAATGTATCTTTCACCAATCATTGGGCTTTGTTACGACTATTTTGTACACTTCCTATAAAACTCACACCACATTAACATAGCTTCCAATTCGCTATTTACTATCATACTGTACGCAAACAAGCATGGCTGCCACTCTGGTTTTAGTAGTACTTTGATGTTTCCGAAACTCACTAAACACAAATACGGCTGCCATCTCGTAATTCTTGATAAAACACTGTTTCTTGGGGAATTTGAAACTAATAAGCTTGACTTCCCACTTCATAAACTTTCGTAAAACATTATTAATTTTATTAAAAATTAACTCACACGAGCACATCTACCAGTCTGACACACTAAACTAAGCATAAAAACCACTGCTGTCCCCTCGTTTTTCAGGTAACACTATTTCTTTTTATAATATAAATATAATATAATATAATATCTATCATAGCTGCAGCTCACTTATACATGTAGCACACATTTATTTTGAATATAAGAACAAATAATAATAGCTATAGTTCTGGTATTCCTGCAACAAACTGTTTATTTTGAATATAAGAACCAACGATCATAGCTGTAGTTTTTGTTATTCCTGCAACAAACTGTTTATTTTGAATATAAGAACCAACGATCATAGCTGTAGTTTTTGTTATTCCTGCAACAAACTGTTTATTTTGAATATAAGAACCAATGATCATAGCTGTAGTTTTTGTTATTCCTGCAACAAACTGTTTATTTTGAATATAAGAACCAACGATCATAGCTGTAGTTTTTGTTATTCCTGCAACAAACTGTTTATTTTGAATATAAGAACAACGATCATAGCTGTAGTTTTTGTTATTCATTCAACATACTGTTTATTTTGAATATAAGAACCAACGATCATAGCTGTAGTTTTTGTTATTCCTGCAACAAACTGTTTATTTTGAATATAAGAACCAACGATCATAGCTGTAGTTTTTGTTATTCCTGCAACAAACTGTTTATTTTGAATATAAGAACCAACGATCATAGCTGTAGTTTTTGTTATTCATGCAACAAACTGTTTATTTTGAATATAAGAACAACGATCATAGCTGTAGTTTTTGTTATTCATTCAACATACTGTTTATTTTGAATATAAGAACAACGATCATAGCTGTAGTTTTTGTTATTCATTCAACATACTGTTTATTTTGAATATAAGAACCAACGATCATAGCTGTAGTTTTTGTTATTCCTGCAACAAACTGTTTATTTTGAATATAAGAACCAACGATCATAGCTGTAGTTTTTGTTATTCCTGCAACAAACTGTTTATTTTGAATATAAGAACAACGATCATAGCTGTAGTTTTTGTTATTCATTCAACATACTGTTTATTTTGAATATAAGAACCAACGATCATAGCTGTAGTTTTTGTTATTCCTGCAACAAACTGTTTATTTTGAATATAAGAACCAACGATCATAGCTGTAGTTTTTGTTATTCATGCAACAAACTGTTTATTTTGAATATAAGAACCAACGATCATAGCTGTAGTTTTTGTTATTCATGCAACAAACTGTTTATTTTGAATATAAGAACCAACGATCATAGCTGTAGTTTTTGTTATTCATGCAACAAACTGTTTATTTTGAATATAAGAACAACGATCATAGCTGTAGTTTTTGTTATTCATTCAACATACTGTTTATTTTGAATATAAGAACCAACGATCATAGCTGTAGTTTTTGTTATTCATGCAAAAAACTGTTTATTTTGAATATAAGAACAACGATCATAGCTGTAGTTTTTGTTATTCATTAAACATACTGTTTATTTTGAATATAAGAACCAACGATCATAGCTGTAGTTTTTGTTATTCATGCAAAAAACTGTTTATTTTGAATATAAGAACAACGATCATAGCTGTAGTTTTTGTTATTCATCCAACATACTGTTTATTTTGAATATAAGAACAACGATCATAGCTGTAGTTTTTGTTATTCATTCAACATACTGTTTATTTTGAATATAAGAACCAACGATCATAGCTGTAGTTTTTGTTATTCCTGCAACAAACTGTTTATTTTGAATATAAGAACCAACGATCATAGCTGTAGTTTTTGTTATTCCTGCAACAAACTGTTTATTTTGAATATAAGAACAACGATCATAGCTGTAGTTTTTGTTATTCATTCAACATACTGTTTATTTTGAATATAAGAACCAACGATCATAGCTGTAGTTTTTGTTATTCCTGCAACAAACTGTTTATTTTGAATATAAGAACCAACGATCATAGCTGTAGTTTTTGTTATTCATGCAACAAACTGTTTATTTTGAATATAAGAACCAACGATCATAGCTGTAGTTTTTGTTATTCATGCAACAAACTGTTTATTTTGAATATAAGAACCAACGATCATAGCTGTAGTTTTTGTTATTCATGCAACAAACTGTTTATTTTGAATATAAGAACAACGATCATAGCTGTAGTTTTTGCTATTCATTCAACATACTGTTTATTTTGAATATAAGAACCAACGATCATAGCTGTAGTTTTTGTTATTCATGCAAAAAACTGTTTATTTTGAATATAAGAACAACGATCATAGCTGTAGTTTTTGTTATTCATTCAACATACTGTTTATTTTGAATATAAGAACCAACGATCATATCTGTAGTTCTGTTATTCCTGCAACACACTGATTATTTTGAATGAACGAGTAAACAATCATAGCTGTATTTCTGTTATTGCTACAACACATTGTTTCTTTTAAAGTTCGATCAGACGATCACGGCTGCAGTTTGGTTATACCTGTAACACCATGTTTATTTTTGTTTAATACCTCTAAGTTGTGCGGCCGCAATTGAGCTATATCAACCGAGCGGCCACCACCGTTAGTGATGATTGTGCCAACATTTGTGGATTAGAGGGTGTCATGTTGTCAGAACAACCAACCCTCAGGTTGTGTGTCTCAGTTTTCTAAACAGTAGATGCTACCACTTTATTCAAGTAGCTACGCAATTGTCCTTACGAGGCTGAATTTTACACCGTAACAGAACCAATGATTTACAGATAAAATTCAGTAAGCACCAGGGATCGAACCTGGTACTTCTGGATCTGTATCCAGAAACTCTGATCACCAAACCACAGATGCGGATTATTTATTTAGAATGTTTTATTAAATGATCAAAGCCTCAGTTTGGTTATTCCTGTGATAGAATGTTTCTTTTTCATATTCTACTAAACGATCACTGTTTAAGTTCGGTTATTCATGTCAAACAATGTTTACTTTTAATACTCGATTAAAGGCTGCAGTTCTGATTTTTTTTTTTTGTAACATTTTTTTTAATGTTCGATTAACCGATCACGGGTGTAGTTTGAGTATTATCTTAACCAAATGTTTCTAATTTATGTATCACCAAATGATCAAGGTTGTCACCTCGAAATAATTGTAAAAGCTTATTTTTTTAATTAAATATGCAGTAATTGTGAAATCTTAACAATAGAGTATTTACTTCTAGCATGCAGGATTATAGGAAACGCACCACAAATTATCAAGGCAGGCTATAGTTTTTTTACCAGACTTTTTTACGTACTGAGCATTAATCTTTTAAATACACCTAAATTTTAAAATTTCAAAACATGTCTCTCAATCGTATGGCTTCAACGATCTTGGATGCGTTTCAGACACGTTTTTTATAAGGAAGTTCATGATACTCTTGTATTATATTTAAATAATAAATAGTTTGGTATTTATGGTTTAGAAGACATAATTATCCTCGCATATTTGTCTATAGAGTTTGAATTGTATATTAAAGTAATAAACATAAGCTTTAATATGTCAATGAAATGTACAAGATTGGTGAATAAATAATGAATCCAAGAATATTTCAATTCAATTAATTTAAACCCAACTCGTATCAACTATTTTAGCAAGAATCATGTTTTTTTATTGGTTCCATGGAGCTATTTCTGCACAAAAAGATCTGAAATAAAGGTGTTAGATATAATTTGTATACACTTACTGAGGAAAAACAATATTAAGAAAATACGAGAGGTCCAGAATGTTGCTCTCTTAAGAATCACATTCAAAGGATTTTTTTTAATGTAGAACACTCTATTATTTACATAAAATGTCGATCATAAATACACCTATCCTAATATTATATTTTTGTACCACGCCATGTTATACTATGTGAAGCCTTTTTTAGTTGCTCATTTATTTTAACACTATATTTATTACTTTATGTTTATTCTTTCCTTACGTTAGAGAATATACTATACACTTTGTCTAACTGAATCTGATATTTAATTAGTACTTTTGTCACACGGTTATGTTTTGTGATACACTTTGTTTAGCTGAACCTGAGATCTCATTAGCTTCTCTGTCACACGGCTATGTTTTGTGATACACTTTGTCTAACTGAACCTGAGATTTAATTAGTACTTATGTCACACGGTTATGTTGTGTGATACACTTTGTCTAAATGAACTTGAGATTTAATTAGTACCGCTGTCACATGGCTATGTTTTTGGTGGATCTTTTTTCTTTAAAATAAGTTCTTAAGTGGTTCTCTTAAATAGGTACAAAAATATATGTTTAACATACTTTGTGTAAATAAGCGTGGCACCTTTTAATGAGGTTGGTATATTATTATTTTTTGTGAAACATTGATTAGTGCAGATCGAGTGTTTTTTGATTGGAATTGCCACACATTTATAGTTTTACACTACACTTGTTTTTATCTTACTTAGTTAACTTAACTATCACTACTTTGTTATTATTTCTTTCCAAAACTCATTGTTTCGTAAATAATGTGACTGTTGATTATGTATGATCCATGGTTATACTGTTTAACACAACAACTCGCACTGAACGAATTTCTCTTAAAACAATTGGCATACGATTTTTTAATACACTATTTTTACAAAACTTGGTTCTTTTAAGTACACGGCAATATTTTTCTAACGCATTTTATATATATTAAGGTAGCTCACTTTTAAAAAACTGACTCATTAATATATTTTTACCAAATAACAATTTTAACTTATGTTTCTATTTATAATAGATAACAAAATAATGTTTTTATGGCAGACTGTTCCTTAATTAATGTTGCTAGTTTGAATAAGGCTGTTAAACCTTTATGTTTTTAGTACAGTGTGTTTAATTTGTGGCATTCGCTTTTCCGCTTAGCATACGAACCTAATTTTACTAAATAATGTTTTTGCTGAGTGAGTTTTATCTTGAGTAAGGCAAATCCACAGTTAAATCTTGTAACACAACGTTTATTTATGAACATAGTTCTTTTGAATACGTCTGAAACAAATTTATAATATGTTTAAAAAAAACTGTTCCTTACTAAAAGTGGCTCTTGATTTAAATGCATTCAACGTTAATATGTTTGTACAACATAGTTTCTTATTTAACGTGACTTTATTTGATTATGATTTCAGCATTGTTAATTTTGAATTACACTATTTATTAATGGACATGAGTACAGTCTATACAAAATAATAATTTTGTAAAAATACATTTTATTACACAACGTTGCGGTCTTGAATATGAATTACACACAATTTTATTTTTGCATCACAATGTTTCTTACTGGACGGTACCATTTTAATCATGCCACCACAAGGCTATATTTATGTAATATAATATTTATATTTGAAAAGTGATATTCTTGTAGGCTGCAACAGGATTGTGTTTTTTGGTAAGCATTGTTTTGAACTAAACTTGGTTATCTTACTACTTCAAACGATATATCTGGTCATATACCGTCTGTTCCTTACAGACAATGGTTATCATAAATGCTGCCACACAGTTTTTTTTAACTAACCACTCGTTAAGTGGTTATCTTTATGAAGACTTACACACGTCTATTATTTTAAACATTATTTATTACTGAACTAGCCTCCTAAGAGCGATTGCCACATGATTAAAATTTGTCCAAGCAATTTTTAAAACTGAATGGGGCTCATTTGAGCAGTCCGCCAAACTAGTGAGCCTATACTTTTTAAACACACTGTCACGTACCAAGCGTTGCTCTCCTGAATGTCCTGAGTATGGCTCCCTACTGATCCATTTTATTGATAATTTCTATGAAAGAACTTAGCTATGGCTGCCACACTGCTATATTTTTTAAACATACTTTTTCTTACGTAAAGTGGTTCTCTTTAATTTAAATGCCACATGACAATATTCATGTAACTAATAGTTTTTTACAGAACGTGGCGGCACTTATAAGTTTGAATGACACAGGATAATATTTTTTAATTACTTTTTCTCACAGAGGGTTTTCGAGAACAACTGCCATATAGTTATTTCTTGTAAGAAATGGTATCTTACTGATCGTGGATCGATCTAAATAGCATGGCTGCCTCTCACCTTTTATTTGAACACATTCTTTACCATTTAACGTGGTCATCTTGATTACGGTTAGCTAATGTATGTTCTGGACAAGTTTATACTGATTAGGTCCACTCCACAAGTTTGTTTTATACTAGCTATTACATATTCAAATTACTCTATCAAGTACCGTTACCACACGTTTATTTTTTATAACATAACATTTACTATTTAATCTAGCTTTCTTTTACTTTTGTTAAACTTGGTTATTTACTAAATGTGTTTCTCTGTTATTGTTAAAACAGGGCTCAATTGAGTGTTTCTGCCCCACGTTTAGCTGTACATTGTTATATTTTTTCTACCAAACCTGGATTTCTTGTAAAATAAATCTGCTAAACGGTTTTTTACAAATATTTCTCATTAAATGTTAATATATTAATTAAAGTTGACACGAGGTTATATTTTTGTAACACACGATTTAAAATAAACTGTTGTTCAAGAGAGAATGTCACATACATAATATTTTTGTTACATCCTGTTAATTACTAAACATGGCTCTCCGAATACGTTTTATCCCAAGGTTTTAGCAACACATGGATCTTACTTATTATTGAAAGTATGTGTGTTCTTGAATACTTAAAACAAGGTTTGTTTGTAGCAAACTTTTATTATTGGATACTGAACGCAGCTCTAATGAATACGTCCACAACTAGGTCAACTTTTGGAACACATTGTTATTACTGAATAATAATCATAACTATCTTGACTACGTCTTCCACAAGGCTATCGTTTGAGCCTACAAATTTTTTTACAATTTACAATTTTAATATCAATAAAACAAAATACTTTGTTAAGTTAAAGATCTCCAGCTAGATCTCTTCTCAAGGAGAACAGATATTTTGATTTTTATCCCCCGTGGTTTTTACTTGGTTAGAGAGCATGTCTTCCTGGAATACGTCTAGAAACTTTTTATTTTGTATCACATTATTATCACCGTATAGTACCTAATGTTGGTTCCATGGGCGTTGGGCCTCCCTGGCGGGCGAGGACAAGTGGGGTGGGAGGGTTACACGCCCCCACCCCAATATTTGTCCTTTATTTGAAAAATCCCCTTTTATAAATTGCTTACTTTAAATATTACAGTTATTTCACACATGTACTGTATGCTCTTGTAAACATATTGGCGTTGCTTAATTCATTACGACAACAACGTGGCTATTTTCTGTGCATAATGCAAGGTTCTTACTCGGAACTTTTTTTATATAGCACCGCGTCTTACTACCCATTCGGGTTGTACGCTTACCTACTAATTACACTAATGGGTTAGAAATTGGGAAGGTTGAATTTAGATGAAGTGAACCTACATTTGCGTGGAGGGAGAGTGGAAACCCATTTAATAAAACCACCCTCAGTTCACCCGACCGAGATTCGAACCTCGATCTCCTCGTCCTTGGCAGTCGAGCTCTACACGAAATTATCGCGTTAGCTAACTACGCCACCGAGGCGGGTCTTACCGGGAACTGAGCTCTGGCTATTCTTAATACGTCAACCAATGTAACTCACTATTCCATATTAATTCTGAACGTGCTTTATTATTAATTAAACCAAATGTAATCAATTTATCTCACACTGTTCTACTGAATGACGCAAGTAGTTTTCTTGAATACGTCTTGAAAAAGTTTTTTTTTTTTAGAATACCTTATTCACTCTAATATTGAAAGCGGCTCTTTTAAATACTGTGTCATAAGATTATTTTTGTAACACATTGTTATTACACAATGTGACCGTTTTAAATAACTAACAAGTGCCTTGGCATAAACAGCTCTTTCAATCGTTCAAAATTATTAAGTGCTAATACACTTTAAAGTTAAGTTGTATTTTTGCACATTGTTTTTGCAGGTAATTAACTATGCTCTTTCCAATTTACAAATTTACACATGCTTTCAGGTATACTTTTCTTCATGCACCAACCGGTTTTTTTTGTAAAACATTGTTCTTACACAATACTAACACATGACTACAATCATTAACGCTACTCAAACTTATTTTAAATAACACATTGTTCTTACTAAATACTGAAAGTGGCTCTTTTAAACACGTCTACCATATGATTACCTTTATGTAGAATATTGTCCCACTGTATACTGAGAGTGGCTTATTTGAATACGTCTCCAGGTTTGAAATTTGCATTACAATCTCCTTAGTGAATTAAAGAAGATGCCTCTTTTCAATACGTTAACACAATTTAATTATTTTGTAACACATTATTCATACTTAAACCAAATTTTTTTTTTACGTCAATCACAAGGTTATTTTAATTGTAGTACACTTTTCTTAGTGATTAATGAAAGTGATTGTATCAAAAATATCTACCTCAAGACTCCATTTTTAAAGCACTCAGTTCTTACTCAATACTTAATGTTGATCGCAAAATACATTTCCACATTGTAATATTTTTGTAACATATTATTATAGATTAATATTCTGAAAGTGGCTCCTTTGATTATGTCCGTGAAATGTTATTATTTTGTATCACATTGTTATTCTGAATACTTCAATTAATTTCCTTGAATAAGTTTACGAAAGATATTTTATGTAGAGCACTGTTTTTATTGAATATTGAAAGTACTTACTCGAATACTAAAATAAAGTGTTTATTTTCTAAGCACACTGGTTTTAATGAATAATGAACATGCCTGGTTTAAATAAGTCACCAAAATATTTTTTTAATAACAATGTTCCTATTTAAACAGAAAGTGGCTCTTCGAATACGTACTGTACATCACAGGGTAGTTTTTCTTTGTAGCCATCATTCTTGTTGCAGTTTAACGTGAATAATTTAAATACGTACTCCAAACAGAAATGTTTTTATAGCACACTCTTTTCCACTGAATGTCTATATTTAAAATACGGATTCCACACGGTTATATTTTTATATAAAAAATTATATTGAATAATGAACGTGATTCATTGATTACTCCTACCACGAGGTAAACCTTTTTGGCACATTGTTGCCACTGAATCCTAAAGTGACTACGTCTGCAATAAAGCAAACATTTGTGCACACAATTCTTAATTTATACTGGACGTGACTCTCTTAAATACGTTAACCACAAGATAATATTTTGCATCACACTGTTTTTATTGGCTACTAAAGATACTAGCGTAGTAGTCTAATATAAGGTTATCTTTTTGTATCACACTTTTATTTATGAAAACTATATCTACTCTCTTAAATACGTCCAACCAAAAGTTTTTTTTAACAACACTATACTTCTTAATTACTGAACATATCTAATGAATACGTCTGCCAAGAGCTAAACCTTTATTTTAAGCTACAATTGATTTTTGTCTCACTGAATACTGAATGTGGCTCTAGCATGTACTATGACAATACTACCACAAGGTAATACTTTTTGTAGCGAACTGTTATCATTGAATACTGAAGGTGGCTTTAAACACTACGCATACTAAAGTTGAAATTTCTTCTCTGGAAATATAGGGTAGCCATTTTGTTCAACGTCCTTTTGTTCATTCCCATATTTACATTTATCATCTACATAGATAATGTTCCATTTTTGGAAAGCTGATTATTTTTTCGATGGTGGCATTCAAATTCGTTTATTTTTAAATAAGTAGTTTAAATTAATTTTGAAGATTAATTTTTAAGGAGTCGTTACTTCTTTGTTTGTAAATATTTTTTGTAATTAATTAATTAATTAATCATATAACTTTCATATTTAGTATTAACACATTGTAAACCACAAAATTATCTTATCTTTTCTATTATATTAATCTTCTTTTAATAATGTACAAGTTGTTAGGCCTGTCTAAGCCAGATTTACTACAGTATTAAATAACCTAATAAAATCTACCCTTCAATTGATTAGCGCATGTAATGCTAGGCTTTGTTTGTAAAAAAAAAAGTATATTTCTGTGTAAAAGTGTTAAAGAGAGAGTGAAGTAAATTCACTCTATTTTTTATTAAATGAATTATATAATTTATATTAAAAGCCACGGTCAATAATAATTGGGCATTGCTGAAAACGTGCTTGGGCATATATATGCCGACCATGTCTAAAGTTTGACCTTGCAGCTAATTAATAGTATGTAACTGAGAACCCCAGTTTAACTGGGAACTGACCCTGTCTAAAAATACAGGGGATGCCAGAGCTAACAGGTGCCAAATTGACTGTCGGAATGAAATATGAATGTGATTTTTTTTTAGTAAGTATACCATAAGGTTAAAGTTTTTTAAAACGCTGTTCTTCCTAAATATTGAATTAATATATCTGGAAAATGTCTGCCACAAAAGTTATATTTTTATAATTCACACGGTTTTTTTTTCTGAATACAAACTTGGTTCTCTTTTTTACTTCTTACACAAAAAAAATATTTTTTCAACACACTGTTATTATAAAATATTGAAAGTGACTGTCTGAAATACATCTACCAAAATTATATGTTTATATATCACATTAATTTTATTGAAAACTGAACTCAGCTTCCTTAAATATCCATACAAGTTTATACTTGTGTAAGATATTGTTTTTACAAAATACTAAATGTAGCTCTTTTGTTCTTTAAACAAGGGTATTCTTTATTTATTTTTCACGCTGTTTTGACTTCATAACTATAGCTGCTTTCTTGAATAATTTTATCACATGATTATAGTTTTGTAGCACTGTTCTTAAAGCATTATAAAATAGTCAGTTTTAGTGCGTTTAGAGTAGGGTTGTATTTCGGTATTACGTAGTTCTAGCTGAATGCAGAACTTGCCTCTTTAAATTGGTGGGTTTTTTTATCTTTTCTTTATGAATATTGTAAGAGGATTTTTTTTGGCACACTCTTCTTTCTGAATATTTAAAAATATTTTTAAAGTACGTATTCAAAACCTTATCAATTTTTAATACGCTGTTCACATTGAATACCGAACGTAGAACTCTTTAATACCTGTACCAAAAGTGACATTTTGTAAAAATCTATTTTTACTTAATGGTCAAAGCAGTTTTATTAAATACGTCAACACATATGCTATGTTTTTGGTACCTTTTTTTTATAGTCAATACTACAAAGACTCTTATCAATAGATCTGCCATAAAGTAATTTATATTTTCGTAGTGTTGTTAATGAATACTGAACGTAACTATCTTGACTACGTATATCATAAGTTTACCTTTTTGTAACACAATGTTCTTACAGAATCCTCTCTTGAAAATGTTTACCAAAATAATACATTTTTATAACACATTATTCTTAGAGAATACCGAAGGTGTCAATCCATATATGTCTGGCATAAGTTTTTTACTTTTGCAGCCCATGGTTATTACTAGATACTGGACTCTACTCTCTTGAATAGGTTAACAAGGTCATGTTTGTGTAAAATCCCTGCTATTATTTAATACTGAACGTGGCTTCCTTTAATGGCTCTCTCAAGGTCATTATGAAGTAGCACACTATTTCTAATGGACACTGAAAGTGACTCCTAAATTTATCTATAGCAAAGCTATATTTTTTGAGCATGGCTTTCTTAAATAAGTTTATCACAAGATTTTTAAACAAAATTATAATGTAGTACTGAACGGTGATTACGTTTACCGAAATATTATCTGCTTGTAGCACACACTTCTTATTGAATACTGAATCTGGTTTCTTGAATATATTTACTAAAAAATATTATTTTTTTATCATACTGTTCTTACTGAATATTTAGCGTTGCTATCTACAATACTTCTTCCTTAAGGGCATTTTATTTTTACACACTTTTTTAAATGTAATATTGAACGTGACTATTAAATACGGTTATTAATTTGTTTTATAAAAGACTATTACTCTTGATTACTAAATGCGGCTCTATTTAATACATCTACTACAACTTTTTTTATCACATTTATCTCACTAAATGAGGCATCTGGAACTCTCCAATATAACTTATCCAACACAAGGCTGCCTTTTTGTAATACAGTATTATAGCCTTATACAGAAAGTGACTCTTTTTATTACATCTATTAAAAGGTTATTTTTCTACGCACACTGTTTTAATGACAATTGAAATAGTCATTTTTGAATAATTTTCACTTTTTTGTTTTGTAGCTTTTCGTTCTTACTGAAACCTTAACGTGGTCTCTTGAATGTGTCTATAAAAAAGTAATATTTTGTAATAAATAGTTTTTTAATAAATACAAAACGTGGATTGCTTCGACACGTCACTCATAAGACTATCTGTTTTAATACAAACTTCTAACTGAATACTAACAGTGCTCTATTGAATACGTTTAACAAAAAGTTAACTTTTTGTAAAAAAACACTCGTGGAATGTTTACTATGGCTTTTTTTATTTATTCGACCAAACATTATGTTTTTTTTAACACATTGTTTTAACTGAACACTTAAGTTTCTCGCTTGAAGTCGTCCACCAAAAGGTAATTATTTTTTAATACAAGTTAATTTTACTGAATAGAAAAGTTTATCGCTTGAATTAGTCCACCGCGAAGTAATTAATTCTAACATAGGGTTCTTTTACTGATTTGTAAAGTTTTTTGCTTGAATTATTATACTGCAATGTAGTTTTATAGCACACTCAATTAATTTGAATACTCAACGTGATTCTCTTAACTATATTTACCACAATTAAATATATTTTTAGCGTATTCTTCTTACTTAATACTGGTCTTGGCTCTTTATATCACGTGTCCAATAAGACTAACTTTTTGTAATAAATCTCTTCTAATGAATAATGAATACGAACCTTTTGAATTCATCTAAAACCATATTTTGGCAACAAACTGTTTTTTAAGAATAATAAAGTATATTTATTGAATATACAAACACAAGGTTAAATTATGTTAACATTATGTTGTTAAATATAAATTTATTGAATGCATCCAATTAAGGTTATCTTTGCATCGTAAACATTTCTTACGGAGTTATTAATGTCTTCTGAATATTACGACTACCATATGATTATTTTTATAGTACACTATTATTAATTACTACTTAACTTATATCTCTTTCAAAGATCACCACAAAGTACTATATTTTTGACAAACTGTTCTTATTGAAAACTGAACCGGACACTCTTGACTCTCACGCTTGCCTATCTTGAATAATTTTACAACAAAGGATTTTTTTAATTTATATCCATTACTAATTACTTAACGTGGCTCTCTTTAACACGTCTATCAAAAGGCTACCTATTTGTGACAAACTATTTATTATTATTGAATATTAAAAGTGGCGCTTTTAAAATCGTTAATCACATGCTATATTTTTGTATCACACTTTTTTTTAAATAATAAGGTAACAATGTTGAATACATTTATGTTATTACTGTTTTTTAACACAATCTTATTTCCCGGTGTGTCAGATCACCAGAGCAATGGTGATATCTCGCTCGTCCTAACTTAGACTACCTAGCCACCTTATGGACGAGATTGTTGTGGACTTACTAGCCAGTCTACTACTCATTCGGGACACTTGGTTGGATGCCTCCTCAATTTTTGATTCCTAAGAGTGAAGGAGGGACCAGGGTCATCCACATCTTCTCGGTTTGGATGAAGTTCATCCCCTCGCTGTTGTTGTTTTTCTCTACTGTCGGAGGGCAGAATATTTCAACAAATCAGGAGGGAATATGAGATGATCAAGATTGGCCTTAAGAGCGGGTTTTAATAGACCCCGTCAACACGTTCCACTGGGAGCAAAATAATCCGTTACTCCTTGTCTTGGAGCATTGGCTTCATCAGTCCTACTGAGACTATTGGAAATAATGATTCGGGAGGTAGATCGTTTCCTCGCCATACACTCGTAAAAGTCTGTGCTTAAACCGGCTCAGCGTCTGTGGAATGTTTGAATTTCAATACAATTAATTGAAAAGCTGTATCCAATTTAAAACACTAGTGCGTACCAAGGTCAACTACTACTTACTGCAGTTCCCTTGAGCTCCCTTGGGTCATAGTTAGGGGGTGGCAGTGGATAGATGACTACATCTATCGGATAAGTTTGGTATCCAATGGTCAGGATATAGGACTACTCCGTTTACCGAGGAAACGAAGAACATGTGACCTTCCTACTCCCTACGATAGACTGTACATGTTGCTTCTGTATATTTCCTGCTGGAATCCTCTGCTATACTTCATCACCATCATCAACCTGCACTGTTCCATCATCAAGGGATTGCCAGACGTTGGTAAATTAACGAGGCAGAATTGGCAGCGTCTCTGGTGGCCCTCCACTGGGTCAAAGAAATATTCACTTCTCACTATATTGCCCAACACAACGATGTCCTATGGGCTCCTCCAAGGACAAGGTCTAGTATCGCTGAACCCACTCATTCGGAGGTCACACAATACACATGGGATACCTTGTCTTTATTCCATTACCGGAGTGTTGAGGTCTTCTGGCCCTCAAAGTTGAACCCCATCGGATGTGGTATCATGACTAGAGATATATATATCCTCTGACGTGAAGTTGTCACCGCTGAACCCATCAACTCATATCTCCCAGAAAACCTGGTTTAAAGAAAAACATCAAGCTATAGCTATGTTATGTAGTAATTAAAAGTTAAGGATGTTTATATTAGGCACTGGATACCCATCCGTTTCTAGGCTATTCTGGAAACCTACCCTCCTCATCTTTACCACTGCGAGAAGCAGAATAAAGCCGGGTAGTGAGGGCAATTGGGGCTCAGCTGGAGCTCGGTAAAAGGACCTACACTCTTCTTACTCATTACTAAGCGTGACTCTTTTAAATACATGAACCAGAAACTATATTTTTCATCATAATATTTAAATATATTGAGCGTCTGGCTACATCACTCGTAGCCCAGTAGTGTACAGAATACAGTACTAATGTACCGTTGTCCGGGGGACTCCCGAATGTACTAATCGTACATCTTTCCGTGGAGGCTCTTTCCATGTCCCGATGATATGAGATGATGGTGATTGATAGAGTATAAGGGTGTAAAACCAACAACACTAAACCTAACATAAGCCTAACTAACCAAACCCTGGTGTGATAATTCCCCTTTCGGGAAAATACCTGTTATTCGGCCGGGAATCTAGCCCGGGACCCCTAGGTTCGTAGCCAGATGTCACTGGCCACTACACCACGGGGCTGGTCAACATATATTTTATTGCATACTTAACGTGGCTTCAATGCATCCACCACAAATCTCACTTTTTGAAACACCATTCTAAATAGATATTGAATGTGAATTTCTTGCTTTCATCTAAAATAAAGCTCTTACTGTTACAGACTGTTACTGAATACTGAAGTTGCTTTCATGATTACGTCAAATAAAAGGTCGACTTTTTAAACACATTGTTCCTACTGAATACTGATTTATGATCTACCAATAGGCTTACTTTATGTAATACACTGTTCTTACTGAATACTACAATTGTTCATCTTAATTACATCTATAACATGATTATTTGGTATAATACAATGTTTCTACTTTAAATTAAAATGTCTATCAAAAATTCCTAGTTTTGTAAAAACATTTATAATTGGATGCTAAGTATAGCCCTTTCTCAAATACCTCTACTTAAGAGGGTAAAACGTTGTTTGCAATAAATACCTAAATTAACTTTCTAGAATGCCTGTACAACAAGGATATATATTGTAACCAACTCTTCTTAAAAATATTGGACATGGCTCTATTCAATACGTCTCACACAATGTTACTTAATTATAACAGATTAATGATTGCTGGACATAAGTGTTTTTGTTGGATACGTCTCCACAATAATCTTATAAACATTTTGTAACACATTGTTCTTCGGTGTTCTCATGGTCTAAGACGTCACTTTACAATAAATGATTGAAATGCTGGTGATGGAGAGATCAAGGTTCGAGTCCCATTCAAGTGTATTGTGAGTGATTTTCCTGAATGGTTTTCTACTTTCCATCCACATTAATTCAGGTACACTTACACAACAGGTAAATTATCCTCATTCCTAACACATTAACGTAATTACTACATATATACTGATAGTGAGTCGGACTAAAAAAAAATCTCTCTGGCATTAAAAAAAATTGTCTGGATGCATTACATTCCAACAATATAAACAACAAACACTAACCTCCATTAGAGGTACATGGTGATGTTCCCTGAGGCTATTGTAGCCTGGACATGCTCATGTGGCGGCGGCTGACCATGTGTTGAACACGCCTTGATCCCGGGAATAGTATCAGCAGTGAGTAGTGACCGATGCCTGGAGGCGAGCTTCTCTGTCCTAAACAGGAACACAACAGCCCGGTTCTTATATAACACATCAGAGTAAACTAGTTTCGTTTGAAAAGGTCATTCACTTCACGATTATTTATTACGATCGATTCTCTTCCTTGTTTACATTTTTATTATTGCCTTTATGTTAATTGTAGCTATGATTGTGTTTGTTGGATATGTGTGTGTGTTACAATAAACCAATAAATGAAGGTACGCAGAGCTTAGAGTAAATTCACAACTATTAGCGTTAACTAGAATGAAAAACCATTTAGTAAAAGATGATTCACTACACCCAGCGGGGATTATAACCCCGACCTCCTCATCACCAACACACCAGGCGAGTTGATACCCATTACCGTACCACTGAGGCGGGTCTGAGCGTGTCCAAGGAATGGACCTCACAAAAATCATTCTTGAACTTTCGATGGTAATAAATTGAAAGCTGTATTCATCATATTTGAAGTATTAAATTGGCCAACAAATAATTTTGCTAAATGCCCATAAAAAGGTGGGATCAACACCATACGTGTTCGGCCTCACTAAAGTGTTCAGAATGTTCGGGAGTTTAAACACTGGTAGTGTATATTTTGCTTATTATATGTATATATACACTATTGTTCTCGTGTTTACTTTCTCATAATATAGAGAAAATGTTGTAATTATGGAAGTTTTCAACCTAAGGTTTATGATGAATGTTAACATTTTATATGCTACCAAACTGAAAAAAAAAATAATGCTTTCGTTCAAACTTGATATTTGGTTAAGGATAAATCATAGCATTAATAATAGCTTTAAAATTAACTGTAGTTTACTAGCGACTCGTTTCGAAAATTTTAAATCTTTTGAGAATGGCCTAATCATTTTGTTTAAAACTGATGTATAGGGAGTATTTAAAATGATAGTAAACCATTTTATACTTACTTTTTGGATATAAATTCATTTAAGGGTAGCTTACTGAAAATTGTTTTATGAAAATTTGAAATTTTTTAATCAACAATGTTGTTCAAGATGTATATCTGAAGGGTATCATATGAGTTGCAAACTACACTAGGGGTGAAACTGGCTCTTAAAAAAAGGCACAATAATTTGGCTTGAGAGAAAATTGAATACTACTCATGTACATCTCATAGTTGAACAGTTCTGGTTTCCTGGCTACCACGTACCAGCCGGCTTGGCTCGTTTCCAAATTACCTAGATCCGTGCGTGGGGGTGTGTCACGAGCTGGGCTTGGCATCAGACGAGCAGAGTCCGGTTCAGCTCGCCGCTAGCTCGCTATTGGAGGGTACGAGCCAGGCTCTTGTTATCCACACTGTAGACAGTGTGATTTTGTCAGGCAGAGGAACCATGTCGACTTCCATATCCAAATCGTTCATGAGCCCTGAGCAAATATTGTATGTCCTCATCGGACATTCTGAAGTAATTTTTTGTAGTTGTCAGTACTATCAGCTCTGATAAAAGTTAAGTAAATTTAAATGTGTGAATCTGTTTCTTTGTAGCAACCAGATCTTAACCCACATTTTCCTCTTTTTATCTTTAGTTCTCATGAACACGCCACATTCGTTCTAAAATGATCACAGTTGCTGCAACTTACTTCGACAAACTCATTGTATATGTTACAGGAAAAGTAGATTCTCCAGGAAGAGTCGAATTTACCTAGGCCGAGTCAACTCTTACTGGTCTATTTAGTAAAAGTTGATTAAAAGCAAAAAGTGATGAATTTCGATCAACATTTACTAGTCAGAGTTGTCCGTACCTAGGGAAAGAATACTCTTACTACCTTGAGTTAGTAAAAGTTGACTTTTTGCAAGGAAATGGTCTACTACCTAATAAAAAACCAAATAAAAAAGCAAAACCTTTATGATACAAAGAGAGATATAAATATTTATTATTTATTACAAGCAAGGTAAATATTTGTGACACTTTGAGTTGCAGAGCATAACCTAACATAACCTAACCTAACCTAACCTAACCTAGAAAACAACAGTAAACAAATAGAGCTGGGATATTCAAAACAAAAATGTGCGCGCGAAGTCGCTTGAAGAACATCGCGGAATCAACTTTTACTAAACCACAGCAGGCATAGTTAACTCTTCCTAGGAAAAAAACTGCTAGTCACCATTTGGATAGATTATTGAAAAACCTTTTAAAATATATGTATTCATTAAATCGAGTCTGAAGTATAGCCAGAGCTATCTGGTGAGAACTAGGCGTGATGGTCACTATCTAGTGTGTCCGTCACACTTGTGAGAGCTTGTGCGATAGAACGACCAGTGCTGGGACAACTGTGAAGTGACGTGCTTGGTGTGTGATGGTCGAGTCCATCTATGAGTTAGTTGCGGACAAGCTGTCTTGTTATGTATTATCTACTGCATTTCATTGTGTATCATTGCCGTGGTGCGGGTTAACTAGTGATGGCACCGTATATCAGTAAACACTTCCTTGTGTATCACTGCCGTGGTGCGGGTTAATAGTGATGGCGACCGTATATCAGCCAACACTTCCTTGTGTATCACTGCCGTGGTGCGGGTTAATAGTGGTGGCCACCGTATATCAGCCAACACTTCCTTGTTATCACTGCCGTGGTGCGGGTTAATAGTGAGTGGCGACCGTATATCAGCCAACACTTCCTTGTTATCACTGCCGTGGTGCGAGTTAATAGTGTGGCGCCGTATATCAGCAACACTTCCTTGTTATCACTGCCGTGGTGCGGGTTAATAGTGGTGGCGCCGTATATCAGCCAACACTTCTTGTGTATCACTGCCGTGGTGCGGGTTAATAGTGATGGCGCCGTAGAGCAGTAAACACTTCCTTGTGTATCACTGCCGTGGCGGTTATAGTGGTGGCGCCGTATAGCACACACTTTCTTGTGTATCACTGCCGGTGCGGTAATAGTGTGGCCCGTAGAGCAGTAAACACTTCCTTGTGTATCACTGCCGTGGTGCGGGTTTAACTAGTGATGGGCTGTACATAAGTCAATAAGTTTCTTGTCTATAGCCGCCGTGGTCCGGTTTAGTAATGGTGACACTCTTTGTAATTAAATATTTGATTTAATTGAATATAACTTCTTGCGTTCAAGAATCCACGTTTTTAATGTGGTTCTAAAATGCTATTCTCAATACAAGATCAAAGTCAGGTAGAGAAAATCATGTACAAATCATATGTGTATTGGTCAGGCCTAAAGCCTTTGCTGCCATCATCAGTGGTTATATCTAGCGAATAAATGGTAGGACCGACATTACTTTGATTTGGAAATATTATAACACATTAGAATTGTAGCTAATATCGTATGTAAAAACAAAAAGGACTAATATGATAAGTGTAACTTTATGTGAGTGGATGTCCCTCTCAAATCTATTCCTAACCTACCATTACCATTTTGAGTTGCATTTCATCCCGCCATTCTGGATACAGGTATTTCAAAATATTTGGTACTGTGAACAAAGCTTTTCAGTTGTACCAATGAATGTATTTATCATTGCATATGCATTGGCATAACATCTAAATATCTAGTTTGAACAAAATCCGTTTAATTTAGGATCTAGTCACAGGGACAGACAGATATTATTGTAATATCCACTTTTTTGAGCTGTGAAAACTTAAAATGAAAATATTCATCATAATCTCTAGAGCGAACATTTTTACGATCACAATACTTTCTCTTTATATGATAAAATAAAAATATTGTATTATTATTAGCTTTTCGCGTCTTACTACCCGTTCGAGTTTACGCACTTACGCTAATGTGTAATGGTAGGGTGATTGTGAGACGAAATGGAGGACCTACAGTTTAATGTGGGAATCCGAACCACGGTGGAGGCCTGCATTCCTCACATTCACAAGTTGTGATTAATACACGTCTTGTCAGAGGTGAAGGAAGGGTTTGGCAATCAATAAATCTGTGCCGGGACCGAGGATTGAACCCCGGACCTCCAGCACAGAAGTCTGACACCTTACCCTAGACCACCAGGTCACCTAAAATATTGCAAGTAGCCCGCCAGAGCCAACCAAATACAAGAGTTCGCTGTCAATCACGGATTTAAGTTGTACAACTGACTCACATTGGTGGGCGCATGGTCTAAGGAGTTGATAGTCTGAAGTGCTTGTGATGGTAATGTTTGGGTTCGAATCCCGGTTTGGTGCACTGAGAATGTTTTTCATAAATGGTTATTTTCCTTCCCTTCACGCAAATGCGAGTATATATCCTCTAATTTAATTCTTCCTTATTCACACCCCATTATTGTAAATATTCGAAAGTGTGGATGGGCAGTAAGACACAGAACATACACATAAAAAAGTTGTGTAACTTCAGCGAGCCGCGAGTCGTCCATTTACAGGATCAAGACTAACTTTGTTTAAAGGAAGTCGTGGCATCATCTCGCAAGATTACGTCTCTCATTTATTTGTTAATGAGGATGTTTCCTTTTAAACATGCTCTTTTTGGTATTTTTCTCTGTCCACAAACCTTTTGAACTTTCATAGCCTTTAACTTTACGGGGCTTTTTTTTTTCTCTTTCTCATAAAAATAAATTATTATTTTTATGTTGTTTATAAAAGCTAAAATTAAATCATATCGATCATAAAACTATTTTCTTAAACTTTTCCTCTTTTTGTTCAAAAAATTATATTAATATGACCGTTTCAAATTCGTACACTAGTCGTTTGTCCACAATTAAAAATAAAAGGTTGAAAAATGAACCAAAGAATCTACTGTTGTGTTGAGGTTCACAGAAAAAAACGAACCAACGTTATAACATTGCTAAATATTAAGTTATCCTGACCCGTACCAGTAAACAAGCAAAGGCGTCAGTCTAATCTTGTCTGATTTTCCAATGATGGCAAGATCTTGGCTTGTGTCCCGGCTGGGTGTATTTCTTCTTTTTTTTGTTTAATTCTAACGGATATTAAGACTCGGTGGAAAAGAAAAACAGAATTGTTCGCTTATCAACAATAATATGATGGTGCGTTTAGGTTTCACTTTCTCTACTCTGCGTTATGCAACGTGCTTTATAAACTTAATTAAATTAGTAAATAAGAACTAACTAACACCACGTAGTATCCAGGAATGAAACTACCTGGGTAAAGAAATGAACTCATGTCCACATAATATGGTAAGCTGAACATTTATACTCACGCCAATCTGGGACAGAAAATAAAATCGACTGAAATATAATTTTATCATTTTAATTTATGTTAGGTTAATGCATAGCTTTAAATAAAAAATTAAGGTAATATCCTGCCTAGAGATCCAGAGGTCCTGGGTTCGATCCTAGGCGTTTCCAGAATGTTTTTGTGAAGCAGTGGGTCTAGAATGAGCTCAAATTCCACCTCGTGAGGAAAAATAAGGAGCTACTTGAATAGGTAAGTAGTGACTCCTGTCTAGAAAACTGAGATTAGCTGTCAGAGGGCTCGTTGTGCTGACTACATGACACCCTCTATCCACAAATGTTAGCACTATCATCGCTAACGGCAGCGGCCGCTCGGTTGGCATAGCTCGAGCGTGGGCTCAAGTCATTGTGTATTTATATTTATATATATATATATATATATATATATATATATATATATGTATGACAATAGGCTATATGAGATTTCAATTACAATAAACAATATAAGTATATCTAGAAAATATAAAAATATATTTATATAAAAAAAAATTTTTGATTGCATTATTCAATTGAATTTCCTTTTTAAAATCTCAACATTATTGATCATCAATACCTCTTCAATTGAATCTCCTTTTTTTTCTTTTTAACCCGCATCGGTGGCGTAGTTGGCTAACGCGCCAGTCGTGTTGAGCTCAACCGCCGAGGACGGGAAGATCGAGGTTCGAATCTCGGTCGGGTGAACTGGGGTGGTTTTTCCTAAATGGTTTTCCATTCTCCCTCCACGCAAATGCGGGTTCACTTCCTCTAAATTCAACCTTCCCAATTCCTAATCCATTAGCGTAATTAGTACTTAAGCGTATAACCCGAACGGGTAGTAAGACGCGGTGCTAAATAATAATAATATCCTTTTTTTAAATCTCTACTGAAATGACCAATGCCTACGTAATTGAGGCAATTTCAAAAAATTAAAAGCTTTGCATATTAAAAGCAGCCTGTCTTTAAAAATCCGGGACGTTTTCAGGTACATGTACTGATACGGATAAACCGAGATGAATGGTACTAAGGGTAGCTGCAGATCCCTCGCTCATTAGAACGGATATTGGGTTTTAAGATAGTGCTGTGTTCTAATTGAGTTAGTTTGTGCGCCGTGTACTGATGTGCTTGGATAACACAATGCAACCAAAGTATGCATCATCACGATTCGTGACTGGTGAGTAATCAGGCAGCCAACCGGGACCGGAAGTTATAAAAGTGGAGTGTGGAATGTGGGCGGGGCAGTCGTTAACGTAAAACTAGAGCAATGATCTCGTACATCCTAGGTCTTCCCCATATTTCCGACTCATAGTACAAGCAACATTATGATAGTTTTAGTGGTACTTTCATAAATACAGGGTGGGACAGAAAGTGTTAACACATTTAATAACACTATATATATATTTTTTAAACTATTTCAAACTTTTCTGTGCCAGTGTCTCTTGTTTTACTCAAGCGAGATATTCTGACTAGTTCCCATGTCCATGTGTTGTTTTTTACAAAGTTTTTTACCATTATTAGTCCTATTATTGTTTGATTGTGCAGCAAACAAAGGCGGACAGGACAGCCTATTTCTGAAGTCGGGTGTGGGGTGTATCAGCCGTCACGCCCACCTATCGCCCATTGACGGCCATCAACTAACCTCACCAACAAAAGCCTCTGATCACCCTATGGAACCCCCGATTGTGTGCCTCTGACAAACCAATCTCTTGACAAACAGACAATGAGGCGCAAGGGGTGACTAATTGTGCTTGTGAATCACACGCGCGCGCCGCACGACTATTTCCTAGGTATAGTCTGGTCCGGTAAGAATGGCACCCTCGTTACTCAGAACGTTTGATCCAATTAATTGTGATGCCACATTAGGAAAATCCGCATTGAGAACAAATACATGTCTTAATTGTTTGCAAAATAATCACGAATAAACTAAATATATTTTTTAAATAAGATATTTTACAAAACATCCGTATTTTCTTTGGCCTTTTTTTCACCGCGCCTTACTACCCGTCTAGGCTGTATTGGGCGTAATCACCAGAGTCAGGAGGGGTCGCGAGGGGGAGGGGGCTTGAAGGGGCAGGGGAAGTTTAAGAAAAAAAATTTGAAACGATTTAATTATGATTCTCGTGACCATTAATATTTAAAAACATTGATAAGACTCATCCTTTCTTTGTATGACTTAATATTTCTTAATATACACACATGAGTCCAACGAGTCTACAATATATTGTTTTATGTAGGAGAAAGAGAAATAATAATTGTAGTCTATCTGTAAGCAAACCATTAACTAAAACAAGTTCCAATATTTTGTTAGATAAAATTATGAGTATATGAAACAATTAATTAAAAAATAGCAACCCGCTTCAATGGCCAAATAGTCTAAGGCGTCGCTATAGTTATAGACTTGTCTGCTGACGACGGGGAGATTGGAGTTCGAATCCCGGTTGGGTCTGCTGAGGGTGGCTTCCCCTAAATGGTTCCCAACTCTCCCTCCACGCAAATACGGGTAGATTATCTATAAAAACTCTTCCCTCATCATTAGCGTAATTATTATATATGCGTATAACCTGAAAAGGTAGTAAGATGCGGGGATTAAGGAAAAGAATAGCAATAAAGAACTTCCTCCTTCCCCTCACCCCGATCAAGAAAAGCTCCAACACCCCCTTGGTAGCGGGGGTATAACTGGGGAAGGTAGAACTAAAAGTATCTGTACCCTCTTGAAGGGCAGAGATTGGGAAACTGTTTAGGAGAAACTACCCTCAGAATTTAGAGGAGATGTACCCTCAACATTGGGGAGAAAAGGAAGAAAATACCTGGCCAGTAATCGATCCCCAACCTCACCATTAAGCCCCCGTGCACATTAATGTGGGTAGCTACTAAATATCTGCTGGTGGATACTTTTTTAATATTTTAAATAATGAGTACGGAAAGCTAGATCTGAAATGATAACTATTCCAACGGTGGATTCTTTCACGGGTGTATAAGTAGTGAATTTTGTATCAACTAAACATATCCAGAATGAACACCTTTCTGTTATATATATTTGTTCTGTTTTTTTAACTAAAACTGGATCTGTAGTGGTATATATTTTGACTCCCTGGATGTTAGCATCATTTCGTAAAGATCCAGAACCGAGACCATTCCGTGTGGATACAATTACTCCGTTTCTTTCACAACAACGTTTCTTAGAGTTGTTCTGCAATGACGAGCTGGAAATTTCCCCACCAAAGAATGTGTCTGGCTGGATCCACGGTCTATTTGAGGGAGTCTGACGAGTCTACCGGCGTCGTCGGGTAGAGAGCGGGTGGTAGCGCCGTGGCCAAACTTTAGACTGGTGTCTGCAACGGAATGATCTTGTTATGCGATTTATATACCAGTTTGTGTTGTCCGCATATTTACAACACTCAAGTAGGGATGGAGAAAAAATTTAAAGGAAATGTACCCGCACTCACGTGTGGGTGGAGTGAGATCACATTTAGGAGAAAAAATATTTAATTTCAACCAGTTGGTATTCGAACCATAGACTTACTTATCAGTCACCGAAAAATCAGAAAAGGTGACAGTGACTAGTATAGTTGAGGTCTAGTTAGTTCCAGTCGCCAGAATAGTTGAAATCTAGTTAGTTCCAGCTACCCTGTCAAATTCTAGTTAGCTGTTCAGCTAAACAAGCCACAAAATAATCTTGTCTATATTTAATTAACAAATGGGTTAGATATAATTGAACCAATTTATTTGTAAAAAATAGCGCAAACTTTTAAAAAAGCACTTTATTAGTAAATAATCACCCGAAGTTTCGAGTAAGTCAAGCCTACCAATATAACTAACAAGCACCTCGTAATATCATTACTAAGATGAATAAATGAAATGGTTGCATATTTCAAGGGACCAAGAGGATTTAGGAACTATGGACCTGTACCGACCGTAGATACAGAGAGGGAGGGGTATGACGTGTTATTGTAGGGGAAAGAGAGAGATGGGGTTTGTAAAATAGACCTTGTGATCTAATCTTAGTGTAGTCTGCACATCGCTAAATATAAGAACACTCTTTTCTGGTCAACTGAACATTCGTGGTTCGTTCACGTTGTGCAGCGAAATGTAAGTCACGTTTCATATCAAACACTAAGTGAGAAGTTTGTTAAGAGTAGTAAGACTGTCATGTGTACAGCTACTGTGTAGACACACTCGGGAAGTGAGAAGTTTGTTAAGAGTAGTTAGACTGTCATGTGTACAGCTACTGTGTAGACACACTCGTGAAGTGAGAAGTTTGTTAAGAGTAGTTAGACTGTCATGTGTACAGCTACTGTGTAGACACACTCGTGAGGTGAGAAGTTTGTTAAGAGTAGTTAGACTGTCATGTGTACAGCCACTGTGTACACACACTCGTGAAGTGAGAAGTTAGTTAAGAGTAGTTAGACTGCCATGTGTACAGCTACTGTGTAGACACACTCGTGAAGTGAGAAGTTTGTTAAGAGTAGTTAGACTGTCATGTGTACAGCCACTGTGTAGACACACTCGTGAGGTGAGAAGTTTGTTAAGAGTTGTAAGACTGTCATGTGTACAGCCACTGTGTAGACACACTCGTGAAGTGAGAAGTTTGTTAAGAGTAGTTAGACTGTCATGTGTACAGCTACTGTGTACACACACTCGTGAAGTGAGAAGTTTATTAAGAGTTGTAAGACTGTCATGTGTACAGCTACTGTGTAGACACACTCGTGAAGTGAGAAGTTTGTTAAGAGTAGTTAGACTGTCATGTGTACAGCCACTGTGTAGACACACTCGTGAGGTGAGAAGTTAGTTAAGAGTAGTTAGACTGTCATGTGTACAGCTACTGTGTACACACACTCGTGAGGTGAGAAGTTTGTTAAGAGTTGTAAGACTGTCATGTGTACAGCCACTGTGTAGACACACTCGTGAAGTGAGAAGTTTGTTAAGAGTAGTTAGACTGTCATGTGTACAGCTACTGTGTACACACACTCGGAAGTGAGAAGTTTGTTAAGAGTTGTAAGACTGCCATGTGTACAGCCACTGTGTAGACACACTCGTGAAGTGAGAAGTTTGTTAAGAGTAGTTAGACTGTCATGTGTACAGCTACTGTGTAGACTCGTAAAGTTAGAAGTTTGTTAAGAGTTGTAAGACTGCCATGTGTACAGCCACTGTGTAGACACACTCGGGAAGTGAGAAGTTTGTTAAGAGTAGTTAGACTGTCATGTGTACAGCTACTGTGTAGACTCGTGAAGTTAGAAGTTTGTTAAGAGTTGTAAGACTGCCATGTGTACAGCCACTGTGTAGACACACTCGGGAAGTGAGAAGTTTGTTAAGAGTAGTTAGACTGTCATGTGTACAGCTACTGTGTAGACTCGTGAAGTTAGAAGTTTGTTAAGAGTTGTAAGACTGCCATGTGTACAGCCACTGTGTAGACACACTCGGGAAGTGTACTCTTCAGAGTAAATATTTCAATAGAAATGTTAATAAACAGCCTTTACATAAGATTATTCCCTTGGTCAAATATAAATAGTGCAGGTGCAATCCCTATTATGAGGTTAAACTTAATTAATCACTCTTGGAGTTAGCAAATAAGATGATAATTTAAATATATATTATTTTACTTTTAGTAGGGAAGTTGGGCTCTGATTTAAACGTGTTTTATATGTAACACATGGGTGCCCATGTTCCTAAGAGAAGGGTGTCAAAAACCCCAACTCAGGCTTAACTAGGTGGGATAACGAGTGAGGTGCCTTTTAAATACATATTTTCTTCCTGAACACACACCAAGCTGCTTAGATATTAAATTAAATGGGATTTCATAAAGGGCGTTCATTGAACCACTAACTCAAAATGTCATTTTTAAGCCTTTTTGGCATATTTTAAATAAATTATAAATTGTATATCAATGATCTTGTATAAAAAAAAGAGTGAGCATTATTATATAATATGATTTAAATATTAAGTGTATATATATATAAACAAATACAAATTTTTAGGACTATAAACAAAGATAAATCATGACCTGAGCTATTAGTATGCTGTACTCTTTATTTAGTCGAAAACCACAAAATTTTCACGTAATTACGTTTCAAAATGAGGTTCATTTCAAAAATTAATAATTGTGAGTTTAGCTTAATAAGCCTACAAGGGCAGTTTCAGAACAGTTGTGGCGTGCTAGGGCACAGGATCTCATGTTAGTGCTAAGTTAAAACTACTGGCCCGTTAATCTTTTAATTCAACTGTTTTGATAATATATACCAATCTCTTAGGTACTAGCCACTTAAGGAACTGATCTATGCGGCTACATTTTTATGATTGCTACAACAATAAACTTAACAAAGTTAATTGCTGGAAACACGCCCATGTGTTATTTGAATCAAATTGGAGGAATTTTTAATGTTTTGTTCAAACACCGTTAAACTTACGGAATAGTTAGTTTTATTCTCTCTTCAGTTCTTAAGAAAAGGAAACGTAGGCTTATACACAATATATTTAAATATACTTTCACCGCGTCTTACTAACTGCTTGGGCTACACGCGTATTAATTACGCTAATGGGGTATGGATGAACGGTATAATTTGGGGTTGATTTAATCGCTGCGTGAAGATACAGTAGAGTGTAAAACAATTTAGGAAAAGCTACTCTTAATACTCTTAATTTTGAATCCCCAACGTCCCCATTGATGGCAAATTAGGCTAAATCTTTTGGTACGGACTATACGACATTCACGTCAATAGTCCTTTTATTTGGATCACGAAACCTAATCTTTATTGGTAAATTTTCTTATTTATCAATTTAGTAGGTCAAGATTTTTACGTGGAATTTTCAGATATTTGAATATTTGCTATTAACCTGTTTATTTACTTGGGTTAGGCCTATTTAATGTGCACTTTCTGAACCAAGTGATTATATCATCACACGACTCGTAAACTGGCTTAGATCTAGAACAGACACAACATCCAGCCCCCAGCCGTTAATTCGACACTAAGAAAGGGGAAAAACACATTTCACCAATGATACATTTTTTGGCCATGCCAGGAATCGAATCCGGGACCCTTAGCTCCTTAGACAGGCAGGCTATCAACTGAGCTAAGGTATGGGACTTCCTAATAACCGATTCACTTTTTGTTTAAACCCTGTGTGAACCTAATAAAACATGTCTACAGGTAGTATCCAGCCCACGTCCATACCTCTGTGCTAGAGGTAGTAATTTTATATTAGAATTTGGGTGTTTGCAATATATCCGAATACCCTCCAGCCCCTGCGCTAATTATTGCACTAACTTTAATAACTATGAACCAGACCTAATGTGTCGCAAAGAACCGGAAGTGATCACTGTGATACCTCTAAAGCGACCCGTAAGACACGGCTGGTTTGCGGTTTACTGACGGTCATTCACGTCCAAGTGTCACGTGTGTGAAGAGGAGTCACTAACAACCCAGAGGTGCGGGAGGAGGGTAGAGGATATGGACGGACAGAGGAAGAACAGGTCGGAACCACTGCGAATCCGGTTGGCCCGCACGCTGGACTTACCTTGCTGCCGGATCCGTCACGACCTCCCGGAGCCACCGGAGGCCCGGTGCCGCCTGACGAGGTTTCAAAGTCGACCAACCGTCATCGATACCATTTCCGGCGTTGTCAAGGTACGTGGCTATTTGTGTGTGCATCGATGTTGGCCTCGGCTTTGGCAAAAGTTCGTTAAGTCGGTATTTAATATCCTGTAGCTCACACCGGGGACCACACGTATAAAAGACATTGTCTGGTTTTACAGTGACTGGTGGGTCGTGGTTTGAACCTCGGGTATTCTGAAGATTTTTTTCCTTAAATACCTTTTTACTCGTAAATTCTGGTACATTTCTTGTTGTTTCACCAACCATTGTAATCCAAATAAATTCTCTTGGTCACGCTCACTAACATAATGTAAATTTTATAAACACGCAGAGTCCAAATATTAGTTTCAACTAGTTTATCAAATCTTAATTTAGTTTGGATTAGTTGTATGTAATTATGATAAAACCTACTTCCATTACTGAAATTTAATATATCCTAATTGAAATTTAAATAGAATCTATATTGATATATTACATTATTTTTAACAAAAAAAAAGATCGCATTAAAATACTGTCATGTCATACCTTCAAACAAACAGAATTTAAAATTAATTTAAAATTAACATATTTTGTTAATTAAAGTGGTTCGTAATGTTGGTAAATTACTTTCGCGGCAATGTGATGTACACAACTCTTTTTATTTTTTTACCTTTTAGCTTTTCATCTAGTACTAAATGAAATTTTTACTCACTTTTAATTACCCCCTTTCGCTTGTGGTGAGGGCTAGCTTTGATCAGATTCAAGGGATCCATTTCCACTGGCCAATTCCTCCCCACTTTCCTGTGACGTGTGAAGTGGAAATGCTCTTGTCATAGACGTATAATAGAACCTTTTTACTGCACCACAATGTCAGTATGTTCATTATATTGCTAAGTCAAATACTCCTTTTCTACCAGTGCTGGTAGTCACGTGGTATAAATATAAACTCGTTTAGTCGGGGCTCAAATCCCGTCTGTGTTAACGGGGGTGGAGATTTTGCTAAATGGCTTCCATCTCCTTCCTCCTCGCAAATGAGGAACATTTCTTATCAATTCACAGTACAAACGTGACTTTTTTGAAGATATGGTGTGTGCTTTGTTCCCTTTTGAAGATATGGTGTGTGCTTGTTACCTTTGAAGATATTGGTGTGTGCTTTGTTACCTTTTGAAGATATTGGTGTGCTTTGTTACCTTGAAGATATGGTGTGTGCTTGTTACCTTTTGAAGATATTGGTGTGCTTGTTACCTTTTGAAGATATTGTGTGTGCTTGTTACCTTTGAAGATATTGGTGTGTGCTTTGTTACCTTGAAGATATTGTGTGTGCTTTTTACCTTTTGAAGATATTGGTGTGTGCTTTGTTACCTTTTGAAGATATTGGTGTGTGCTTTGTTACCTTGAAGATATGGTGTGTGCTTTGTTACCTTTTGAAGATATTGGTGTGTGCTTTGTTACCTTTTGAAGATATTGGTGTGTGCTTTGTTACCTTTTTGAATATTTTGAAGCTATATTTGCCTCCGATACATTGCTATCTTGTGAAGAACTCAAGGAACCGTTTTTCTAAAATACGAGTACTTACTTACGCTATAGTCTGTGTCATTAGGAATGCGAGAGTTCATTACCACACTTACAAAAGAACGCCACCTATCTCTATTTTGAGCTAGTTCTATCCAGTCCACCTCATTACACTATATCTCTCTAGGCTCATTTTAATGTTATCCTTCCATCTGCGTCTAGGTCTTCCCAATAATATATTCCTAACCCTGAATCAGAATCTAGATTCTCCCATTTGCGCTGCATGTCCTGTGATGTGTACAAAGTATTAAACTCATCATTTTGTAACCTCCTCCACTCCTCAGTATCTTAATCCTATTTTGGACCAAGTTTTTTTCCAACCACCTTGTTTTCGAACACCCTAAATTTATTTTCGTGTTGTAAGGTAAAAGACCATATTTCACAACCATAAAGAACAACCATCAAAACTTTGGTTTTGTGTATTCTGAGTTTTACCTTCCTTGAAAGCAGGTGAGATGTCAACAACTTACACACCGAGTAATCGCATGCATTTCCCGAATGTATTATTTTCTTAGTTTTCACTCTAATATCGTTCGCAGTAATCTCAAAATTATCATCCTATTTTATAAAATAATACTTTCATTAATTATCAAAATAAACAATATTATTACTATCTAGACATTCTTAGCAACCCTTAGTTCCAACATTCACACAATAATATTCCCCAGAAAGCTCATCCAAACAAATGAATATACCACATTTCACCATGTCATTGCCTTCTAAAAACAAATCTACAACTAAAGAGGATGCAAGGCCATCCCTAGTATTGTTACAATATTTATTCTCGAACAATTATTTATGTACTCGGTTCCTATTTCAACCCATTTAGCCGGGAACCTAATCATATGATCATCTCACAGCCAATTAACCGGGATATGAGGTACAATATTGCGCTGCGCTTGAATCAGAATTCGTATGTAAGTGTGGTGTTCTACTTTGTTTTACTTGAAAATCATGGAATTGGGATCAGCGAACAAAAATTTACTAAGTCTTGTGGGATCCTGAACTTAGAGGAAATAAACTTAAGAAAATTGACATTACCGAAACAAGGCGGGAAAGAAAAGGCCTGGATTTTTTGGAAAAAATAAATACTAAGACAAGTTATTGTTCAGTTCATTGTCACGTTTGAAATATATTTACATAGGTCATATTGTTATTTATTAACTAACGTTAAATTAAACTTATTTTTTTCGTAGACCCGAATGGGCACCATTAAATAACATAACCACACTACATCACACATAATTCCATTAAGACGTATCTATTACGTTGATTTTATTCTCTGGATTAGCATCCCTTTTATTTTGTATTGTGAAACCAAATATAACAACCCGCTTCGGTTACCGCATGGTATAAGGCGTCACTATCACAGCAGACTAGTTTTCCGATGATGGGGAGACCGAGTTTCGAATCTCGCTCAGGTGTACTGAGGGTGGATTTTTCTTAAATGGTTTCCACTCTTTCTCCACGCAAATGTGGGTGCTCTTCCTCTAAATATAACATTCCTTATCTCTAAGACCACTGGCTTAATTAGTACATAAGCGTATAATTCTAACGGTTAGTGAGTGATACACGGTGCTAAAACATTAGTAGAGTCCGATTTTCATAGTAAGAGATTTTTTTAATACACACTTTTTTTGCAGTCAACATTGGTAATATTTTACTATATTATTAGTGTCGTTTTACAAGTATTGGTAATTTCTAACAAAAGTATTAGCTGTAAATAACATGGCCTGATGTATTAATACATGAAAGTAGAAACTTTTCTGTGTATCAAAAAAAGCTCTTCCTTTGAAAATTAGACTGTATTGTTCAACTTTCACAGACAGGGCCTAAAGTCATGTGATCTGAAGCTGTCACTTTTGATATATATTATCAATAATTATAAAATAACAGTAATAGTTTACTAAAATACAATTAAAATTGAGTTCAAAAAATATGTTTCTATTTTATAAAACGCCTTCCTACCAACATTAATTCCACTATAGTTGTTGTACTAATATATTTTGGAGTGGATCAGCGTTTATAGTGTAAGATTTAGTAACTCGAACCTAATAAGTAATCAGTTACACTGACTCAGTTGAGAAAATCCAATTTTGATATTTTTATTTGCAAGAAAATTTTTACCCTTTCATTAATTCATGTTCATTCAAATACCTATGTTGATTTGATTGTGTAACCAATTGTAAAAATTATCACTATGATTTGTTTATTTATTAGTTTTCAATAATTGTTACTATATTTTTAGCCAATAAATATTTTTGCCAATTTTAAAAACCCTTATTTATTTATTATTTATTTATTTATTATTTATTTTATATCAATACCAAAAATTCTTAGTTAAAAGTCTGTACACTTATAATAATTATTGCTTTAATACAAGTTTTTTATTTTACCTCCTTACAAAACTTTACTCAACATTTGTTGGACAAAATATTGTATAGTTTTATATATAAAACTAGTAATTTAAAAATAAATCATATAAAACATTTTTGAATGTACGTGTTTTTCCCTTTTTAAACAATTTTATAAAATTACAAAATATATGTTTATTTCTCACACCCGTAATCGTAATTTGAACCAGAAATATTGTTCCTTCTCCCGGCCTGATTTAAAACAATTTTCCTCCATTTAACCCTTCATTTAACTTATTTGAAAACCTTGGCTTTGATTTCTGTATGACCAAGCTGCTACAAGCTTCTTATTTATCATACACTTATTTATTTTTTAACTAAAACAAAAGTGAAGGCTAAGTTTGGACTATAATTATAAATCTGAAAAATAAATATAGGCTTAAATTGGAAAGTAATTTATAAAAATTATTCTTGTTCCCACGGGAGATTATTATTTCCCACCTATAAATTATCCTAAGTCAAAATGTGAGTTCCGCACCTGCCTAGTTTTTATCTTATAAATATTGTAAAACGGTTACATTGGAATAAAATCCACTTTTTTCTAATGACTCTAAACTAACGGATTATAATGGCCCGCCTGGCTCGAGCTGTACAGTTGTATACTGATTGCAAACAGGGAAAAATTCGTACAAATTACAAACACACCAAAAAATGCTAGGGCCACCTAAATATTCAATTTTCCGATTGCGAACAAGTAAAAGAGCAACTCGCGGGGACTCCTACGTGAGGGGGGTGACCCGGGTGTAAGGGGTTACTGACAGCACTCACCGGCTGCCGAGGCTTTCCTCCTGACCAAGCTTTCCCTAGCCTAACCTAATCTTACCTAACCTGACATAACCTAACCTAACTTAGACTAGCCTAACCGAACCTAATCTAACCTAGCCTGACATAACCTAACCTAACCTAATCTAACCTAGCCTGACATAACCTAACCTAACTTAGCCTAGCCTAACCTAACCTAGAAATACTCGTGTATGTAATCTAGTTAAATCAAGATTGACGAGACTGAAAGAACTTACGACTGCTAGTCCCCCGTGGGCCTCCCCTATTATCAAATTAGGGGAGGGATGGAATAGCAACATGTCGTGTCCTGCAATCTGGAATCCTCCCCATGTATCGAACATCTCATGTTCACAATCAGTACTGTTCGGAATCACCTGCCGGTGGACACGCGGTCTGATTGACAGGCTCATTTAAACTGTTTTGCCGATGACGGGCAGGCTAGGGTTAAAATACAGACTGCGTATGCTGAGGTTTTCTTAAATTAACGTTTTAGCTGTCTCTTCCACGCAAATACGGGCACATTCTCTTGTAATTATATCACCCTTGTCCAATCCCATCAGTGTAAACTTGCTGATACACAGGGTGGATGGTGAGGCGTGGTACACACACATACCATCATCGTGATCCTTTAACTTCGATCAGAGAGAATGTTTCAAAGAACCAGGCTCTGAGCCACACGTTCCCTCACCCCTTTCAGAACGAACTGTAGACCAGACCTTTACTTCTGCCCCATCTGAGTCTCCCGCCACTGACTCTCAGAGAGAACATTCTCTCTTTGTTCAGAACCTAGCGCACGCACGAAACTCAGACTCGCCAACTCGCTCCGGCGATAAATTTACTGGAAACAAAGTTGAATGAAATGTAATTATGGAGCGGTACCAACCTTTAACATTTCCGTTCCCCCAAACCCACCCCTTCGATCAAAATCCCCCCCGCCTCTCCCTGTCAAACGTTTATAGTTCATTGGAGATCAACAAATCAATGGCTGGCACTGCACCATTTTGTGACCGTACCGTATTATTTATGTCACAATGGTTCTCTCGGGAATACGAACCCTGAACTGATAGGATAGAGGGTGTGTTTTTTTAAACAACGTATTACTACCCAACCAGGCTATCTGTATATAGTCACACTTATATTATATGGATGAAAGGTAGAATTTGGCGACTATATACCCGCAGTTGAGTGTAGAAACATTTAGGAAATTCCAACTTATTGAATCTACCTGGGACTCAAACCCTTACCTCCTTGTTACCAACAAACAAGAGTGAATTATCTTTACATCTAGACCACGTGCCCGTCATGTGTAGTCGTAGTTCCAATATGACAGTTCATCTGTTGAATGCAGGTTGTAGGAAATTCACTAATGATAATAAATTAATATGGATAGGGTTTTTTTAATAAGAATACAATTAAAATTAAGGTAAATTCAAAGTATAAAATAATTTACCAATAAAAACTTTACTTTAATATTGACTAACTTATGTGCACAAAATGAATAGTTTGTGACGGAACGTTTGTTAGGTTGCCTTGCGCGGCAATTAATTCAACTAATTGACTCTTCTCCTAATTTCCTTCCCATTCAAGCTTTCAACTTTACGAACAAATCTATTGAACAAGTTACTTTAAGAACTCGAACTATTGAAGGCATTGTGACGTGCATTGTGATCGGTCACAATAATTGTGACTTTCACACGAACATTGTAAGGTTTTCACTTTACAAATACGGAATGTTGACTCGCCAATAAGAAATAAGTGTTTTCGTGAAGATGTCGCCAATCATATTTTCATGTCATTATAATTTGTGATAATGGATCATGACTATGCAAGTAATATAATTGCTCTGGGGCACGAGAAATTTGATCAAATAACTCATTCATATTCGAATTATTATAGGATTTAAATAGCAAAACCAAATGCGCACATTCCTTATGTTGTTGTTTTTTTGTCTAGATCTATATTTTCGAAGAACAATCTTATTTATTCATTTAGGGATTAATTTCACTAAGGTTCTATTCTGAGTGAATAGAAAAAATTTAGTTCAATTAATGTTTTATTGATTTATAAGTATTTACATACATACATATATTCATATTCACACATACATATACATACATATATACATGCATACTATATACATACATACATACTAGTAAGTTTTCTTTAAAATTAATTAAAAGGAAAATATAGATACACATAGTGAACACATATGAATAATTTTTAATATATTGAGAATGCAAAATAATCATAAATCCCTTAGTGGTTTTGTATATATTTTTAAGTTGGTTCAGAAAATGTCTACGATGGGGTGTGCGATTATTGAAACAGTAAATGAGTTTCCAGAATAGTTTTGTAATCTGATTTAAACTGTTTGGAAGTGGTCATCAAACGAGAAGACAGATGCTCATCAGTAAGTCGATTTCTAAGATCGCTTTTCCTAAACTTCATGGTTGAAGACACTTGCCCGTGTGAATATGATGATGCAAACATTTTATATATTTTTGGGGATGGTCTACCAAGCTTAGAAATATTTATTATGGCGTTCTTTTATAAAAACCCACTTTTGTTGTGTTTAGAAAAAATCTACTTTATAACGCAACACATTTAAATAATTTATCCCTCAGGCCTAATCGAATACATTGGCAGGCCGTCTTTATCCCACGGGCCTAGTTTGTCCATCCCTCGGCTAGGCTATTCCCACGAGGATCCTTTTTCAATCGACATTCGTGCTCATCGAATGTCAGATTTACTCACACGCCTGTGATTTACTCAACAAGTGAAGTGAGTTTTCCATTTTAACTCGACCTATTTTCTTGTCTCTTGTCTGTGGTGAATGTGTTTTACGATAGCTTTTTAACTTATTAGTTGATTTAATTCAGACTTGGTACAGTTGTTCTTTGAGCCCTTATACTACAGATCAAGTGAGTTGGGGAAGAAAATCAAACGATAGGTTGGGGAGGAAGGGCGGAATTAACCCTTATATGTATAAAAACACGGCTTCTAGCATTAATGATAACATTATATATTTACCTTTCAGGACATTTCCTGATATTCTATACTGCTGAAAATTAGTATATGTTGTACCAACTACTGTAATAAAATTAAACATAAATTAAGGTTTTTAACTAGGGGGGAGGACGAGGTAACTGGGTGGGGGGGCTCATGAACGCATTAATAATGTAAATACAATAATTATAATATTTTGATTTCTGCCATTGTGACAATATGAGTTTCCAATTTTCAAATAATTGGCTTCAATTAAAATCAGACTGTAGTAATGTGGTTGGAGTCGTAGAGAATAAATTACATTTTATTGTAGTTCCAATCGCCCCAAATATAGAAAATATAGAAATCGTGAAATGAGGGTTCAAAATGTTAATCGGAGGCAGAACATCTAAAAATGACCAAACGTCTGATAAAAATCAACATTATAATAGAAAACTCTACAAATTGTAATTCAATATAAAACACACTATTAAAATTCCATTGAAGGCCCCGTGGATCAAATGTCGGGATCATTTAGTCTGGTTTGCCCGTTGCAGGGAGGTTAAGACTCAAATCCCGTCCAGCTCTGATAAGGGTGGTTTTTTTAGAAATGGTTTCTCACTCTCTCTCCAAACAAGTAGGGATACCTTACATATAAATGATATCTTATTCATCCCAACCCCTTTAGTGTAAATAAATGCATATATCCTAGACGGCTAGTAATCCAGGGTGAAAACTATAGATAGCGACTTGTTGGAATAAATCACAATGTTAAATTTGTTATTATTAATAAAATGTAATCATTACAAGAACATTATAAACAGTCATGCAAATTAATTCAGAAACTTTTTTTTATTCATGAGAAAATGTATCCGCTTTTGCGTTGAGAGTGTGACACTATTCAGGGGGGGGGAAAAAACCTCTATAGAGCCGGCTGAGGTTCTAAATACAAATTCCTTATGTCGAGACTGATGCATTTCTTACTAGAGATCAGTAAATTCCTATATTTCTTGAATCCTAATCTTAAAATTTCTTTTGAATCCAGAATCAGAATTTGAATCCTCGAAATTTTTAAAATGTACAACTTTGGTCAAAGTGAATCTATTTAAAATTTATTTGAAAAGGGTATTTTAAAGCTTGGTGCCGCCGACAAATGGTATTATGTTTGTTATATCTATTATGACATAAATAAAAAGGGAGAACACTCTTTTTATATTATAACTCCTTTAACCAGTTGCCTAAAATAGTTATTTGAAGTCAAGGACTTCATAAACTGTTTTTAGATAAAAAAAAAAGTATAAATTTCTACTAATATCGAATCCCTCGAATACCATATAATTCTTGGGATTCTAGCTTCCCGTATCTAATTTGAATACGTGTCATTAGGTTTGGGTCATTGAATTTTATTGATCAAACAAAACTAAGTACTTATTTTGAAAAGTATAAATACTGCTTTATAACGATAGTATTTGATAAAAATGCTTAGCTGTACTCACGACTTTGAAAGACGCAATCGCAAATGTAAGCTTTGTAAAATAACCATGCTCTCTTGTATTCACTGACGTTATCATTATTTAGTAGAACAATAATGCACAACCCAATGTATTAGCGTTAAATGAGTACTCATATATATATAATCAAAGGCAGTAATATTAACAATAGGAATATTAGATTAGTCACACGTTGTGATAGCCATTGTTTTACATTTTTTTCATAGTAACTGTATTGATTTTTAATTAGGTCACCTTTAAATTAAATCCACAATATATTAAAATTAATGACATTTCCAAGGTTTTATGACATTGTGGTTTACTATACCCCGAATTTGGTCGGAAGCCCGCTATGGGGGGTCTTATTTCTTACCATAATCCTACTGTATAGTAGTATTTCGGTAGATTAAAAAGCCTTCCGAGGCGGACTAGCCTCTTCCATTTTGGAAGGTCTTTTATCCTACAAAAATACTTCTATGCAGTAGGATCATGGTAAGAAATAAGGCCTTCCAAAATTGGCTTCCTCCAAAATCAGTGTACACTTAATAGATTTGTCGAAAATTTACACTTATGAGGCAGTAATAATAAAAGTAGTACTTTGAGGAAAATATACCCCATTTACATGAAGGCGGAGAGGGAACCCAAATCAGTAAAATAAGTCTTGGTACACCCGTTAATTTACAACACTGACCTTCCCTACAATGGGATTAATAATTCAATTGTTTATCTAGTAGTTTTTAGTACCTACTATAGTACATCCCTGTTGCCGTTTATGTTGGAAAACTAGGATACATGAGACTGACGCCTTTGAATGCGTATCCACTTGTGCATATCATTTAATTTTAAACTGTTTATTAAATAATAAACACATATAAATTCAGATAGTAAGAAACCTTTAAGTTACTAAAACCATTTTCATGCATCCATACGTAAAGACTTATATTTTTTCAGCTGTCCCTTAAGATAAATAATTAATTAATATCCATACTTATAAAATAATATAGTAAAATTATATTACTGTTGGCTATAAGATAAAAATATTTGGATTTTTTTTTTTTTTTAATTCCTACCAGAATCACTTAGTATAGTTTCTGGCGATAAGTTTGTGTATTTAATTTTCTGTATCCTGCTTAAAGTTTTTAAAAATAATGTTCTCATAAGGCCAGTTGTGTAGAAATTGTGTATATATAACTAACGATAGTAACAACATTACAAAGGAGAAATTCACATGATGTATTGAAGCAGAACAGCTATGAGTGAGCCCCATTGCTCTTACAATTATTTTATTATCATACAAGTTGTTATTATTAAAAACTAACTAAATAGACAATTTAATTTTTTAATACTTTGAATTGTACATTGATTAAATTAAATAGAACACACTATTTAGTTTTTAAAATCACTCATATGGCAGGGCCTATTTGAATTTAAGGTTTTTAACTGAGAATTATATATAACTAGTATTAATTTTATTAAGTAATATTTACATATATATGCGTGTCTAGACTACAACACTCATAGCCCGTTTTGTGGACAGTCTAGCCAGTACTAATGTACCTTTGTCCAGGATGTCCGAATGTACTAATCGTACATCCTTTCCGTGGAGGCTCTTTCCATGTCCCGATGAGATGAGTAGGATGTTGATAGTGAATATGATGGTGTAGAACTGGTAGAAAAACTTAAACCTAGCTTAAGCCTAACTAACCAGACTCTGGTAACCGTTGGGGTAGTTCTCCTTTCGGGAAAATCACCCATAGTACAAGCCGGGAATCGAACCCTGGACCCTAGGTTCACATCCAGGTGCATTGAATATTATACCATGGGGCCAGCTATTATTAAAAATTAAAGTTCATGGATAGTACTCTGACACGTACAGCTATAAACATGGACTAATGTGTCAGTTTTGTGTAAACTTGTTTGCCAGTCGTGGAGAGGTTGAGGTTCAAATCCCAGCTGTATTTATTAAGGGTGATTTTTTCCTTAACCGAAAGCGACTGCATGTACATCTTTATATTTTATCTTTCTCGTCTCTACCCCATTATGCGGATAGTACAGCTGAGTAGCAAGACGCAAAATATAAATAATATGAGCTAAAATTAATTCATCATCTAACAATTTGACCTAGGATCAGCTTTGTAAAACTATTGTATTATACCAAAAAGTCCAACATGTATGATATTTTAATATGATTTTTTTTTTACAAATATACTCATCTTTTTTATCTAATGATATATATTTTGTTGTAAAAATACTATTAAACAAAATATGTTTATGTTTATTATCAAGTTAATTGACTTAATAACTAAATAAGGGCATAGATCATCATTTACCCTTGTCATACAATCACTTTGGTGCTCTCTAATTTATTAGTAATTTCTTAGGAAATGAAAACTAGACCGAAACGCAAACTAAAGGAATATGTATTGGCTATTGAGCGCTAATAATGTTGTCAGGACATTGAAGGAAAACAAAAAATATAATTATTAAAACTGGGAACTTCATGACAAATAATGACTTAATTAATATAAAATCGTTCTTAGTTCTCACAGTAGTTCTTTAGAACTTTAGCTTCCACTACAATTTAACATTTTACCATCGCTGCAAAAAATGTTGTAAGATATAACTTTGCTTCGAAGAAAAAGTCAAAGGGTCTTGAGACGGCCATTAACAAGAAAACTATTATGTAGTTTAAAATTATTTACAATCCATTTTAAATGGTGTTATTCTTCTTCAATTTTGTATTCACGAAAACGTGGAGCAACATATTAATCGTGCTGGTTCCATTGCTCGCTAGATATAGAACAAAGGAACGCGCGAGTGATTTAGTAATGGAACGCGTCAGTTGGTAACCATGATGTCGACCCTCCTCCTTACAGTGGCGGCGTGTTAGAATATACAGTAGTGAAAGGGAAGGGAGGGTTGAATAGTAGCGATCCTCTCTCCACTCCTCCAAATCTCTCATTCCCTCTCTCAGATCAGTTAACGATAAATTAGCGGCTGCACGCACATAATTTACCGGCCACTTACTGCGCGATTTATCAACCCCCTTTGATTCTATCGTGCAGTGCTAGAGGGGATCAAGGGAACACGTGTTTTAAAAAAATGTCGTTTGGTAATACCACGCTCGTAAATAAATCACATTGATGGGCCGTTATTTCTAATTTTAAGAAGTCATTATTATTTTTTATAAACAGTATTTAAATAAACATAATAGGAATTGTAGAGAATGTAGAACATCCATCGCACGTATTTAAGGACGTATCAAAAAATGATTACGACACTTTATTTCACACTATCAATCCCATACGGCGTTGCCCGTGACCCACTGTAAATTTGTTAAAAATATCCTAATTAAAAATTTAAAAATCCTGCTTCGAGGTGCATTCGGACCCCCTTCCGTCCACCTATGTTAAAAATTTCAGATCTCTGCGTGTTGTAGATTTGGCTGGGCATTGCACACAAACAAACAAACAAACAAACAAACACACAAACACTTCCTTTTATTACTATATTATAGATATATTATTTTTATAGACAGTAACTTCACATTGGTGAACACGTCGACTAAACGTCAGGCTCGTGTTGTCTTGTTTTACAATGAAGGGGAGGTCCGGCTAAAATTTCGACAGGGTGGACTGAGTTACTTTTTACCTCAATTGTTTACTACTCTCCCTCCACGCAAATAGTGGTACATTTCCTATGGATTCTACTTTTCTCATCCCTACTCCTTTAATATAATTATTAAAATGTCTAAAGAACGGATTGGTATTAAAGTCAGAGTATTCAGCAATTCTATATTTTTAAGATTTCAAATTCTAACAAACTAACTATTTTTACTAAAAAGATGTAAAAAAATTATGTTTTAAATTATTTTAACTAAAATGTAAATATTCTGAAAATTTAAAAATGACACCTGAGTAAGGGAGAACTACTAGATAACTCAGTGGTTAGACATTGGCTTATTAAGTTAAAGGTCCCGGGTTCGATTCCCGTGCCCAGCTCTCATTTTTCAATTTTTAGAATTTGATATCTAGTTACGGCTAAATCCGTACTAAAAATTTATAATAGCTTTGGCTAGGCCTATATGATTCTTAATAAAATGTAAATTTTTATTTAATTCTCACTGAGGTTTTTAAAAATATTTTATCCACACTTTTTGATTTAAATTGATTATTATCTAAGGAATACCTTTTTCATTTATCAATATAATTTCAGACTTCAGATAGATTTAAAAAAAATCTCTACTTTTTAAAAAATTATATATTATTTATAAATGTTTAAATAAATGTTATCTTTTATTTAATGAGTTTTTATTTATTTTAACAGTGTACTACATTTTCAAGACTTAAAATTTATTTTTCTAATTTCAATGTACTGTTTAGTAAGATTACAGTAAACGTTTTAGTGTATTTATTCCTATGTATTACCATATTTTTTATTGATAGCCTGTTAGAAGTATTTAAACTCTTGGTCAGTGATTTAATGAAGGAAATGGAAATGGAAATAAAAATAAAAAGTATTGTAATTATTATTGTTATTTAATACATCACCTTGGGATTAAATTATTGGTCTAGCATTATTATGTGTCTTTATGTGTTTTTTAAGTATTCAATAATACAGCGTTTCCCAAACTGTGGTTCGCGAACCCCAATCTTTCAAGGGGCTCGCACTTTGTGAGGTAAGGGGAAGCATTAACATCTGTTTATTGTTTCACACTGAAGTCAGGTGGTTATCTCGAGTTAAAACTCCTACAAGATTGTTTGAACTTAAACACCAAGTTTTAGTTCTTCTTACCAACCATCCCTTTCACAAAGCAAAGTACATGCAAGATAAAATGTGGGTCAAGGCTTTGGCTTATTTGGCAAACATTTTCTCAAAAATGAACAGTTTAAACCTCTTTTTTAAAGGGTCAAATATTAACGTTTTTACTGTGCAAGAGTCGTTCATAAAAAAAGTTTTATGAAATGTGTTTGATTAGCAATCAAACGGAGTGCTTTGCTTCCCTTCACGACTTCATGGTGGAAAATCAGTTTTCTTTGGAATAAAATGTAAAGAACGTGGTTATAGAACACTTGAAGGGACTTAGAAAAACCTTCAGAGAATATTTCCCACAATGTCCAACAATAACAATTGGATTCGCAATCCTCTGGAAGAGACAGCTGTTTTGAATCCTCCACATTAAGCGTGAGTGAAAAAGAGCAGCTCCTTGAAATTTCCACTGATTTTGAATTAAAGAAAAGCTATAGATCTTTGTCATAGTATGGTTTCTGATTAAGTTTAAAGGAGTATTTTTCATTTTTAGAGAATAAAGCTATTACAGCCTTGCTACCATTTTATTTTACGTATTTGAGCTAGAAACTTTTTCTTCATATGCCTATTTAAAAAATAAATACAGAAACAGGCTCAATGCTGAAAGTGACTTGAGACTTTATTTATCGTCTGTGGTTCCTGACTTTAAAGCTCTATGCCATCCAAAACAAGAGCATCCTTCTCACTAAGCCACGTGAAGAGGTGATTGATTAGCTGTTAAAACTTGTTAACAATTTTGGATCTTAATTCGGCATGGAATTTTGACATTAAAGGAGGGTATTTCCGTTATGTCAATGCAGCAATTTCCAATACCACTTTTTAAAAATACATGTGAAATGTGATAATATTATGACAGTAGAGATAATAAAATGTTACTACAATACTTTGCATATTTAATTTCAGTTTTAATTGTTATAACAAATGTATAATTATTTGAACTTGTACTTTTAAGTAGTCTCAATATTAGTTCTTTATATTTGGTGGGGTATTCCAAAGTACCTACCGAGCTATAGTAGGTTAGTTTAAAGTTATTAAACATTTTGATTACAATTAATAACTAAATTTCATAAAAATTAGGTAAAAAATGAAATGAGTGCTATGGATATTTACCAGGGGTTCGTGCAGCTCAGATGTTTGTGAAAGGGGTTCGCGAGTTGAGAAAGTTTGGGAACCGCTGCGATAATACATGGGTATGTAATTTATCTACTTCATGAAGGTAGTTATACTCTTTTTTCTTTCCCTTACTACGTACCTTTTTCAAAAATAAATTGATTAGATTTAATTTATATTCTTTTGGCCCTTTTTGACCTTTTTAACTTTTTGACCTTAAAATATTTCGCCCAGCAAAGCCAGGTACTTCACGCAAAAAGGTGTACAAAGTGAAAAAAGGGGTGAAAATAAAATCTAATCAAATTTAAAAAAAGAGGATGAACTCTGTAAAAATCGTAGGAATGTTAAAAGGGTAAAACGGTAAAAAAGGGCTAGAAGAATGAAAGGGCAAAAAAGTTTGAATAGGTAAAAAAGGGCAAAAATTTCAAAAATGATAAAAGGGGAAAAAGGATTTTAAAAAAGGTAGAGAATTTCAAATGGAAATAAGGGTAAACTAGGACACTTTGCTTGAGGGTAAAAAGGTTAAGAGGGCAACAAAGTCAAAAAGTGTTAAAAGAGCAAAAAGGGTTAAACGGGCTACAAAATGCAAAAAGGGCAAGAATTGTGAAAATAAAAAAAAAGGGTTAAAAGGTTAAAAAGGGCAAATAGTCCAAAAATTGTAAAAAGATTAAAAGCGATAGCTTGAAAGTAGTCAAAAAATCTTTAAAAAAAATTATATTATTCACTTTTTACCATTTCTGGCAATTTGGTAATATTCACCCCTTTTTACGATTTTTGACCTTAAATAATACATTGTTCCCCCTTAATACCTTTTCTACCCCGTTTACGCTTTTAATTCTGTTTAGGCCCTACACTGATAACCGTTTAAAAAAATTCATTAGATTTTTTACCTTCTTTACCCATTTTTTATCTTTTTACTATTTTAACATAACTTTGCTATTTCTCCCAGACAAGCTGGTACTCCATGCTAGTTAGATTAATAAAAAGAAAAGGAAAAACTTAATGATGAGACTTAAACCAATGTATTGAGAAGTGAAACATGAATGTTAAGCGGATTGGGACATTTATAATAAAAAAAAGCGTTTCACCCCAACTCCTCCTGCAATTCTGAACCTTTTGTAATCTTCGAGACCTAATGTTTCGTTTAGTATGCATATTTGCAACTATTGGTCATCATTTTCAGAATTTTACTCAGGAAAATGTTAGCTGAGCCTTAATATATCCAAAACACTTTCTGATATTTATAAAAAGTCACAAACTTCTTCCCTAAACGCAATTTTCATAATTTTGACAATCATTTGCAAATCTGCTCGTCGGGCGAAAATGTTAAGATCTTAACGATTCAAATTGTTCATAAATGTAGGAGTTGTGGTGACAAGCTTCTGACTAAAGGTTTAATAATATAGATTTAATTTTTATTATTTTTTTATTAGTATTTAACTTAACTTTCTGAACCAACTGATTATACCAGCACAAGAAAATGTCTATGATGAAGATCGAAAGGACCCGCCAATTTTGCTGAGTATTTTCAAGTACCTTCCATGGATATTTTACATGCCACAATTGACATGGGACTGACAACTTTACTTCCCTTCCGAAGGAAGTTGTGCTACGAATTTTATCGCCCAAGAAAAATCCGTCGACTTCGTATGGGCTTGAACCCACGAACATCGGCTCCTGAGGCGAGAACTTTACCCCAAGACCACCGAGGTTGACTTATATTACTATTAAAAATTTTACTTTCCATAAATATGTTGTCTCAGTCCTCCATTTTTTCCACCTCTTAAAACAATGTAAGAGTAGTTCGTTAGCACTTTAGGAATGAATATAACATGAAGTCCAAATCAATTCTATCACACCCCGAGAAAATTAAGTAACCTTGACGCTGCCGATAGTAGAACAACCATTTTTGAATGGATTAGGCAAGGTTTTAGGGTATACTTTCTTAAGATTCTCTTCCAAAAAACCCGTTCCCTTGCCGAAATGGCTTGAGTGAGTAGAGATGGAAATTTGACAGTAAAAATTTGAGATCATTGAATACCAGGTGTGTTCATTTATTCAGGCCTTAGTAATTGACATATATGGTCTACAGCAGACCCGATGTTAGTGACAAAGCCAAACGCCAAGCGCTGTACTCGATATTTGAGTGTGATAAGAAATCTTAAATCGCCGTTATTCTTTTACTAGCAATCCCGCATGGCGTTGCCCGTGACCCACTATGGTATAATAATTATATAAGCCCCTCACCTCAACCCACACACACACACACAAATGGTTTATAATTACGGTCAATTTCGTACACTTTTTTTCCCCGGGGAGCATGTGGCATATTTTTATCACAGATATCTATGAAACGTAATTCTAAACCAGATTAACAATATTTTCATAAAAAATTTGTTAAAAATAGTTTAACTAAAAAGCTAATGAAAAATTTTAAAATCCTGCTTCAAGGTGCATTCGGACCCCCTTCCGTCCACCTATGTTAAAAATGTCAGATCTCTGCGTGCCGTAGATTTGGCTCGGCATTGCACACAAACAAACAAACAAACTTACACGCAGCAGACAAACTATTCCTTTTATTATTATTATTACAGATTGTAAATAATTTTATAGTGTTTCTCTTGTTGACATCCTTAGAGTAAATAAAGCTGTAGTGTTAACTTTATAACTTGGGATAGCTCGATTGATAGATTTTTTTTTTTTTAATAAATTGGTGCAAATTTTCCAAAAATATTTTCCCTTTTGTAAAAATGTCCATGTAGCATCTCTTTTTGTGAGGTGTATAGTGATAAAGAGGATTACAGAACCCAAAAGTAGTAAAAACTAATATATCTCATCAAAAATTGCATGGTCATATCCACCGCGCTCCACGTTTTATTAATCGTGACCGTAGGTCAATAATGACCCTTGAACTTACGACTAGTTTATGGACTGAAACGCATGGTATGGACCCGATATAAAGGCCACCACTTTCAGGGGAGAGGGATGGGGGGTGGGGGGGTAGGTTAGTGTTCGATCCCAACAGGGCCTCCTTGACCACCTCATAAACAAGATGGGAATTATCGCCCGCCAGGGTGGCATTACTGCTGGCCCTTCAGAGAGATAATAGGGTTGGATTCCCCGAGCTCTTGCAAGGAGGTGGTGAGTTCCCTTTACAGGGATCTTCGGAAAACATGTTGGGTCGGGGATGGGGATTAAGGGTGATCATCAAAATCAAAATTACGATCATGTCTAACGCTCATCTGGTCGGTTGCTTAAGAACCAAATAATCGTAGCACATAAGAGCTGTTTGCATTTAGAGCACCGTCTACTTGAAGGGAAATATCCTCAGACAGTGTTATTTATTACGGCAATTATAATTCCGAAGCTTCAAAACCATTTAAACAATCCTCAATTAAATTAAAAACTTACATTGTTATCCTGTGAAGATATAACTTTATTTGTTTGAGGAAGGTTATAGCTATGTTCCGAACAATATACTTTGATCTTAGAATTGCGACATTTCGAGTGAAACGTCCTTAAACTTTAGTTAATTTGAACTTTTTATTTAGTGATCAAACTTTAAAGTGCAAGAGCTTAGTCCTATAAAGACATGTTGATACAATTTATCTCGTTTTTGGTTTGGGTCATATTTTTAAATAATAAGTATGTGTTTAAATAACGCTCCTACACTGAATATTATCTCTTGCTACTATTGGGAAAACATGTTGCTTTTCTCTTGTTTTATTGTGGTCAATCTTCCCTTAAATATAGGACAATTTTTTCATCACTGTTTCATCGAGGCTGGCAGTAGCTTCTTACTACCCCCAACACATCATCTTCTGACATACTGAAAGCGAGGAGATTTGACAAACGTTAACTGAAAGAGAGTGAAGATAAAGTTTTCCTCTATAAGACCTGCAGTTCCCTCAGATGTGATATTGGGTGTAGGGGAAGCTACTTTCATTCGCATGCACCCGTACTGAGGTATAAGATATATGGGTCAGGCTAGTCTCTAGTTCCAGAGATCACACATTGTTGTCAAAAAGCGCTAGTATCTTGGAGTATTAGTACGCGCGAAATTCAAATATTGTAGGGAAGTTTGAACTATTACTTTCTCATATTATGGTTTTAGGTAATATGCTTGGTAGAGAATATAATTAAGATTACCAAAAGAGGATATTATTAGTAAGATATTATAAACTTTATTGATTAGATCAATGTCACCAACAAATATACCTGCATTTCTTAAAATACCCTTCCTACCGTAACCTCTTAGCTCAAAGTCGCCGACACATATTTTAGCCATGGCCGACGCAACCACAGAGGTTCATCTGGGGGGGCCACACTTACATTTACACAAGGTATCAAATTGGGGAAGGGGGTGGGAGAATTGTGTTCAAAACTCACTAGGGTTGCCAGAAAAACATGTTCACACATAATAAAGACGTTCTGAAGTAACCAGTAAAGCACATCATAGTTTGAATAATACCACTCTCAGACACTATATTTGTAAGATCCCCCCTCCCCCTGAAAATGGTAACTTTCCACTCACCCCCGCCTCACGCCTGCACTTCATGCTACTGTACTTAGCTGTACCCACAGCTCAATACAGTACCCAGCGTGTTATTAAGTGTTTGCCTCGGGTCAAAAATCGTAGTTGTTTTTTGTATTTTTTAAATATGAATTAATACAATGTAATATTATGGCTTGCGGTAATTATCTAGAGCGGGATATTGCAACATTAAAAACGATACTATATGATTTTTAAATGTGAGTGCAGAGGTTAAAAAAGGGATTAGAGGGTGTAAGATTGTGAAGGAGAATGTCAGTAAGATAACACTTGCGCTGGGTGACAAATCCTGTAGCCCCATCCCTGTTTATAAATCAATTATTTATTCATGTTTTCTTTCTTTCTTTCTAGGTAAGTTGCAATCGTGTCTCCAATTATATCCCACGACATTCTGGAATGAATTAAGTTGAGTACACAATCATCCACCTTCAACAAGTAGTCCCCAAGAAACTGCAGCGAAGTGATCCTAAAGCCCGACATTCTGTAAGTAGAGTACGTTGGGTTCCATTAACATTTAGAGCTCCTTTAAAATAATTGTGTATAGTGTGACTTCACTAAACTTCACTAGTCTCCACATCACAGTCGCTAACAACACTTCGTGTTACGTCTGAACGACTTTGTAGCCATGACTATGGTACTTAGATTACCGAAACATGTCGGCAACATCTAAAACAGCTTCCGTCTAACCGCTGTTTCTTGCTAAAACGAGTAACGGGAAATAACCAAGACTGGACTTAGATCTGTTACCCAACCTTCACTTAAAATTTTCAATAATGTTTCATTCGTTATAACATGAACTTTAACTACCGTTGTTAAAACTTTGGATGTTGACTTAACTTGTGTTTTAAATATTTATTCACAGGGCTGTATTGTAAACTTGGGCATTATTTTTAATTTTTCGTTGTTATTAGTGTATTTGTTAAATTGTTTGTTTATGGACCTTTTAGACTTGTCGAATGATGTTTTTATTCACTAACTGTGTTGATAATGTCATTTTAATGTATGTTATTATATGACACTTTGTTATGAATCATAAGCACAATCCAACCAGATATTTGAATCTAAAGTCATTTAATTTCATTCTGAATATTTATTTTATCTTTTAAACTTATTTATAATATTATTTGGTGCTTATCTTGGGTTCTTATCTAAGTCCTAGCTACATTCATTATCACTCCTTACTGTTTTCTATTTTAGAATGTTTTCTAAAATAATATTAAATTATAAGTTTAAGCAAACTTTCCGTGAACTAACAAATGAGCCCTCACTGGAATTTAAGAAAAAGGTTTAGTGGAAGTCACATGGGAAGTTATGTCAGAGAAGTTAAAGAGAAGTTTCCTGTAAAGAAGTTTCATGGTAGCAGAACATTGTTAACTAACTGAGCTGGTTGAACTGTCCTGGGTTGAACTCACGTCCCGCTCGCGTGGAAGCTAGAGAGGAAGACCGCGTGACCTGCCCTCTAGCGCCAAACACGGCGGGCTCACAGTTCAAAGCGCGGGTGACACGTAGATTGTGACGTCACACTCTATACTTGTGTCTGTTTTTAATCAAAAAAACCTTAACTTACTGTACAATGGTCAATGAACTTTGACTATTTATTCGATGGATATTGTTTATCTAAAATTACATGATGAATTGATCCTACGAGTAAAACAATCACGTATTCTAATACATAAGTGAGATATACTGTAGGCTACATATTAACAACAAGCATCGTAATCCTATATCAAGACCAATATATTTAACTCGGCATTTTGATATAGTCCTAGTAAATATCACTGCTGTTTTTGTAAATTATTTAATAGTGGAGTACCACCTTTTTAATCAAAAAGGCTTATTCAAAACACAAAAAACCATGTACAAGTGGCCAATAAAGAAATAATTTATGGTTTAGTGACTAGCTTTACAACAACAAAAAATATTAAATAAATGTTTTAGTTTAAATTTGTTTTAAATATTAATAATTTAGGTTAATTTAATATTATCTTTGGGCTTATTTTTTATTTTTTCGTACTCATGGGTCGCACTGGGTTGTTCAAATATCCACACTATCCAAGCCAATAATTCGCCACAAGAACTTATAGCAAGTTCAAATGTACGAATCAAAATATTATCACAGTCAAAGCTTGTTACCTGATTGCTAAAATCGTTGCCAAAGGAGCTATCCCCGAAACCGTTGCAGTTATCATAACTGCTACATCCAAAAGAGAAAGGTATCAATATCCAATAGATAAAAATTAAGTTAAAAGTTATTTTCACAACAAATTTTTAATTTTATATTTACAAACACATTTATATTTCATTTGTACCCCTTAGTAATGTCACAATTTATTTGTTACATTATTCCATCCTTTTAGTTGAATGAAAAATCCTCTTTATTTTTTTGTAAGAAAATCACTCTCTTTTTAAGGCGTTGAAATAAACTTTTATAATATTTTGTTTTTTAATTACCTATGTATCTTTGTTCTAACCAATGTTATAATTTTGTTTAAATAATTTCACTTGGTTTATCAATATTAATGTTTCATACAAATTGTATATAACTAATTATTTTTGTTCTACTTTTATTAATAATTCATACAAATAATTTTTCAACATTTTTATTCATAAATTATATCAAAATTAATTTTATAAATATATGTTATTAGTTATAATAAACACTTATAACTTTTATTTGCTAAACATATTAAATCACCTTATACTAGAATAATATCTTTTATTAAATATTCTACTACCTAATTTGGAGCCACTAATTGCAACATACGATAGATAAATAATTACTTTACTCTTTCTTATACTTATAGAATAATGAACTAGAGTTTAATTATAAAATGCCCAATTGTATGGCCACAGAGGTGGCTAAATATATGGTCAGTTCTAATGTTGTAATAAATTGTTTTAAAGTAAAATTATCGAGAAACTATTGCAGTTACCTTGCATCATTCATCAACAATCATTATGTGCAGGAGCTAGTTACATTCAATTGATTAATGTCATCTATACTGTAAGTTATGTAAGAAAAGATGAACTTAACCACCGATTAAAAAGTTTTCTTGGAACATAGCTGTATCACGGTGAAGCGCTGTGCTTAAGTCGAGTCAATATGTCAAAAAAATCATACAATACCGAACAGGTATTAGGACGTGGTGCTAAAAAAAAAGTCAAAAGGTGTTCTAAATTGACACTAAATATTTTTTTTTAATTAATCCGGACATCAACAAAGAAGGTGCATAATTTACATGAGTAGCTTTTCAATATTTAGTGTCGTTGTTTAATCTTGATTCTTAAGGTTATCTTTAATTATTTGTTAAAGAATATCCCTTTTATTTTGTGATTAATTAATATAAGATATATCTAGCAAACTTCTGTGTTTTCCAATATTTCCTAGATAATATAAATTATATTTTTATCTATGTTTAACTATAGTTATATATTAGAAAAACTAAAAAGGGGAGGGTGGAAGTAATGTATGACTTTACCCGATCCGGCCTGACCATTATTTTCAATATCCTTGAGTGGTTTCCCCCCTAGGTAAGATGGGTTGATGATTGAATTCTACCACGTGTAGTACCAAGATATCAGTATGTTTAAAATGGCTACCTAGACTCACATAGCGTGCTGTATCCCGGTAATATCAGAGCAGCCGCGCACTTTATACATCGTGTCCTCGTATCTTGTAGTGATCTCACACATTCCCTCTACTTGTGGATTCTGGTCCCGCGTTTTCTGCTCTCATGCTCGTGGACACACGTGGGCTATTACTCCGGGAAACAGTGGGACATCTCACTCTTACCTTACTCTTAGGATTGCTCACATGGAGGATGTCCCTAGCTCTGTGACCTATGGGACATCATTACCTCAATGGTTTATTTATCTTTTTCGTCACGTTTTATTATACATTTGGGTTCAACACATATATATATATATACTTTTTACATCCATTACTGTTTCCAGCCTGTGGCCTGGGTCCGTTTTTTTATTCAAGACATATATTTTCCACAACCGGCTTGCTAGTGCTGTCGTAGCTTCAGTTGCCTTATAATATAACTTGAGACAAGGACAAGCACAACATCCAGTCCCCGGCAGCTAATTTATCATTATGAAAGAGTAACCCCATATTTAACCAGTGATACATTTTTCGGCTGTCCCTGGAATCGAACGTGGGTCCCTTGGCTCACTATACAGTCACGTTACCGACTGAGCTAAGGTGTCGGATAAATATGTATGTATATATATATATATATATATATATATATATATATATTATATATATATAGGTCAAATAAAGTAGGGACAAGAAAATTAGAACCTAGAGGAAATATAACCTAATTTGGCTGGAGGGGAAGTGGAAAAGTATTTGTTATAAAACACTCTGAGTACATCCAGCTAAGATTCGTATTATCCTGACCTGTGCATACCGGCGAACCAGACTACATTGTCTTGACATCCAAACGGTGCACCCACCGATGAGGGATACTTCAACAATGAACGGTGGTTATTATAGTTCCACGTCCGCATTGTTGGGCATGGGGACTAATTGTCGTGCTTCTCTGGTTGGGTTCACCAGTTACATAAGTTGGTGTTCTGAACTTAGAGATTAGGCTGGGTGTATTGAGGGAGTTTCTTCCTAAATGATTTCCTACTATTCCTTTATGCAAATTCAGCTACATTTTCTACATACTATCCCTTCCTTGTATCTACTCTAATTGAGTAATTAAAATGCCTACAACCCTGTTGGTTAGTAAGATGCAGTGTTTGACAGTATCTCGCTAGAGAACTAGAGGTTTACACCTCCAACCTGCTGATGAAGATTATGTGACATGTCCCATTCTTGAACTAAGCTATGAGAATAAAAGCTAGGGGGAGAAAAAGATCAGTATCTTTGTGAACACTTCCTCCCCTCCACCCCCGCTCTACTTCTGAACACAGAGCCTGCATCAGAAATGAGCTCTACACCAAGAATTAAAGTATCCAGTATTAAAATTCATAGAAATAGATTTAATTATTTTTTTGGAACAGAGTCTTACCACCCGTTCTTACTATCTGCATATTTATAGCAAATGGATTAAGAAAGAGGAAGGTAGAATTACACTAAATACATCAGCATTGGCTTGAATTCCGGGTGGTAAACTCCTCAATAAAGAACACCAGTACATTCAAAGAAGGTTCGAACTCTGACCCCCGTTTCAAGCTGTCAAGTCTATCAGCGATAGTGAGGCCATAGATAGATTCAGGGGTAGGGAGCCTTTTGACGTAGAAAGGCTGCATTTCACTTCACGGATTCCTCATAAGACCGCACACTGCATGTATAGTACTGTAGATTTTGACAAAATTATGTAGCGGTACTGTACCTACCTAAATATCAATTAATTTAGTTTTAGTAACCATTAAACGAGCAAACTGTTCTTTAGTTTCCTTTATTCCTCATTTTGTTCGTGGGCCAAATTAAATTAATTGTTAGCTCATTTATGAGAACATTTTGATTCAACGAAGACAAATTCCAATTGTCTACATATAAATATATATATTTTATTATATATTCTTGTTTGATTTGTCAAATAAAATTTTAAGATATTAGTAAACTTCTACTCGTTCACCTCGTTATGAAACGTATCAATTTATCGGGCATAGAATACATGGCTCAGCGGCGCCACACACCCCTGGACATAGTGGCCCAGGGCAGATTCTAGGTCGGTACTTTAAACTTATGCTCCTACCCCCTCACCCCTAGGGGTGGTATGATCCGGTTCAGGCCGGATACCCAGGGAGGCGAGAATTGACACCTCATCCCCTTCCAGCCACTCACTGGTTGGACCGACACAGGGACGATGTCTCCCGCCTATCCAGGGCCGCAGGAAGGAACTGTCTCCACTCTTTCCCGTGTCTAGGGGAATGGGATTACGCCCCATTGCGCGTGGGAAAGTAATCTCCCACTCCTCGTGCGTGTACAAGTGGAGGCGCCCATGTTCCAGCCCATGCACTGCTAACTGTCCAGGATAGCACCGGAGCTCTATAACGGCCCAGATCCCCAAGATCCGGCCCTCGGAGCTCACAGAGCCCGGGAGCCCGGACCCGAAGGCCCGAACCCACCACACTGCCAACCCCATCACTCGTCGGCATTTAAACTCACTGTCCCACAGAGTCCAACCCATTGCTGGGCCGCCGCCATGAACCGAACTCGCGAGCCCGCTAACAAGCTCGCGACGTGGGCCCACTGGAGCGCATCCTAAAGCAACACATACTAGAAACTAAACTATTGTTTCTGAATAAAGCTGACGTCAAGCCGAGCGCTCATAGTGCTCTCTAGGGACAAATTAATTATATAATAACCGTTTCGGTGGCCCCGTGGTCTAAGACGCTACCCTCGTGGTAGAGTGGACTGCCGATGACGGGTAGATCAAGGTTCGAATCTCGGTTGAGTGTATTGTGGGTGTTTTTGTTTTCCACCCTCCCTCCACGCAAATGTGGTTACACTTCCTCTAAGTAGGTACATAATCCCTAAAACCATTAGTGTAATTAGTACATAAGCGTGTAACCCGAATGGGCAGTAAGACGCGGTGCTATACAAAAATTATAATATGATAGTGCACCAACCATAGTTTTATATATATATAATATATATGAGAAAGAGAGAGATAGAGAGAGAAAGCTATTGATATCAACAAGAGAGGTTAATTGTTTATATTTTAAATAATTAAAATACGCGCCGTTTGAGACTGTATAGGTTATGAAAATACTTAATTGCACAAAATATGCAAAGAGATCCCACTCTATACCTCAAAAGGCCACATGTAGTATAAGCTGGAAGCGCCGCAGGTTCCTCCTCCCTGCGCCTTACTCCATGCAACCAGTGATGCGGTTAGAGAGATTCTAACAAACGGGTGAGAAATATATTAATATTTCATATACAGCAGAATATGTCTAATTTGACATTGGTTAGTTCGAAATATTGGATAGTGTGAACCCACCATGATTCCCCACGAAATATTGGATAGTGTGAATCCACCATTATTCCCCACGAAATATTGGATAGTGCGAATCCACCATTATTCCCCACGAAATATTGGATAGTGCGAACCCACCAGGATTCCCCACGAGATATTGGATAGTGCGAACCCACCAGGATTCCCCACGAAATATTGGATAGTGCGAATCCACCATTATTCCCCACGAAATATTGGATAGTGCGAACCCACCAAGATTCCCCACGAGATATTGGATAGTGCGAACCCACCATGATTCCCACGAAATATTGGATAGTGCGAACCCACCATTATTCCCCACGAAATATTGGATAGTGTGAATCCACCATTATTCCCCACGAGATATTGGATAGTGTGAACCCACCATGATTCCCCACGAAATATTGGATAGTGTGAATCCACCATTATTCCCCACGAAATATTGGATAGTGCGAACCCACCATTATTCCCCACGAAATATTGGATAGTGCGAACCCACCATGATTCCCACGAAATATTGGATAGTGCGAACCCACCATTATTCCCCACGAAATATTGGATAGTGTGAATCCACCATTATTCCCCACGAAATATTGGATAGTGTGAATCCACCATTATTCCCCACGAGATATTGGATAGTGTGAACCCACCATGATTCCCCACGAAATATTGGATAGTGTGAATCCACCATTATTCCCCACGAAATATTGGATAGTGCGAACCCACCAGGATTCCCCACGAGATATTGGATAGTGCGAACCCACCAGGATTCCCCACGAAATATTGGATAGTGCGAATCCACCATTATTCCCCACGAAATATTGGATAGTGCGAACCCACCATGATTTCCCACGAAATATTGGATAGTGCGAACCCACCATGATTTCCCACGAAATATTGGATAGTGCGAACCCACCAGGATTCCCCACGAAATATTGGATAGTGCGAACCCACCATGATTCCCCACGAAATATTGGATAGTGTGAACCCACCATGATTCCCCACGAGATATTGGATAGTGCGAACCCACCAGGATTCCCCACGAGATATTGGATAGTGCGAACCCACCAGGATTCCCCACGAGATATTGGATAGTGCGAACCCACCATGATTCCCCACGAGATATTGGATAGTGCGAACCCACCATTATTCCCCACGAAATATTGGATAGTGCGAACCCACCATTATTCCCCACGAAATATTGGATAGTGCGAACCCACCATGATTCCCACGAAATATTGGATAGTGCGAACCCACCATTATTCCCCACGAAATATTGGATAGTGCGAACCCACCATGATTCCCACGAAATATTGGATAGTGCGAACCCACCATTATTCCCCACGAAATATTGGATAGTGCGAACCCACCATGATTCCCACGAAATATTGGATAGTGCGAACCCACCATGATTCCCCACGAGATATTGGATAGTGCGAACCCACCATGATTCCCACGAAATATTGGATAGTGCGAACCCACCATTATTCCCCACGAAATATTGGATAGTGCGAACCCACCATGATTCCCACGAAATATTGGATAGTGCGAACCCACCATTATTCCCCACGAAATATTGGATAGTGCGAACCCACCATGATTCCCACGAAATATTGGATAGTGCGAACCCACCATGATTCCCCACGAAATTCCTATTTAAATCAACGGCTCGAATGTCGAGGTCTATACATTGTTAATTTTATCGAGTTTGTACTCATTTCAAACCTAGCTTAACGATCTTTATTAAATCGCTCCATAGGCCAAGAATGTCGCACAGATATAGAAATTGACGCATAATAAAGGAGAAAGCGGGGAATCCCGCACCGGCGCGGCGGTGAGTTTTCTAGATCGGGGGTGGATTGGCTCTCATTGCTTTCGTGTGACAATGTAATCATGTACCGCCCTAATGGACTGGTTTAAGTCTGCCATTTCCGTCTGATAATTTTTCTGAGTGTTTATATTTTGTGTTTAAATTGTTCTTGTTTTGTTTGTTTTTTGTGTGTGTGTTGTAGGCTACATATATATTGTGTATGTGTGTTACATATAGCATATTGTGTAAAATGTGTGTATTTATATGTAGCATATTATGAAGTTATTAGCCTAGACACTATTAAAAATTGTTAATTCGAATTTTGGATATTTCTTATTCTTTTAGATATCCCTTGGAGTTGAAATCAAAAAATGTATACTGTATATAGTTTCCAATGCTCAGAGAGTTTCTTACCCGCATCAGTGAGCATTAATAGATTTTGTAAAGCATCAAGCTCGTTTGGTCTGGTTTGACTGTAACGGAGAGTTCACGGTTTGAATCTCAGATGGTTATATCAAGGGTGATTTTTCTTACACTCCTCTCACGCAAATATAGCTGCAATTTCTTTAAACTAAACACTTCTAATTACAACCTCATTGGTGTAATTAAAATTGAATAGATCGGATGGGCAGTAAGACGCATTTTCAAATTATTGCTTGTGCATTGAAGCCACAGATGGTCAAAGGCTCGCCACTGTTGACATTGCATTGGTATATAATGAGAATTAAACTTAAATACATATTATAAATAACATTATAAAATACATTAGAATATACAATTCTAACAACAATGTTTAACTTATTCCCCTAAACAATCATTGCATCCTTAAAATGTTAGCAATAATTACGTTAAATTAAACAGAAAAACATGCTAGTATAGGCCCACTGTTAACTCAAAATCCCTGCCATAATCTAAATAATTTATTGATCATTTTTTTTGGCACCGCTTCTTAATAATCGTTCGGGTTGTACGCCTATGTGTTAGGGACGTAGGGGTTTAATTTAGATGAATGCACCTGCATTTTCTTGGAGGGAAAGTGAAAAATCTGTTAGGAAAATCACCCTCGGTTCACCCGACCGGGATCGAACCCTGATTTTTCCACCTTTGGCATCATAGTCTAACACTATAACAGCACGTTGGACCATACGGCCATCGAAGTGGTTATTAATTCCCTATTAATTCTACTTTAGTATAATTATGTATTATTTAGTTAATCATCCGTTTCCAATCATAGTTAATTAGACCCAAACAATTTTTGTAATCACCGAACATTCTACCAGAGTCTCAGGTCAGCTATGTATTCTTTTCCAACTCCACCCGCATCGACACAAATCATTGGTCCATCCCTATTAATTCTACCCAAGTATTCTTAATACATTATATCTACAAAGATCTTGAGTCATTGGTTCAATCCCTGCAAATACAACTTTTGATAATTTAAAAGGCATTTACACACACTATTTTTACGTTTTTTTTTGTTTTGTTTTTTGTTTTTTTGCTTGCCACAACAAGCGTTGATTGTGACTAGTTAAACCAGTGTGAATTATAATATTTTTGTCTTTGTTACTGATCAAATTAATTGTTATATTTTATAAATGTAATAAGCACTTACTAAATGTCGTCGCAATCTCGTGACGCTTCAGCATTGCTGTGTTTGTGGATCGACACGATCTGCCACAAAATGTCACCCGAGACAAACCGGGACAAACTGGGAGCGGACTTTGACGCGCCAAGCATAATAAAGGAAAATACATGAAACACTCTAGAGGCGCTTTACTTCCACAGTTTAGTTATCAACCTTCTAGGGTGCATCGTTCAGACGAACCAGTCTCTTGGTATGAAAATCCCCTAACAGTGTCCAAGTATGCACCTAACGCGTGGCTATTAGCTCAAGTTACTAAACAATAGCAATTATTTCCTTCTTAAAATATGAATTGCCCTCACTTAAAAGACGTATCACATAAGCTACCCGCTAATGAACCCACTCGTCTCTGGGGCTAAACACTCCTTCATTCTTATATCATCGTGAGTTGGCAAATTATACTTAATATATATTATAACCATACATGGAGGGAGCGAGTTCACACAACTACCAATATGGGGGGTCCTCTTGGAGTTACCTACCACCACTCGCACCCCTCTGGGGGACCCCATGAACAAGTGGTCCCTGCTTCTCTCTTCTTGGAGCCCTGATCTGTCCATCACAGGAGGTTTGTGGGGGCTGTCCCCCAAAGTTTCAAAGCCCGCTTCCCCTTAATATATTAGTAGTTCTGTGAGCTCACTCCTTCCATTTAAAAAATGCTAAGTACAGTATCTCATGTTCTTATCGTAATTAAAGTATTAATATACATTTATATTTGGAGACATTTTTTATCTTTGGATTTCAGGTAAAAATAGTTCCTATAATTTTTCGTTGGATTTGAAGTTAATATATTTCCTTGATGATTCAATTAGATAGAAGAAAACAAATTAATATTATTATTCAATAGTAATATTAAATTCATAAATAATAACCACTGTTCACATGATTCAAGACGTTTGTCTCCCAATATATTTCAAAATTTACAAAAGTACGTTCTAGGTACTCGAACGATGGCTTAGAAATTTTAATTCAAATCACTTGAAAACTATTAAACGAAAAACCATTTAGTGGCCGTGATATTGAAATGATAACTAGATCGAAAAAGCATGTAACAGTACACACTTTGTTTGGCCTAAGTTCAAAGAATGTCCATGTGAGATTTCGTTAAAATTGATTCGCGCGTTTGAGAGTTATTGCAGAGCAAACATCCGCACATACAGACAGACTAAATGCCAAATGGTCTAGTCAAAATAGGATCTCACTACGCTCAGTTCATCAAGTTTGAGTTATAATTATAGATTGTAGATTGATGTATCATATTAGTATCACTAAGTCACTCATACAACCTCCTTCAGTTATAGGGCCCGAGTCTACGCTATGTCAATGAAGTAGATTAAAGTAAGTTGTTCGTCTCTGCCTCATTCAATGATTTACAAAAGTGTTCATATCACTAAAATATTATGTATGCCTATGCTATTGAAAACCATATTTTGTTACAAGATCAGATTTTATAACAACTTTTACCAAATAATTTCAAACAGTATCTTCCATTACAAGATTGCCTTGTTTTAACCTACATTTGCTATTCACTGAAAAGTCATCACCAAACAACATAAGGAACAAAGTAACCATCTTAGAGGTAATATAACGTTCTACCACCACTTCTTTCATTCCCTCAGACCCTTTGTTCCTCCCAGTCTCTTGACTTTACTTATTTTCCGCTTGTTTTACTATTTTATTTTTTATTTGTAATTTTGTTTATGTGTTTCTACTTCATTAATTTCCACCTCCCCCCTCATTCCTCAATCCCCGCACCGCCTTGTGTCTGCTGCACTTGTCATATATTTCTTTCCCCACTCTTCTGTTCTTACTAGGGTACTTTATGGCCATCTTTATCACGCTCCCTTTTCTCCGCAGCTTCTTGAACCCCCCAGCCTCGTTCTGAGCTCCGCTGCTGTTTATTTATCGAGTAATTTCTTCCTCTGCTTCACAAACGCTTCCATCTGCAGATTTATTTTCCAATTCCAAGCTGTACACTAAAGAAGACTACTTTTTTTTCCTTTGAAATTCTTTCTTAAATCAATTTTAAATGGATAAAATATCAAAACTTAATAAAGTGTGTTGGCTAGATATGAATCATATTTTTATTTTAGAGATGGAAAAGCTCGAATCCTCGAATCATCAAATCCCTTGGAACCTATGGTATCCGAGAAATACAATATTTGTTGAAATCTTTTTAAAAAATAATCTTGAATACAATTATGAACATGTTGATTTCAAATAACAATTTTAAGTAATTAGTAAAAGGAATTATATAGACATGTAGTTGAGAGGATAGAAAAATCACAACAACAAAAAACTAAACTGTGTCATTAATTTAGTAAAAAAAAGTTTTTCTTTTTTATTTATAGCGCAATAGACATTAAAAATACAGACGAGCTCAATCTCTTGTCTGTATCCGCCGATGTGAAGCATGTCTATTTTTATTGATAGTCTTTATTAATTTTTAACACCGCGTATTACTACCTATGCGCATATACTATTTACACTATTGAGTTAATAATGAGTAAGGTTGAATTCATGCGAAGTGTATCCGAATTTGCGTGCAGTGAGAGGGGAAAACAATGTAATAAAAAACTTACGAGTATTTTAGCCCAAATATCCCTGATATTGGCAGTCTATTTTATTGCGAAAGTTATGCCTTCGACCATGCGGCCACCGAAGTAAGTTTTATTGACTGTAGAGCTTATAAAGAGATTAATAATTAAAACTAATTATTGATTATTTCGTTTACCATTTACTAAACTATATTTTAAATTGTATTTACCATTGATTAAACTAGGGTTGTTAGGTAGTAAAACTGCTGTTAAAATATTCTTATCACTCTACAATATTTACCCTTTTTTTGTTGTTAATTTTTATGAAAAAAATCAAAATAATGTATTTGGGATTTGACTGCAATTTGATATTAACAACTTAAAATCATCAATATCTGACTTAACAGAGATAAAAATGATACAATATAGGTTTCCTCCCATTGCCTCTTCAATTTTGTTCTGTTTAAGAAACTTCTAAAAAATATAATTTATCTTTTCAATGGGTTCAGATACAATCCCATTTTTTGTTAATTTTCAGGGGTTATTTTTGTTTTTTTGTTTGTGCGAAAATTGGCCCATAGCACTCATAGCTCAGAATAATTTTCAGGTGCTTTAAAACTCCTTCCGACAAGCATAAATTCCTTAAATGTTCTCTCACGGAGGATGGACCACACCCCCGGCAGATGGGACTCCAATCCACCCCCATTTGATAAAACCACATGAGTTCCTTTGTTAATATAGTGTTATATTAATATGTTGGACTGATTAAACGCCTTACACTTTTGTTAAAAATGGTTGATACTTTACTTTTAATTGCCTACCTTTTTATTCAAATCCATTTTATTTTAAATAATTCATATTAGTCTAGTGAAAAATAGTAATTACTGATCAAATAAATAATATTTTTATATGACAAAATCTACGACTTTTTCTAACAATTGCATTTATTGCAATATTGTAGTAACATTTAAAAAAAATCAAATTCTACCCTGATGATATCTCGAAATAGTGATCTAAAGCACCAGACTTACAATATTATGAATTTATGGTGACAAATAAACCAATATTTTAGTCTTAGGTAGGTGCGCTAGGGGTAGTTTTCAATATTTTTGTGGTTTACCCATACCCTCCACCCACTAATGATAACTATGCATTTTTTAGATTTAACTTCCTCGTCTTTACTTAATTAATCAGTAATAATCACAGTGCTGTTTTACACTATTCTTACTACATATTTGGATTATATGCGTTTAGTTACACGTATAGGGTAAAGATGTGGAAGGCAAGATTGGAGAAAATATACTCAATTTTCATGAAGGGAGAGTGAAAATGCTCTTCATAAAAACATCCTCATTACATAAACGAGGATTTGAACTCAGACCACCATACCAGTACTTAAGCTCTTGACTAGAGTTATACATTAGACCAGTGAACTCTAATCGGTGTGCCGTGAGAGATCAACAGGTTTGTCGCGATAGTTTGGGGTGAGGTGAAAAGAAGGAAAAAAAATTGAGGCCTAAAATGAAATCCTTTTAAATTCATAATCAACAATATTTTTTTAAAAAATGATTATCATTTTAGCTATTGAACCTAATCGTATCTCATGTCTATAAAAATCTCTACTGATGGTGTGCCTTGACAACTTTTGTGCCTTGTTCAGTGTGCCGTGAGTATAAAAAGGTTGAAAATTGTTTCCTTACTTATGCGACTACTAAGGTACTTTGGTATAGAACGTTATACCAAATAATGGTTAAATTATAAAATGGACGGGACTCTTATTTTAAATGATTCCAAGCGCAGCAGATGCGCCATGCATCAGGAATATGTAAATTATTGAATGCTACACTAAACAAGCTGTTCTCGAGTGCAGTAAATCACGATCCCACATCGTAACAGTCCCCTTCAAGCGATCCCCACCTACCGACATCAGTATAAATCATGTTAAGAGTCACTCCGCCATTACAAACATTCGGGACGCGCGTCATTTGTTTGCTTTCAGCGCTGCGTTGTTGATTTCAATCATTTCCTCTTCACTCCTGGTGCCTCCTGGTCCAAATACATTTATTCATCGAGTCACAGTTGCACGAGTTTGTCGTGCCTCCGACAAACAACAGCGCGAACAACGTTGGCAAACTGACGTTTAGAAGACATATTTATGGTTTATAAACCATTCCTAACTCTCTTTTCAGCAGGTAGAAGTAATGATGCAATAATATGATCGATTTGTGTCCTTGTGTAACACAAATGAAATTAAAATATTTTGGTTACAAGTTTATATTTTTCACTGACACTAATTTGAAATACCTAACTATATTTAAATTAAATAAATGACTACGAGAACAATCTTAAGTATATTAAACAGGTTAAAAATTAAAAGATGTATTAATAATTCAATTATAATATATTTTCAAACAATCGTAGCATGTAATTATATTTGCTACGATTTATATTATTAACATCGGATAAAGAGTTTGTGAACGAGTACATAACAGAATATAATAAAAAATGATAAAGAACCGCTACTGACTTGACTGAATGAAGGTCAATGAACTAAACTTCATATCGCGTTTCGCCTGTTGCCTTAATCTTAAAGATAACAACGTAGCGATAGTTTATTTACCCTTGTTCAGTTGGAACTAAGAACCTCATATCACCCCATTCCTCCCTATTTATGCGAGCCAGATTAGGGTTAAGCTACCCATTTATTTGTTCAATGAAATTCTTAGTAAGTTGTGGGCGTTCTCTAAACCACTAAAATTCTAAAGGCTCAAGCATTCTTACAAAGAATGTTAGGTTTGGAAGATTCTAGCTTGCCTAAAATGTTTTATGGCCCTAAAATCAGCCAAGGGGGAAAAAATGAAATTATTAGAAAACCTTCAACTATTCGGTCCTAACATATAGAAGGGGAAATTATTTCAAAATATAACTATAAACTTTATCTTCAAAGAGCCGATACCCCCATCATACCAAATTAATATTCTAGGCCAATTATGAAGGACCAGAATCAGCCTTCCTCAATGCCAATAAAAGGACATAAAACTTACATTTTTAGACCAACCATAAAGAGACCCGTAAATTCTCTTAACGAATAGTATTTTGTGTGTGTTACTTAACTAAATAATACAGGACATCCTACATAATTAACTGTTGCTTTACATTCACAAAAATACTACATTTTGTTTTTCAGCTATTTAGTCATCTCTTTCAGTTCTAAAATCTGCTAGGAAAATTTTTATGAATTTGTTTCGTTTCACTTCAAATATCTGTCGTATTTTGGGCATATATATGATATATCTGAAAAGGCAATAAATAATGTTTTACCTGGACCTATATTTATAAATTAGAAAATTATTAATATGGACACAATATGTCAAATTCTTTCTTTCTAGTGCAAGCCCTTTATTTGTTTGAACTATGATATACAAAACATTCTTAAACTTATTGAATGATTGTGAAGATTTTCTGTTACCTGAGAAAATGTTACAGCATTTGTTGGAAATGTTTTTTATATATAGATTCTTCCCAAGCTGAATACAGCTCAGCATTGACTGCTGAGTGAGTTGTGAAGGTACCTGAAGTGCTAAGGATGGAGTGCAGACAATCAAGTGGATTAAAAATAGTTTTATGTATTAAATTCAAAGCTAAACAAAGTATATATAAGTTATATATATATAATTATGTGATGAATTCACATGGTGGCGACAGGCAGGAAAAATCTGGAATTGTCAGGGAATTTGTATAAAAATATAGAAAAATATAGGCTAAATATAAATACTCTAATTTCTCACCTAACACAAAAATTAAATTGAGATATTTTGTTTTTCCTACGTCAATAAATGTCATTGCTTAGATATGCATTCTAGCATGAGATGGTTTTACAGTGGGTTTCCCACACCATATTTACACAGTTTCGCTAATAATACATGTAAAAAAATAACTTTTTCAAATGTTTTAGTAGCCGATTTTTTTTTTTTAATTTGTGGTAAACTGAAAAATATTGTCATCCTCCAATGAAAACTATAAAAGGGTTAAGTCAGGGAAAATGGTAAAATGTTGGTCAAAATGCTTGAAAAGCTAGGTAATCTTATTATATAAGTTCTGTAGCCCCATGATTCGTTAGTTTCTTGAGTTGTATACAGTGGTGAGTATTCATTGTTTGAAGACGGGATGTACAGCGGAATCTTACTAATTAGAACTTCCGTAATTCAAAATTGTCTTGATTCGAATTTTTCGTCTGACCCGTGAATTTTATATTAAAACAATGTTAAAAGATCGTGGATAGTTGGAATTTTGTTTTGGTTGATTCCAACTTTATGTAAGTTGTAATGTACTGTGTAGTATTGTTTTCCTACTTCTAGTTGCGGTGCTATGTTGTTCTATTTTTGGAAACAGGGGAGGCGATGTTGGAATGCGGTCAGTACCCTTCTTCACGCCCCTCTACCTGCTCTGCTCACCCATATGTCTTTGTTTACACGTACAGTTCTGTACTTCGTTAGTCAAGGTCGAATCTCTCAAACCGGTTACGTGCTCTGTTCTTAGCGATTCGGTCGTAGCGATATTCTTGTGACGTGCGAGCTTATTTTGTTTTGTTGTTTAGTTTTAGTTTTGTTTAGTACATACTGTACAGTAGTGTGTGTGTGTGTGTGTGTGTGGTGGGTGGTGGGTGGGTGGGTGGGTGTGTATGTGTGTTTCGTGATGTCACTGTCTAAGCCACAGTCCTGTAAACCATTAACTTTGCCCAAAAAAGTAGCGGTGATAAAGGAAGTGGAAAAAGGAATTTCTGGTTTCTTCAAGTTCGAATTATCCAGGTTCCAATGTATTAGAACTCGCTTGATGTATACATATAATATTTATTGTTTTAGTTGATTTTTTAATTTTAAAAGTTTGTATTTCTATCTTATTGTACCTTGCACTATAACATATATTTTAAAATAGGAGCATAGTGTCATCAGTAAGGCAAGACTGCTACCTTTCAGGGTATATAGGCTTTATTTATACTCCTTAAAATAATTCAATCTGAAACACATTCTGTATACTTAATCACGTGAAATCATCTCAACTAATTCATAAAGATAATATTTAATTAAAACAAATCATTTAAAAAAATCCGTTCCAGAAAATTCGGTAACTAAAGTCAACATTTCCATGAAATTATTTTTTAATTATTATTTAAAATAATTATAACTTTTGTAAGGAGATTTTCTAAATGTTTTGTTTAAAGTAGGCAAATGAAAATACGATGCGCTTAGAAAATAGCGATTGTTCCTCTAGTTTCGTAATTTATTTCATTAAAATTCCCACATTGATATTCAGTTATTTATTTTCTAGTTATTAATTTATCTAAAGCCACTCGTATCAATAGCCTTTAAAAAAATTAAGTTTTATAACTTATACATAGTATTATAGAGTACTGAGTTACAGATATAGACTGTGTAAAAAGTATCTTTGAAATTGTAGCTTCAGTTACTTTGCTACTTTGCTTATGTACATTTAAGGGGCTGATAAAATCATGTCGTTACATACTGTTGGGTCAATACTGTACAAACTACGGACTATGGATCATACAAAGTATGGACTTGTGGATGTACAATTTGTACACAGATTGGTCTATTACTGTGAAGTTTATCTTTTACGGACAACAAACTATAAGGTTAGAAAGTATGTAGACTTGCCTTAAGACATGGGGGTCTATCTAGTTATAACCATCATCTCAAAACCAAAGTATTATACTAAGTGGCTACTTGTATCAAGATTGTAAAATACTTATGAGATCTCTTGACTTCCCACAGGTTATTGTTATAGATATCCATGAAGCATTCTCTTGGAAAAACAAAAAATGTCCCTTCTAAGGCAACGGTTGTTTGCGGAAAATGTTTCATGTGTTATGATTCTCAGGCCATAAAATTGTTCAATTCGTTGTAAACAGCTTACCGAACAATGCCACCTGCACGGCCATATATAAGATGAATATTCTTTAGTTCTGAAAAAGAATAACATTATTGATGTTCACAACGAATGAAAAAAATAAGAAAAGAACAATACGGCTAGTATTGAAAATAGCAAACACAATATTCACTTCTTACTCAGTACTGAAGTCCCATACACATATTATATAAAGACAAATACAAATAATATGACAAAACATAGAAATGCAGTAACAATAATGTTAAAGAATATGCTATATAGAATTACTTTGAAACTGATCCGAAGTGATTTGTCAAGAATTATTTAAGTAAAACAAGTTTTATCTTATAAATCAACTATCAGTTTGACACGTTCTTCGCACGGTTAAGCATATCTAACACTATATCCTGTTAGAACGTTCAACATCCGGCTGCCCACTTTTTGATAGTTCCTTGTTGTGCAATCTTGAGATAGCTATGACAATCACAATTCAATCATGATGATTAGTAAATTAATATATGGGACAAATATTACCTACCTTGTATAAGTGCACAAACAAACACAATACATTAACAACGCATTCCTTACCTAAGCACAGTCATAAAATAAGATAAGATAAACTAACTAATAGACATTGTTAAAGAATATGTTCAAAAAGAGTATCACAGTTAACCAAAGAGAATGAGTAAAGAAACATCTCATTTGTTATTTAGAAAAATTGAGCCTACGATTTTAAAACAAGATACAAACTTTAGGAAGTGTGGGTCACCTGAAGAACATATTTTAATAAAGTTAAACAAATATACAAACAATTAAATTAACTAGCTTGTCCTTGATATGTGACAAAAGGTGGAGCATCGTTGACACTGACATGGCTTGTGTCAGGTCACCAATATGTCACACTTCAGTGGGCGCTGACTCACATGTTTACCTTGGTTTAACCTGAATATACATCATAGATGCCAGATCACATGTCACGTCATTTTGGTGGACGCTCCCCCAATCAACCAACTGTTTAATTAGCTGTTTCACGCAATGTGATCGATTGGCTGATCAAATAGATGGCCAACTCAAAGTTGCATTTGTGCATGGGCTGACCCGTCAGGTGCTCAAACCGGGACCAGTACCAGGGTCAAAGCACGGGCCCCCCTATTTTTGTAATATTCGACTTCAGATGCAGCAAAAACTGATTTGTCTAAGGGGCAGTTAGAAAAAAAAGTTTTTGAGTGGCCTGAAGACCATCCCTCGTCAAATGTCTAGAAAATACTTATAGTGGTCTTCATCTAGGATTTGTTTTAAATAGATTCTTCTACAAGCCGTTTGGATTGGTCCTTTACCCAAACACCCTTTGAAGTTTGAATGCCCTAGAAGATATTTAGAGCCTTTTTACCTAGAATTAGAGGCTTATTATATAAACTATTTGAAGTGGTAGTCCCCCAGCAAATATTTGAAAATTAGGTGAATCTAGAAATTATTTGGAGTGACCTCGCCTGGAAATTTTTTTAAAATAAAACTACTCTTGAAGATAATAATAAATAACAATTTTTTGGAAATTAAATGCCTCTAGAAGTTACTTAGAGCTTGATAAAAGCCATCTTTCCACTTCATGCTCAAGAATATCAGAAGGGGGGGGGAGGTCAAGTTCATTTCAGAGGAGGGAGAAGTTTATTCCATTCAGGGGAGGGGGACATATGTGATTTACATAAGGGGAATACTCCTTCCTCCCTGTTTCTATAATATTTCTTGACCTTGGTTTGTTCGTTTTTTTCAAACCTTTGTTGTCACTTTTAAAAAAGAAAATCCATGTACAAAAATTAGCATGAATTTAATAATTGAAATGAGACGCACATAATGAAGTATTTAAATTGAACTTTATTTACTGCCCGACACTCTTTCTGTGCTAAATTTAGTTTCAGTACAAAAATAATATACTCTGTGAAATTTCCGAACACCTCAAAATGAAGGACAAACTGGGCCAAATAAATTATATAATGGTGACATACGCCAGTAAGTTTCTCCTTAGGAACCCAGGTGGGCTGAGCATGCGCTGTTCCTTAGTATGGATAGGCATTTTATTGCCTGTAATTCATATTTCATTTTGTAATTTTTTTATCTTTTTCAATTTTTTTTAAACTTGTGAATTTAGATCTCGTTCCCGGACCCTGTACTATGATACCAATAGTAACCCCCTTCCCCCTTAGTGTTCATGTACACGGAGCCTATTGTTTGGCCTCTAAACGGCTGAAAACCAGCGCTTAATGCTTGCCTCATGCGCGCAAGACCTTTTTTCTCTGCGGTGAACTTTGAGAGATTGACTGCTGAAATGTTTATGAAATCAAATACAAATTATCCCTCACAAGTCACATTTGCAATATTTACGTAACATTTTATTTTGGACACATCTTGAGAATATGTACGCCTGATGTCACTTTAAAATATCCTCTAGTGCAATATCATTGGCATTCTTTTCTTTATAAATCCAGTGCTTAAAATTCCACAAAAACTCATTATTTTAATAACATTCCACAAATAAGTGTCTCCCGCACCACAATCTTTTAGTTGCCGCCCTTTTGAATTGTCTACATGCATTAGTAAAGTTGGAAGGTGACCAACTTTTTCAGTTGCAAGTGGACTTGTTTGTTAGTAGCGTGCTTGTCTGTTTACACGGTGCAAGCTGTGAGCGCGCAGCCAAATTAATGTACTTGCATTAGTCAACTAATACCATGTTAACGGGCCTTAGCGTTTATGTTAAAGCTCCAACTGCAAAAAAAACTTACAATTTAATGGGACTACAGGACTTTGAATATAAATCTCTGAGAGTTTTGTGTTTTTTCATAAAAAATTGGAATGTATATTAAGTTGCAACTACTATTTAGGTCCATATTAACGCACACTGAAAGTGTGGGGAGGGGGGGTCCTCACTGTTCCACGTCTTACTATCCATCTAGAATATCTGGATTTTACCCTTATGGAGGAGGGATGAGAAAGGTAAAATATATAAAAGAGTGTAAAAACATTAGCATGGAGAGAGAAAGAGAGAGTAGTAAATCATTTATCAAAAAATGACCTTATTACACCCGACCGTGATTTGAACCCCATCCTATCTATTATTTACATTCCAATATATTTATAGAGTGATGTCATAAATCTTATGACCACTGTTGCTTAATATTATATTCTTAAGTGTATTTGGTCCTTTATATCCAATAAACGCTAAGAATACCAACCTCAGAGGTCAAAACGTCTAATACATTAGACTTTCACTACTGGCCCTACTGTATTTCCGTTAGTGTGGAAGGTCAAAGTTCGAGTCTCAAGTGGATGTACGTTTAATGGACCAAGTCTCTCGCCATGCTAACATGGCTGTACTTTCTCCAAATACCCTCATTAAAACTACCCCATCGATTGAGCCATTAAATGAATTAAATATAAAACGTATTAGCTAAAATAAACTCCAATTAAATAGTGACTATTGAGTAAGTGAGCAATTTGTGCAAACATATTTCCTTTAAATTCTACTTTATTAATTCCTACCCTATTATCATAATAAATGTATATATATAGAGAGAGAAAGAGAGAATAGAGAGCCTGCATGGGTGTTAAGACGCCTTGAAAGCAAATACTGTTATCATAAAGCGAGAAGGGCACAATCTAAACACTAGACTATCCACGTATCGAATTAATGAGACTTGGCCGGTTGTTTCAATGTTTTAATTTCAGTCCCCTGTAATAAATCAAGATGCACCAAGCAGGGCAGGCAGTGTGAAAATAGAGGGAGGGTATGTTAATACTGGTCTGTGCCGCTAGGGACCAGCACTGTGTCCACGTCTCGTGATGAATTGCCCGCTCCTGTGCAACGCGCTTTACCTATATACAGGGGCAAAAGTACTGAAGAGATGACCGCACACAAGCGCGGGGAAGTGTAGAATAGCTAAAACCCACTAAAAGGGACGTTGGTTCAGAGCCCCTTTAGGTGGTATGCAAGGACAAGACTGAGTGTTTTTAGTGCTAGTCTAGTAATAGTGTAGTTTTTAATCCCCACCTACTTACTCACCACTAAAGCTCTACCCCCGTCATAACGTTATTTCTTGTTTGGAAGCACGTCTTTTAAATAGCAATTTCTGCTAATAATACTACAGTAACATTTAAACTACACAAACACTAAAAGCTCATACACTACAAGACATACTTAAATGAATGTTCACCCACTTACCCGTAATATTTGAAACAAAACTAGACTTTATCAAAGTTTTGCACCCACATCGGTAAAATTAAAAGTCAGCAAGGTTATCTAGCAGTAAACTACAGGAAGATTAACCAACAGCAAGACTAACCAGCAGAAATATTAACCAGCAACATGAACAATAACAAAGATTTAAAATAAACATATTTGTTAGAAGTAAGATTAACTTGCAACAATATTAGCCAACAGCAGGATTAACACGACAATGTTACGTTACTCAGCGCCTAAGCGAGTAAGCCTCTTGATAAATCAGAAAATTCATTTTCATCCCAGAAAACCCCTCACATGTTAGAGAACCCATTGTTAAAAAATCCTGAACTATTATCGTTTCCCCTTCCATCCCACCATGAAGAATAAAAGTAATAATAAAAGTTTCATGTTTATTATTTGTTCTTTCCTTTTTTTAAATTATCACTGCACAGAGACTAGGACTCTTTTCTCCATTCTATATATTCTTCCAGGTTGAGGCTTTATAAGTTGAACTCTGTAAATAAGGAATAATGGCTTTATCATGAGGGAATAGGGTGGGTCGCGCCTAACTGCACCCCCCTACCCCTTTATCCCGGTCCTCTGGACGAGTAGTCTTCACCGCAAAGTCAGTCAAAAGCTTCTTTAAAGCTCTTGGAACACCTCCCCCTGCCCCCTGTTCTAGGACAAGCCTGTCTTGATCAAGATTTGAGAGGTAAGCTGAACTCTTGTTGTTGGTCGCTGCCTGCTCTTTTTATGTCACAGCAGAGGTGTGTTTAGAAGGGCGGGGAACCTTTGTGATGTTCTTAACGATAGTTTTTGATTCCGTATACATTTTTTTTATTTGAATGTGTGGAAAAATATAAAAATATGATTCCGTATTTCATAAAAGATTGATTCGTTCAAATCTCCTCTTTCTTTTCTAAATAGAGAAAAAAAGGATTTGAATATAAAAGGAGGAACATTAATAAATATTATGCGTGTGTTATTTGAAAGTTGGTTTATGACTTAGGTTTTGGAAATAAGAAATATGTAATTTATTATTTGTAAGTTATTTCCGCGCTAGAGTCGAGAAAATGTGTAGAGTGCTAACTCTTTGAGGTCTTATTATTCCATACGAATAAATAGTTGTAAGGACCAATACAGCTAGATACGGCTTTTCAACCAAGTTCTTTCACAAACTACACAAAAATGTTTATTTGTTTAAAATGTGTATACTTTTAGCACTAGGATATATTCCTCAAGAATAAGGAAAGAGAGTTTATATAATCATATTGACTAAAATATCTGCCAAGTTTAATCAAAACATATTTCAATTGATATGTTATCCAATTGTAGAAAATAATTTATGATGTTTTTTATTTGAAGTTATATTGTTATTATTTGGATCTTATAAGAAGTCCAACTAGAGCCTTTATTTAGGGTGCCGAGAATGACCAAACCCGTGAATATATATATATATATATTTTTTTAAGACAAAACTGGGCTTACATTACTATTATATAGAACAAAATTTGTAGAGTAAGTAAATTCAATATTACTATTTCATCAAACCACTAAATAACATTTTCTTTAACTTGTAATAGGCTTAACAGTGTTCACATGCGTATCATTTTTTTAAACTTTTTATATATTTGTTTAGGACACCATTTTGAATCTCTTGATTAACTAACTTTTGGTTTTAAAATAAACATTTTAGAGAACCTTCTATAACATTTTCATTTTTATAAAAAAAACGTATTTATTGAAGTGTATCAAGGCTTTACAGATATATATAGTAAAACCATAAATAAACGTGTCCTTATTTTTATTTATAAATCACATTATTAGAGAAGGTTCAAAACAAGTTTTAGAGTTAAAGTTTACTAATCAAGATATTAAAAACTGTGTCTCAACAACAATAAAATAAGAATTAATAGCCAGAGCTATTATTTATGCTTATTAGTGGGAATTACTCCATCTATATATCTTATTCTCTGCCTTAAAATATGAGTGAAGGTGTCCAGGTGTCCAGGTGTCATTTTTCAATTTTCAGAATATGATATCTAGATGGAGTAATTCCCACTAATAATCATAAATAATAGCTCTGGTTATTAATTCTTAATATGTGCGATCCCGTACAATTTAATAACTGTACAAATGGCAGCAATAAGCCAACTACCGAGTGGCAGATAGCTGTGTTATCTGATATCTCGTGATATTAATATAATCACATATTTGTAGCTGACGATTTCCTCACGTCCATCATAGGCTCTGCCTTAAAATATGAGTGAAGAATGACCCTAGGCACGGGACGAATACTGGATAGCTCAGTGGTTAGAGCATTGGCGTATTAAGCCAAAGGTCCCGGGTTCGATTCCTGTGTCCAGATGTCATTTTTCAATTTTCAAAACAAAATATAGTTTAAAACAATTTCCTAATCGTCGGAACGCACTTAAACAAGACAAACGCGACTTGTTACGTATTTCCACGGGTCATCTCCACAAAGCGCTCCTCCCTTTGAAATGATACAGAGCAAATCCACCACAGTTTATTGACCTAACTGAGTTAACTTCTACCTAAATTTACTCCGACACAACACTGCTGAGAATGTAAGATATTCCTCTCATCTTCGTGACACCCCTTACCGCCCCCTCATCCTTTTGACTGGCACGAGGGGTACAAAAGTTACATAACAGATGCGACGACTATTTACAAACTTTCAAGTTTTGACTCAACAAAAAAAAGACAGAACTTGAAGATGTTTTTACTGACGCAAGTTGGGGGTCTATTCTAAACGTTACGGATTATAAACTTTACTAAAGAGATAATGTAGCTAAGGGGTGTGCTTTGGGAGAGAGGAGAGGAAAATGTCCCTGGTTTGCTCGGTTTAGACTTGGCGTAGAGGGAAAACCGCCAAGCTTTAGGTTAAAAGATACTTCATCAACTTTCTCGTTGACGTAAACACATGCGTACAGTTTCAAATATGTCATTATGTTGTGAATTCTCCAGGAATTATTTAAATAAAGAGAGAAGGGAGTCGAACTGAAATACTTATCGGTCCTGGTTCAGGTTCTAGTTCTTCCCATAATCATTTTAAGGTTGCGGTTATGGTTCCGGTTGAAGAAAAAAAAGCTCTGGTTCTTTTCTGTTCATAATTAGGTTCCAGTTCTTTTAATTTTTCATTTAATAGCTATAATACCAATACAAAATTCTAAAATAGAAAAATAGGTTAAAAAACATTTAACAACAAAATAAAAGTTATTTAAATAAATAGTGCAAAGATATATCATAATTCAAAAGCTAAAAAATTGCCCAACTTGATTATTATTTGAAAATGAGATTGTTTTATATATTTTTATCAGTTACAGCTAAAAAAAATAAGCGGAATAGGTATAATCTTCCGAAATAGTTGCATCTCATTTTCAAATTAATAATCAAAAACACTTTTTTCTCTTTGTATTTAGACTTGAAAAAACCGTGCAATTCATTAAATAAGTTTGTTGCAGCCAATCCAACTAGTAACCATTTCGTAAAGTTAAGGAAATTGTGAGTATTATTTTTAGTGTATTTGTTTAAAAAATGATTAAATTTGTCTCTTAAGTTATGTTTATGTGTAAAAATAATATTTTAGGCTTCTACTAACAGGATATCAAAGTATTGTTGTACTATTATTCTCAATTTAGATTCGAACCTCTTTAATTTGATATGTTGGTACTTTCTTGAAGTCCTTAATTTGTAGACACAACAAAAAGAAGTAAATTATCTTACAGGATTACAACATATACTTTATCTAAATAAATCTTCAAATGTTAACATTGATGTCATGTCCCTGTCATACTTGAAGATATTCTACCTTGGATATTATTAATTTCGCCCCATCTATCAAATGATTTAAACAATTACATATTAATTAAACCCTAATTAACTTCTGTACAGCACACAATTAACACAATCGTTCTTTGGACTACTTATAAATTGATATTTGAAGGCAGACAATGAAAAGACTCGTGGCCTCCACCTCCCTTTTACTCCTAATTATAAATTCTGGAGTATTTCCTTAAAATTAACCCTACTCATACTATCAAAATAAGTAAATAACTTGTGTTTCACTTTGTATTACTAAACATCCAGGCTATTTCCCTTTTTTAGTAGGTGTTCTGTGTCACGAAAGACCCATTCCTTTTTGGCAGTGAACTTAGACCGCCAAAGTGCTCTGTCTTCTGCCTTCTACTTCAGCTTCCAGAAATTTCTTCTTTCCTTAAATTCATCTAGTATTTAAATCCTCCTTCTTCCTAAGCCCCTCTTTACCTCAACCTTTCCTTCTATGACGTAGTACAGAAAACAGTTTCTCCTAAGGATGTGTCAGATCCAGTTTGCTTTGCTATCCCCTACACATTTAAATTATTTTGCTTTAATCTGTAAAAAAATTAGGGTGGATTTATCTGAATCCACGTAAATAAAATAGGGGAAAACATTTAAGAAAAAATTATTCTCACTACACCCTTCCAGGAATTGAACCCATAGTTCCCTATCACTGTTAAACCAAACTATATTAGTCTAACATTTATCTCATGTGCCCGCCAATACATGTGTTAATAACCTAAAATCGCTGATATTCACTAGATTTAATAACACGTTATGCATTAATGTAGATGTATAAAAATAGTAGCACATGTCAAACTTTCATTGGAAGAACCATATCTGATATCTTTAAAAGTACTAGATTTATTCCATGTAGTTATATCTACGTAAAGCTGCGTGATATGAAGCCACCACGACAGATGGTTATTATCAAAAGTTATAAAATTATATTAATAATATCGTGAAATATTATAATTGTTGACCATGAAAAATTAAACTTTTATTTTTTAAATGTGTTATTCAAACTAGAATCCTACTGTACATATAAAAATGTTTTATTGATATAATAAATGTATCTATTCACCATTATCCATACAGGCTAAAGAGGATCTACCTAAAGGTTGTGTCGCACGGAACTATTTACTAACTTCTAGTAAAATCAATGAACTAGACATTGTGTGAACCCTCAATTAGCGACTAGTGCTCAAATATCCTCGTGTGAGCCACACTAAATAGCGCTGGTGCTTCAACAAGCATTACACCCACATTCGACATTTCAGCACAACAAGCAACTACTGTACTCGCCGTAGTTTAACTATCCCCATGTGACACAGGCTTAAGAGGCCGTCTTTAAAATTACGTAAGGATTTTTTCAAGATTTTAGGCCTCTCCCTTTCTTCGACTTAAGATTTTCCGTCACCACCCCTCTCCCCTCTATCTTACGTAATTGTTTATGATTTTCTAAGTATTCATTTAATTATATTTAGACTAAAGGATTGGTAATAAAGCGAAGGATATGAAATTTTAGAATACTCTAATTGCAGTAAAATTAGGTGTAACACATCACAGGTAAATGAAAAAAAAGTGAAATTTTATAATTAATATATTTTCTGAAAAACATATGTGTTTTCTTATATTTTGTCTCACTATAAACATTTATTAAAAACCTTAACGTAAAATGTATTTCCATTCATAGAGAACCTAAGAAAATATTTAAACCCCGTCCACCCCAACAAAAAAACCTACGTATCTTAAGGACAGTCCCTCGCCAAACCTCAACAATAATAGTGTGTCCTTCTCTACTTATTATGACGTCATTGTTGCACTTAAACTAGGAGATGTGTCTTCTCACCCACGCAGAATCAACTGCCAGGAATCTCTGGGAATATTAAAATAAAGTCGCTAGCCGTGGCTTCATTAAGATTCCATCCCACATAACCCTCCAGATTATTCTCGAGTTTACTTAGTCTCGTGTTACGTGTCTGGGTGATAAAAAATGTACGTGCACTTTGAAAGGTTTATTTACGTTCCTAACTCGTTTGATAGGGGAGCCCCGGCTCGTTTCTTCCTGTCCTAGAATAGACTCCGGAATGTGCAGGAAGTGAAGTTAAGTTTGGAATATCATCTTAAACAGATACTTTTAAAAAAATCAGTTTTTCATTTTTTTTAATTGTTTTCTTCTACTAAAATCTTGTTTTTGAGTTTGATTATTGCCAATGAATTTTTTTTTTTAATTCAATGACGCTTTAAGCAAAAATGTATACTTATGAGATTAAAGCAAAAGGTTTTAAACCTATATCTAGCCCTCCTCTATCAAATAAAGTCATATTTTGATAATGTCTTGATAGAACATTTTAAGATAATGTGGGATTTCTTTATTGGGTTTTATGAAATCTATCATTCATTTTTAAAAAAAATTAAACTTAAAATACAAACTTTTTAAATGGTCAGAACTTATACCTACATTTTGGTGAAAATGATATTTAAAAATAACAAACCATTTCTCAAAGAATTTCAACTTTTCATACTTTGTTTACATCCCCATGGAAACCCTGATTTATGCATGAGGGTACATATTGAAGTGCAGGGCTCACGTGACCTGGGAGGGTTGTGGCCGTTCGCACGTCACCGTGTTAACCACGAATTATTTTAACGATACTGGAGTGGATTTCTGACTAAAAACGAATGAAAATGCACACGGAATATTCGGGGATTTGATTATAAAAAATAAAAACAATACATACATTGATTCAAATACAATTAAATGAACAACTAAACAAGTAATTTAATTAAATAATAATCACAATTAACTCTTTAAATTAATAAATTAATAAGAACACATGAAAATAGAAGAAAATTAAATAAACAAATTATCAACTATAGAATACATAATAACTATTAAAATATTAAAAGTAACAAAAAAGTACACTATTAACACAGTTCACAATTTAAAAAAAATTAAAATCTACGTCACCTGTCCACTTAACTGGCCGCTGGTCCCACACACGACACACTGCGATGACCCGCGATACACGAACTATTAGACTCCCCGACCCACTCCCGGACACGCTAGCCCACTCCCGGACACGCTAGCCCACTCCTGACACGCTAGCCCACTCCGAACACGCTAACCACTCCTGGACACGCTAGCCCACTCCGGACACGCTAGCCACTCCAACACCTACCCCTCTGGACACGCTAGCCCACTCCGGAACACGCTAGCCCACTCCTGGACACGCTGGTCCACTCACTTCACTATCCACAACTCAGACACGGCTATCGCTGGCCGTGTATGTATAGGGTCACATCTTGGGGTCTGGAATCCTCTATTTCTAGAACACTGGCTATTTTCCAGACGTTAGCCTTTCCCTCCCTCCTGTCCCCTACAATCATTCTTTGTTTACATCACCAAGTGGTTTTGATAAATGAATAGATAGAGAGCTGGGAGAGGGCTGGTTTTAAAGTTCTCATCGTGGCATGGAGGGGTAAAATATACGTTTTGTTTCGAATTTAACACCAAAAGCTAAGACTCTATGTAAAATGGCAAGTCTTTGACGACTAAGCTTTTGACTAGAAAGTTGATTGAGAATAATATACACAGTTGCAAAAACATTTAGAAAGGAGGAACCTCTCTGTCCACCAATGAGCATAACAAAACAATCAATTTCAATTTTCAAAGACTCTGTGAAACATATATATATAGACCTATATATATATATATATTTGACTATAGCTCAGAAATTATTGGTTTTATAAAAATATACTTCAATTAAATTGAAAATGCTTGTTTGTGTAAAGTACTCTCAAAGTGATTTTCGTGGGAAAACAAGAGCTACCATATTTTTGTAATATTAAAGAGTGCCTGGATACAAAATGTAATCAAAATTGTTCTAACGGATTTCTAGAAAATCGATTTTTTTTCCCTCTCTTATTGAGCTTCAATGAACTACTAGGGTTAGATAAATATTTCAAAAAACTCCTCGGGAAACCTTATGAAAGCCCTAGATACCAAGTTTTAGCCCTATCGGTAAAATGATTTTGGCTCAAGACTGAGAGACAAGACACAGACAGATAGCATCGCAAAAACCAATTTTTCTGTTTCATTGGTTCATTAAACGTCGACATTATTTATTAAAACCTGAGTTAGTTTGGTTTTTTTGTCGATAACAATACTTCTTTCTCCAAGCGATCAAGAAAAATAAAAAGAATACTCTTGTTAAATACACTACATCTCTTGCTGTGTAAGCTCGAATTTAGACCAACCTTCATTTAAATTAAGGATGAAATACTATTCTTATCTTTAGCCTTAGCCCCTCCTCCCATCATCCTTGAAGTCTATTGTGCTTTTTTTTTCTCTCTGCAATTCATCTTAGACGTTATTCTGCTCGCTCACTACTGTATAACGAATTTAAACTCTGGCGGTGATTAATTAAACATTTACTGTTCTCCCGCTTAAATACCTAATACACGCAACTACCATCCCCCTTCATACTACCCATAATGCCATTTTAATTGCCACCATTATAAATCTTGTCGGCCTGCCTGCCATCTTCAGTCGACGTTCAGAACTTATACATCTCACGTAATTTGCCAGGAGGGCTTTTACTGACTTCTGAGTATTAAAGAAAACTTTTATAACCTGAAGTAACGTTATCGTTATCGTTATCGCTTTTCTTTCTTTCTTGTCTTCCTTCATTGCTCATTGTTTCCTTGTACATTCTATTTTTTGGTTTTGTCTAATTATTTATTTCGCCTTATTTTAGCAACTACCCAGTCCGCAAACAAACAAATAAATCAAATTAACGTTATCTTGAATTTTTATTCTTGTGTTGCACATTTTTTAAACTTATTCAGGGGCATTTATCATGAAATCAGTTTAAATACGTGGTACGGCTTACTGCGTAGACTTTCTCTCTCCTTTACCTATAAATTGAGATATTTGCTTAAAACTTGTTAAAATACATGGAACGTAATAATATACATTGTTGCAGAAACTTTCCACCAAGAGCTTAAATGAAATGATATGCACTGTTACAGAAACATATTGAGAAAAAATTAACCCGTCCGCTTACCAAAGAGCACAACATCTTAGAAACTATTGTTTTTTATAAATGTATCAATTTCAAATAAAGGCTATTTATATTTAATAGCAGATTCCTACAAATTGTATCGCAAAGAGCTGCAAATCCGCTGCATTGTAAGGCATACTCTCGCAGTAGACTGGATTGCCACTGACGGGTAGATCGAGGTTTGAATCTCGGTTGGGTGTATTGAGGGTGGTTTTCCAAAATTAGTAAATAAGCATACAACCCAAACGGGTAGTAAGATGCAGTGATAAAAAATGTAGACTATGATCTATGACCATTAACAGAGCTATATCGAGGCTTTAATAAATAGTTGCTGGTTTAATTAAATGATGTCATCAATTCTCAACGTCAACTATTATAATTAGAATGATTATATTATAAGTTTAACTGTTATACAATGATGACGTGATATTGTACGAGGAATAAATTTTCAGGGATTCAATTAATAATAATAGAAATATAAAGTACTTTAAAAGTCATTTTCATGTAAACATGAAAATTTTCATTTTGCTTGTAGTGTTAAACAATACCTGGATGGTAAATTTAATAAAAATCGTTAGAGAAATTTTTTAAAAAATCTGATGTTTCTCTTTTACCCCTTAAGTAACCGATCTCTCCTTAATTTTTGGTTTGGATAGAAAATTACGAAAATCCCTCTGAGGAACTATATGAAAACACTAGATAGCAAGTTTTAGCGCCGTCATTAAGGTTTCGGCAACAGTCCCAGTAAAATACAGACAAACTGCATTGCAAAAAATACTTTCAATTTATATTTTGATTTTTTTGACGATCACAATACATTTTCTATCCAAGGGGTGCGATAAAGTTAAGATTTGTTCCCAAGCATATATAAATATTTTATATTCAACACAAGCATACAAATAAAGATACATTTAATATTTTTTATTTAATTGAGGTATTTAACGTGTAATTTCTGAACCGACTGATTATATCATCATTAGGTCGGGCATAATGAAAATTGTTTTTATAGAAATGATTTTTCATCTTCCCTCCATGAAAATGAAGGTACACTTCCTCTAAATATAACCTTTCCCATCAATAGAACCATTAATGTAATTATAACATAAACGTATAATCCAAACGTATATTAAGACGTGGTGCTAAATAAAAAGGAGAATACACCATTAATCACGCGCTCTAAGACAAAATCTTTGAAAAATATCAATTTTACTTGATTTAAGTCATTTGATCAGTGATCCAAAACCTTTCTGGTAAAAATGCATAGTATAAAAAAAACTACATCGCAATCAGTTACGCGGTTCCAGAGATCTTATACAACAGAAATACCGTCAAAGATACATACAGACTTAAATTTTATTTTATAAGTATTATTTAACTTATATATTTATGTATATGTAACTATATATTTATTGATAGTGAGTTTAACATTTTTCGTGTGGTTAAGGTTGTTGACCTCAAAATAGATTAATTTTAAAAAAAACATTGCGGTGACGTGTGCACTCTAATACCCTAGTTACAGCTTTTTAGGTTTGGCGTTAACAAACACACATTATATTTTATTTAATACCTATATGATGATGAAAACAAATCTGTTCGTCTTTACAACTTTATGTCCATTAAAATTTCTCTACACTGAGTCGACTTACACAGAAGGATACGAGGACAATGGCTTGAGTAAATATACATAGCTATTCTGTGTCCAGGCTATCAATGACCATGTGAAAAAATAACCCTATCCTCGAAGGTAAAATAAAAAGTCTAAATAAATCTACAAAAATAAATTAGAAGAATGTTCCAGAGTGAATTTTAAATTTGAATGCCAAATTTAATCCTAGGATGGAAAAGGGTGTGTGGATAATTATCTGACAGCAAACAAACGTTCGGTTATATTAAGTAGAAGAGAAATGTGCATCAATTATTTAAGAATCTTTACATCAGAAACTTTTTCTTTAAATTTTTAACAGGAAAAAAAACTTGTGCTTAGTTACACATTTATTGTTTTAATTTTATCATATTAAATAATTTGAGTAATTTTAACGCATAGTTACTAACGATTAGTTAATTAACCTCCTCATAACTAGACCCTCTAACGCAACGTTTTTCAACCGGTGTGGTGTGGTGTGGTGCACTGGTATGCTGTGAGGGGTCATTCGGTATGCCACAGCAGTTTGGTGTGGGGGGGGGGGGGCAGGAGATCTAAGAGAAGTCCGAAAAAAAATTTTAGAGCCAAAAATAAATCTTTTTAGATCCATGATCAACACTATTTTTTTTAATAACACACTTATTATAATTTTACCTATTTATCTTTTAAACACTATCTTAATACTGTTTTAGTTTTTTTTAATGGTATGATCTCGCCATTGATGTTGTGACTTGACAATTTTATTGCCTTGTTCAGTGTGCCGTGAGTTTAAAAAGGCTGAAAATCGCTACTCTAACGTGAATGTCTGTACTTTATTGTTCATTAATAATTCTAATGTTTTGACAAATAATACAACATAAACCATTTTGTTCTGTAATGTTTTTTAATTTATTTTAGACCCTAGCATTTCGGCATCAAGGGAGTTTCACTAGCATTCATCTGAACGGGGAAACAACATTAGGAGCAATATATTCTCATTGCGTTTGGACATCTTGCAGCCACCATAAATATTGGCATGTATGTAACCTAACCTAACCTAACCTAGTTTACAAAACCTAGCTCCTTGGACGTAAGAAATGGGACAGGCTCTAGACCAGGGATAGAGAAACTTTTCTGACCAGTTTCCAGTTAAGAACTACAGTCTGGTGTGCCAACTTTTATTTAAGTTTTTTAAATGATTATTTATAAAATCAGAAATTAATTAATATTAAGTAATGTAATGAATTGCTCAGATCATATTGCAAATATTTTAATAATGCCTAAATTTTAAAGAAGGAAAATTTATCAAATTTTAAAATTGAGTGTCTCAGGACATTGTTATTTTCAACAACTTAAAAAACATTAAAGTAACACCTTTAGTGAGAAAAACGACGATAAATTGATATACAACTGTGTTAAACTCAGAAAACATACTTAATAATTTTCATATTATTTTGAATAATGTTTTCTTATTTGACTAACCAAGATATTTATGTTCGGTTCATAACTTGTCTTCACAGCACACAGGATGTACCTAAGTACAAGCCAAGACGATTTCTAACCGTTGGCTTCACAAAGTTCATCGTGACATGACATTGAATGGCATGCCTTTCGAAATATTATTGACTTCAAAAATGTTTACCACTTTGGGAAAAGTTTAATCTAATGTTTATTTTAATTTTGACGTGCCACCCAAATTGTGTTCTCTTGCCATAGATTTGCTCTCCCTGGTCTAAACTCAAAACCCACGAACAAATCTCCATCGGCCGTAAACCCCACTTCACCTGCTATAAAGATGTAATTTCAAATAACGTTTAACATGGTATGAATTGTCTGTTATAAAGAATCCTCTTATTCTTTACGAGTTTGGCTAAGTAGTAGTTCGGAGAGCAATATATAATAAAATTCCCTTTGTTTTTTTTTTTAGAATGACAAGAAATATTATTTAGGTTTTGTGCTCCACAGCTGAAACAATTATTTTATTTTAATAGATCTACATATACAGGAACAAATAAACGTAAAGTTTTGTGTTGATAACAAAGTGGTGGCCAAAAAAACCTGAACCCATTTGTTTTCTTGCTAATTTTTTGTATTCCACTCAATTCATGGCTAGTAAATTATGATACTTTTAACTTATGTCATTGTTTCTAATATTACTTTTAATTCTAAATACAAATCTGTTGTTAGATTTTCATTGTCAAAATAGTTTTTGTGGTACAGTTATCTGAACACAAGAAAATGTAAATTTCATTGAGGTTTCATGCAATCATCAGGAAATAAAAAATTAAATTTATTGATATTTAATATAATCTTTATTTTTAAAATCATATAATAGATTGAACACTGTTGCTGTTGACTGTTGCTTGTCCATATGAATGTTTAAACACCAATATCTTATGGGTGATAGCATGGCCGGATTTAAAGGGAGGTGACATGGGCTTCAGTCGAGGGGAACCCACCCCCCCAATACCCACATAAATGGCAATTTGTGTTCTTAATTATATTAATGGTAAATTTGTTTTGGCCCAACCAAACCAGAAATGTTAGTAAACTTTTACAGTTATATTATTTTACAGCATTTAGTGTTCAGATTTGACTAGATATACAGAGTGTTTCAAAAATATCTGCCCAAACTTAAGCCACATTATCTGTGGACAGAAATAAACAGAAAACCTAGTAAAAATGGTCCGTTAAATTCCTCCTGTTTCACTAAGTGAAAGTTGAGGTCAGACGCAACAGCGCCGGGAGTACGCAGCCGTAAGTACGTCCGTGTACAACAAGTTGCATATCACTAGGAGGGCAGGCGTGCCCGGCAGCGAGCAAAGAAAGTGTCTGAATGGTGAGCGCGCATCAAATGCAACCGACAGATACTGTTGTGACGAAATCTACCTATGATGTACCCCCTAGTAATATGCAATATTTTGTACATATACGTGCTTACAGATGCGTACTCCAGGTTTTGTTGAGTCTAACATACACTTAGTACTACAAGACGACTTTTACGGACTTTATATTAAACTAGCGGACCCGACAGACGTTGTCCTGCCCGAACGTTGGCTTTTCGTTTGGGTGGCATAATTGATTTCGATAATAAAACAAATACTATGTGATCATCACAATTACAAATTCACAATGAACTCCAATTAGTGAGTTTCATAAATATTACAAATTCAGTGTTTGTCAAAACAACATACAAAATAAAACATCTGTTCATTTTTGGCATTTCGCCCACAACTCCACAAATATCAGCTGTATCGAAAAACAAACATAACTATGAATTATTCTCAGAAGTTCAATTATTCATGAACTTTTCAGAAGGTTTTAACGGTCAATTATTTATGAACTTATGATTTTTTTAACGGTCAATTATTAATATTATATTCATTATTATAAATATTGGGGGTGGGGGGGGTGAAAATTTTGAGGTTACATGTTCTGATATGCAAAAAAATTCTCTACAAAATAAAAAAAATAAAAAATCTATTGCAGCGCCACCTACCGGGTCCAATTGTGAATCTAAACCATCCACGGACCCACTCAAACACACACAAAAAATTTCATCAAAATTGGTCCAGCCGTTTTGGAGGAGTTCAGTGACATACACACGTACAGAATAATTATATATATTAAGATAAGTTACATTAACACCCTGTTAGAAGGAGCCCCGGTAATCCCAAATTCCGAATAATCTGAGCACAACTTTCGGAAAACATGGTTCAAAAACAAAAAAAACTAAGATAAATGTAACTCACAAGTGATAATAAATGCTAAATCCTTACATGTTGTAGTCAATATTGTGTTTTACTTTATCTAAAAATAATTATATCACTTTAAACAATATAACATGATGAATACATATTAGGTGTTTTACATCAATTAGTGAATGAAAATTTTATAAAATTCATTCCAATAGTAATTTAAAATTTTGTAAAAGAGTACTCTGGTTTCCCTTAAAAAAAACAGTATTCTCCCTCTTAATCCAAAATTTATATAATCCGAACAAATTTCGGTCCCAATTAGTTCTTATTAACGAGGTTCTACTATGTATATATATGTAAACATTGTTTGTGATATACTTGTTGCTACTGTTGAACCGTCAGACCTTCGTTACCTTGTAGTTGTATGTATTTACAGTTCTCATTCGGAATGTGGGAACACAATTAATGCAATGTCACTTCTACGCAGAACATATCGGAATGTTCGAGGCCTCCTGCTGACGTTAAACGAGTGCGGCGTCATCGCATGTATATACCAGATACCAGAATTTATCAGATTTACCAGATTAAGACATGAAATGTTATTTAAATATTGAGTCCCCCACTGCATATGATATTTACTATAGGGGGTGGGGATGAGGGAGGACGCATTTTATATGTAATATACCCGAATTCGCTTGAAAGGAGAGTGGTGAACCATTTAGTAAAAAATTCACCCTCAGTAGACCCGACTAGGATTTGAATCCCGATCTTCCCATCATATGTAGGCCAGTCTAAACACGTTCGTGACACCTTAGACCATTTGGTCACTGAAGCGGGTTCCATAGATATGAATGCAGCCCTGCGTGACATGATTGCCCCAGTCCTAAAACTCGGGGGAGGGGGGTAGGATTATTTTGTCTGGGAAAAGTAGGTAAAATACAGTAAATTTCAAAACAAAACCTAGAAAACACTGGAATATTTGAGAATTTGGGACATTTATCTGATAGTAGACCTTCGCATGGAAGAAAGATCTAATTGTAAGACCAGGCGCGCCATTGTGTTATCCTTTGTGATCTCCCCATTCACCCTCAAACACTGGTCTGCATAACGACTAAATAGCAGTCATCTTGCGTTAACCAACAATTACATCACTCTAGATGACGGGTAGATCGGGGTTATAATCCCAGTCGGGTCTAATGAAGGCGGTTTTTCATATATTTTTCCTACTCTCCTTCCATGCAAAAGCCGGTAGATTACTTCTAAAAGGCATCCTTCCTCATCCTTACCGCATTAGAGTAATTAGCATATATTCGTATAACCTGAACAGGTACTAATTAAGTCGAGTTGATTAGAAAAAACTCTAACCTCGATGCTTGTAAAATTATTAATACACTTTGGGTTATAGCACTTGGTATTTTATTGTAATCCTCTGGACGTCCGGTGTTTGGATCCTGATTGGCTCAATGTACGCCTTTATTGTTCTTGATATGTATGTGTTACCTCTTCTTGGGTGCTATATTATATTGTGTTGATACGCTTGTGTTACCTCTTCTTGTGTGCTATATTATATTGTGTTGATACGCTTGTGTTACTTCTTCTTGTGTGCTATATTATATTGTGTTGATACGCCTGTGCTACCTCTTCTTGTGTGCTACCTCTTCTTGTGTGCTATATTATATTGTGTTGATACGCTTGTGTTACTTCTTCTTGTGTGCTATATTATATTGTTCTTGATACGCCTGTGTTACTTCTTCTTGGGTGCTATATTATATTGTGTTGATACGCCTGTGTTACTTCTTCTTGGGTGCTATATTATATTGTGTTGATACGCCTGTGTTACTTCTTCTTGTGTGCTATATTATATTGTGTTGATACGCTTGTGTTACTTCTTCTTGTGTGCTATATTATATTGTGTTGATACGCCTGTGTTACTTCTTCTTGGGTGCTATATTATATTGTGTTGATACGCCTGTGTTACTTCTTCTTGGGTGCTATATTATATTGTGTTGATACGCCTGTGCTACCTCTTCTTGTGTGCTATATTATATTGTGTTGATACGCTTGTGTTACTTCTTCTTGGGTGCTATATTATATTGTGTTGATACGCCTGTGCTACCTCTTCTTGGGTGCTATATTATATTGTGTTGATACGCCTGTGCTACCTCTTCTTGTGTGCTATATTATATTGTGTTGATACGCCTGTGCTACCTCTTCTTGGGTGCTATATTATATTGTGTTGATACGCCTGTGCTACCTCTTCTTGGGTGCTATATTATATTGTGTTGATACGCCTGTGTTACTTCTTCTTGGGTGCTATATTATATTGTGTTGATACGCTTGTGTTACTTCTTCTTGGGTGCTATATTATATTGTGTTGATACGCCTGTGCTACCTCTTCTTGTGTGCTATATTATATTGTGTTGATACGCCTGTGCTACCTCTTCTTGGGTGCTATATTATATTGTGTTATATGCTTGTGTTACTTCTTCTTGTGTGCTATATTATATTGTGTTGATACGCTTGTGTTACTTCTTCTTGGGTGCTATATTGTATTGTGCTGTATTCGGGCGCCACGTATCCTACCAGTTTTTATGATTAGGTTATTATTATATATGAAATAGATATTACATTTCCAAATTTAGATTTAGATTTATTGAGATCCGTATTTATTGTTTTTAGCATAGAATAATTACTATTATCCTTAAATCGTTTACGCTAAAATCGAATTGGCATGCATTTCACACATATACCCTATTTGACTGCCAAAAAGCAAGTCAGACTGATTACGGTGGAAGTGTGGGGAACACGAGTTAAGGGCAGTGTGTTTGCAGTTTTTATAGAAAAACATTTATTTAACCAAAATAAATAAAATATTGCTCCGGTAGACACATAGAGTTTAATTTTATTCATATGGTGATACCAACAGATGTTGAATATCTGTCATGAGCATTGGATGGTAAACTTTTTAAATGAAGAGAAAAAGTTGTCATTAAATTCCAGGACACCCTTGACAGATATTCAAGAACTGTTGAGGTCAGTCACTATGTGAATAAAATTACTCTTTTGGAGAATTATTTTATTTATTTCAACCGAAATAATATTTTGATTTAAAAACTGCAATAAATACTGCCCTTAACTCGATGACCCTATACTCCCACCTTAATGCACCTCCAGACCGATTGACTAAGACTTTGAGTCTTCAGGCTGGCTCCACCAATAGCAAGTCAACCCTGTACGATTTCTCTTTTCTGAAGAAACATGTTAAGGGCTACGCTTTCCCTTTAAAAACTAGAGAAACCCAGTAGATGGGCTGAGTATTTTTAAGACAATTTCTTTCACAAAGTTTGTGTTTTTTTATTTCGGGGCAGTAAGGAACTACCAAAAGAACATACAGAGTTTATGTGACTGCCAACTCTCCTTATCCTGGGTTGTGAAAAAAGAATAAAGATATGACCAAATCATACTATTTTGGGGAAGATAGGGCTATAGGCTTAGAGATAAAACTAGAAAATATGTCGTCACCTTACAATATTTGCATCTTTCATGACGCAACCTTAAACATTCCCCAAAAGTCTCCTCACATTCTTTTTTTTTAACAGTTGTAAGCATTGCTTCCCCATAGCTTCTACTCTCTACATAACATATTGTAGGTTATGTCCATGGTCATAAAAGAAAGAGCCAGGGTTTCCTTTAAAAACGAGTTAAGACACGCCACAGTGATGTCATAAAATGTCGAGCGAGGTGAAGGGAGAGTTTTATTGGCTGCGTAATTCGCTAGGTGCTCTCTGGGGACAGAACAACCTTCTTTAAAGTAGGTCAACATTTACAGTACACTTCACTTGAAATTTTTTACTGGATGTTGGTGTGCGTGCTCGTTTGAGATACTTTGGGGAGTTGGGGACTTGCAACAAGCCTCTAGTCTGACACGTGTTTCAGAGATACGATACCGTCAGGGTAGGCTTATGAGACTAAAGTGGGGTTTCCACGTGCAATGATTATTGGCGCCAGTAGCATGCCAGTTTAATGGCACCAGTTTGTGTTTCTACATTCATCAAACATTTTTATACTGGCGAAGTATTCAACATGGCGTCAACTGCCGTAGTTAATGCAAGTATTGATGTCGTAGTGCATATCGTGTCTTTAGAACTCCAGAAAAAATTAAAAAGAAAGAAGCGAAAGCATAGATTATGGGTTCGTAAATGGATTTCGAATACTACGTATTTTGGCCTTTGCAGCGCTTAGACTAAATTCTGTGACTGCATTGGACATAACCTCGACTATTTTTCTCAATGCCTCGTCTCTTTTATTTCTGTCATTATAAATGAAGAAATGTTGTGGTTACACAAGCATGGATACTGTTCATATGCCTCCAAGAACATTATTATATATTTTGTTGATCATTTATTTTATAGTGTCGCCATCGTTCGTAAGAAAAACTATTAGCAATTTAAACACTGTTTATAAACAAACAAGATACTGGCGCCAAAAAGTTCAACTGCTCCTTACTTTACTGGTGCTATGATTATTGGCGCCAGTCATATGGCGCCAGTTGAATTAACATGTTTCCATATGCCACTAAACTGGCGCCAGTCGAGTGGCGCCAATAATCATTGCATGTGGAAACCCCGCTTAAGGGCCAGTTTCATAGTCAAGACTAGTACGCCTCAAGTGCTGAGCTATACTAAATACAGGACGACACATACCTAGACCATAATGGAATGGGCCAGTTTCATAGCCAAGACTAGTACGCCTCAAGTGCTGAGCTATACTAAATACAGGACGACACATACCTAGACCATAATGGAATGGGCCAGTTTCATAGCCAAGACTAGTACGCCTCAAGTGCTGAGCTATACTAAATACAGGACGACACATACCTAGACCATAATGGAATGGGCCAGTTTCATAGCCAAGACTAGTACGCCTCAAGTGCGGAGCTATACTAAATACAGGACGACACATACCTAGACCATAATGGAATGGGCCAGTTTCGCTTTTGAAACGAGTTCAGGTAGGTGTCGTCTTGTATCTAGTATAGCACCGCACTTGAGGCGTACTAAGTCTAACTATAAAACTGGACTTAAGTCTCAACTAAATCTTTTACTGAGCATCGAGAAAAGTACAAACAGTTTGTAGGTCTATAGTGTTTAACATTTTCAAACAATAACAGTAAGAAAATTATAATTCAATTAAATGGTTGATAATTTAAACATATGTATAATTTAGATATAGTAAATAGAAAGACTTGAGACATGAAATAGGTGAACCCATCATTTTTAGAAAAGAATTTGTTATTGAACTGAAAACAAATCTGGTTATAAACAGTTTTAAGTACTGAAGAGAGCTGTTCAATGTATTCAGGAAAAGCGTTGTTATCGGCTAAAATAGATTTGGCGATATTGATGGTTTAACAGGAAAATTGGTGGGAAATTTGTGGAAAATGTATGGATTGAGTATTAAAAAAATGCCCCAAGCCCCAGGCTGCAAACAGTAGTGGATGTGAAAGTAATATTTATTTTAAGTCGATATTTATCGTTCACGTTTTGAACATAAAGATTTTATCAGCCACACGATTTACTAACTAACTTAAGGTAGGGTTACACAACCAACTGTAAACATCCAGCTTGTGTAATGTCAGTTATCGAGCCTCGAGCTTTCTTTCTAAAACAGACATTGCTATAAGTTTTGGACTACTATAAATTTGGTTGAAGCCTAATAATATAATATATTGTTTTTAAAAGTTTTGATCCATCTGGATTAATATTTTTTTTAAATGTATTTCATTTGTAAGATTCTGTTTTTATAGCGTCTCATTTCAGTTATTAGGTTGACAATTTATATTAATGTAGCTTAATATTTTATTTTTATTTTTGCTATGATTAAATCATCACCAAAGATTTAAAACTTCTGGTCATGGTCGTCAGCCCATAATGGGGTCATATCAATCGAGCGGCCACCGTCTGTTAGAGAAGATCTCGCCAACTTCTGTGGATATAGGGTGTCACAGTGGCCGTTAATCTGAGTTTGGTCTAGTTTCCCATCACCAACAAACTAGGCTATATGAGCCACATATGCTAGTTAACTGGTTGTATTAAGAGTGTATTTTCCTAACTGGTTACCTAATATTCCTCCATTAAAATGCAGGTACGTTTCTTATTTATTCTATCTTCTTAATTTGTACTTTATTAGGGAAGTTTAATACTGATATCCCAGATAAGTAAATAAGAGACTGTTTGAAAAATATTGAGTGCGTGCGAAACTCTCTTAACTCGGCTCTCAGCTCATCTCACTTGCAGAACTATCTTAATTCCAACTGTCAGGTGTACGTGCGTGGCTACGCTCCGATGGGCTATGGGAGCCTCGAGAGCGGTGTACGTCTGTTCTCCAAATAAGTGGATGCCGGCAGGTGAGCTATCACCTTTAAAAGTGTCTGACTGTCAGACTAGAGACGGTGTTCATGCTGGTTGGTTCACTTCACAAACTCTCAGTATTGCAACAGGGGGTGACCCTATCTTAGTTAAAACACCCACCGCCTTGTTATCATCCGCCGAACACGAACTAAGCCCTGATTTTTACAGGAGTCCATCCCACTTACAACCACCAACATTGATTGAAAAGCACTAACACTTGGAATTATAAAATTACGTCTTATGTGATTCACTAATAAATAAAGTTAATCTAAAAAGTTATCAAAAGCTTCCAATACTTCCTTATGTATAATTTATCCTTTACATTATTAACTAAACGATCTAAAAATGTAAATAGAATTGTAATATTTTTTCCCGTCATTATGGCAACATGAATTTCCAGTTTTCAAATAACGGACTTTCTATGAAAATCAGACTGTAGCTGACATTACCAGAGGCAGGGGTAGCTTAGGCAAACCCGCAAAGAAGACGTGTAGCTAGTAATGACTACGTGCTACGGTGCTTCATCAAGATTTAACTTTCCGCGAGTTATTTTATCTCTCATATTACTATTTTTTTTTTAATTTGAAACTGGAATTAGTTTCAAAAAATTACTAGATTATGGATACTTAAAAATAACTTGTCTAGTTTTGAGAATGTAAGTGCTCTTGCACTAGACATTACTGGGAGGAGTTGAGAACTAATTTAATTTGTGTTTGTGTGTAGTGTTGTGCGACGTGACTCATTACCCGTCCAGATGATCCGAATATTTACACTGATACGACAGGGATAGGGAGGATTGAATTGAGATTAAATGTACCTATATAGGATAGCGAGAAATAATTTTGAAAAACTCAGCAAATTAGGTTCATTCTTTGAGCAATGTTCATAAATTGGTGGAACAAATCAAATAGTTATTCCACTTAGGGTCGGTCTTATGACTACCAGATAAATTTTGCTATCGGGAGATTAAAGTTAGCGACCAGATAGAGGTTATCAGCCACTTTAATATTTTACGCGTATTATGAACTGAATTTATTTGTCAGATAGCTATTTGTAGAACAAATATATTTTTTATGCATAAAACGCATGGTTGGTACTGTTTTTACTGGTGCGCGCATGCGTATGAACCCTGCTGCTACCACCACAACCTGGCTAGTGTCTACAACGCTCAACATTTGTTAAATAATGGCGGCTAAACGAGTACGAGGAAACAGATGGCGTGAAGTGGGTGCAGAAGCTAGGTTGTCTTGAAAGTACTAATTTCGGTATCTGCAAAAATGTGGTCAATAGTTTGGTAAAACATTTACAAAATTTAATTTAAATTTAAATAATTTGTTCTTATATAACTATAACTCTACAAATAGCTTGTCAGTTTTTATAAAAGTTTGAATTAAATGTTCTAACTTTATAAGTGAACGGATATTAAGACGTGATGCTAAGTATTATTATTCTAACTTTATATATAGTTAGAGCCTGGGCCTGTACTTACTAAACACGCGAATCAAGATTTTAACCTAAAAACAAATTCTGATAGGCGAAACCTCATTAAAAACAACGCGTCAATATGGCAACAACCATTTTAACTTTCCGATAAAAGTTATCAGGTACTTAAACCTCCTGATAAAACTGTGATGGATAAATACATTCTGTCAGATAAATGCTGTATGGCAGTCATGAGACGTAATTTTAACATATCAACCAGATAAAAATATTTATCGGCCAGATTAATATTTATCAGGAGTCATAAGACCTGCCTTTTTAGTAGAACGAGTATCTCTCACTTTAGTTATTGAATTACTTCAATAGAATGTAAATATTTAAAGTCATTAGCTGACACCAGCTCACACTAATTGTGTTTGTATTGAATATTTTTAATATGCTAGGCAATGTTTTTGACTATTTATTAACTCTTATATATTGATGTATGAGTTGATGAAGTATTTTATGTTTGTATTAACTTGTTATATTAACTATACACTAATGTTTTCTTAAAGTTAATGATTGTTTTTCAACATCATGTTATATCTTTGATCAATCGACTTCAAAAACATAACTTTGAAAAAAATATTCTTCATATTTAAAAATAAATAATCTAACTCTTAACTATTATTCAACTACTCCTTACTTGAGATTTGATAGCTAAGAATGTTTTCTAAAAGGTTGACTATAAATAAGTAGTGGTCTCTTAAAACATGTTACTTCTAATGGAAAAATTATTTAAATTCAACACCAATACATCCAATGGAAACATAATTAGCTAATATAATATCCTTCGATTCCACAAATGGCCCCTATTAGATGAATCTCTATAATAACATTTTTAATTTTATTCCATATTGTTTTATAAATTAAACCTTTTTTCCCTTACCTCGCTTTGAACTTTAGTCAGATTAGACAGATTTATCTGATTGACAAACCCTTACTTCACCTCTGACAAGACCTGTTTTAATCACAACTTGTGAATTTGTGGAATGCCAGGCCTTCACCGTGGTTCGGATTCCACATTAAACTGTAGGTCCTCCATTTCATTTCACAATCGCCCTGCCATTACACATTAACTTAAGTGCGTATAACCCTAACGGGTAGTAGGCCTAAGACGTGATGCTAATAATAATAATAATAATAACAAAGATTTTATTTTAGGTTTATTAATCGTGTAAATTTTCAACTCTTTATTTCCCAGACCCGATTCTAAAACTTTATTTTCTTGTATTTCAGAAACCTTTGGTTTTAAATAAATATTTCAAATAAATTCGTGTATCTTTAATAGCCTACAACTTTGTAATGATAAGATTTTTCTATCTCAAAGAGTTGCGGAAGTATGACAAAAAAATAATCAAAACTTTGGATACGCCCCCATGTGTAAAGATTCCTCTAAGTCTTTTCCGCAGGAAATTAAATACGCCATTTTGTTTGAAATGTCAAACTGTGCCTACATACGAGCTTTAATCAAAATTCTTTGAAACAATTTCGGGAAAACTATTTTTTTTCTTTTTTGATCTGTAAGTAAACTATTCTTAACTTTAGGGTATACCGCTGATTTTTTTTAAAAACTCTGTGAAACCGTATGAAAAGCCTAGATACCAATTTTTAGCCCAATTGATACAATAATTTCGGCTCTATACCGAGTACCAAACAAACAACATTGCGAAAACCACTTTTTCTGGTTCAGGAAGTCATGAAACGTCGACATAAATAAAAAAAAAGTAATTCTATTATTTTGACGATCAAAATACTTCTTTACTCCTAGGGTTTGCATTAAAAGTAAAAAAAATACAAATAACACAAAAATCACTCCATAGTAAACTACCTTCAAATTATTATTCTATACAAACGAACACACATTCTTATGTATCATGTAAAACACTATCAATGTTAAAGGTATTTTTGAAAATTTTCAAATTTTCAATAAACTACTCTTATTTTTTAGGGATGGAATGTATATTATAATATAAAATAGTTTACATATATATATATAATATATATATATACTATAGAAACAACGGGCTATGATCATTAAACATCTCAATATAAAGTTTATCAAAATCCACAACAGTTTCGGCTGTAGATCTAGGGAGAAAAAGACATGGTAACACCCAAACAAAATTGTAAGACCCACTTTTGGGTTCGTGGGTACAGTTACATTAAAGTCATGAGTCATGACATAAAATGTTCACGATTATAATACTTTATCTATATGAGAAAGTAAGATAAATACTTGGTGCAGCAGTGAGTGTCGCTTAACCTCGGTTTGCCAGCCCTGCGATAGATAGCTTACACTCGTGGAACTGCTTAGTATCTTACTACCCATTCAGGTTACACACGTGTATATTAATTACACAACTGTGTTAGGGATTAGGAAGGATTAACTTAGAAGAATTGAACCCTCATTTGTGTCGAGGGAAAGTGGAAAACCAACTAGGAAAAACAACCTACTGTACATCCAACCGGGATCGAACCCTATCTCCCTATCCTCGGCAGTCTAGTCCAACACGAGATTAGTGCGTTAGACCACGGGGCCACCGAGGTGGGTACGTATTAACTAGATATTCTAATGGGCTAGGGATGAGTAGGGTTGAATTTGGAGGAAGTGTGTCCTCATTTTCATTGAGGGGAAGTGAAAAACAATTTAGGGAAAAAAACCTTAGTATACCTGGCCAGGATTTGAACCTCAATCTTTCCATCATCGGAAGCCCAGTTTGCAGTGAGAGTGACGTCTTAGACCATTCAACCACCAAAGCGAGTCACTCTATGCAGTCTATAGTTAGTTTTAACATTTAACTATTTGGTAGAAGATCCAGGACTTTTTTAAAGTAAAAGTTCATGATTTTAAAATAATAATTGTTTGAAACTTCCAAAAACATTTTATGTGAAAGAACAGTTATAATACGTTTATTGAAGTTTTATTACTAAAGTTTGAGAATTCAATTAAACATTCTAACTTTTATAAGTTCTGATACAATTATGTATAAAATTGTAAGCTTTCCAACAATATTTTATTTCATAACTTTGAACTGTTATTTCATAAATCTATTTGGTTTTCTAGTAATGTAATGCTTGAAATAATCTAAAAGCAATGTTAGCGTTGCTATGTCGGTAGTTTTTATCCAATACCTTTTTTTTATCAATGAGAAAATATAAAATAAGGTAGAGCCAAGACAAAGCTTTATTACCGACGGAAAATAAAACTACAGTAGGTGGTTTACCTGAATGGTTTTACACTTCCCCTCTACGCGAAAGCGGGTACATTGCATCTAAATTCAACTTTCCTCCCCTAACTCATTAGCGTGTCAGTATATAGGCATATAGCTCGAACGGGTGTAAAACGTGGTGCTAAAACAATCCGTTAATATAATATTGGTTCAGGTTTCAACATATCCTAGTATTGGGGTTGGTTCGACATCTTAGTTCAGTCGGTAGCATATATGTCCACTGAGCTGAGGTTCCCAGGTTCGATTCACGGCATGTCCGAAAAAATATCATTGGTTAAATGTGGGTTTACTCTTTCAAAGTGGTAAATTAACTATAGGGTGCTGGATGTTGAGTCGGTACTAGATTTAAGTTAGTTTATAGTTTAAAAGTCGTGTGCTGATATAGTCAGTTGGTTCAGCATGTGCACGTTAAGTAGCATGACAAAATTAAAACATTGGGGGGGGGGGGGGGGAGGGGGTTCAATCACAGGTCTGGGCAATCCTCATATTTACACTAGATGGATATTTTTTTTCCTAAATGATTTTCCACTATCCTAACAAGCCAGTGCAGTTACATTTTTTAGGTTCTACCTTTCTTATTTATACACCATTAGAATAAACAGAGTGTGTAGTAGGATATGGTAGGAAAGAAAGTTGTTCATATATCGGCATCAATACATCTTGGAACATCAACTATCGTGGATGTGTTCATTAAAAGCTTTGCGCTCTCTCACGCACAGTACCTACTAGTTAATTAAAGGTGTTTCATTCTACCTGCCTTATCCCTACTCATTTAATATAATTGAATACATTCAGATCGGACGGGAAATTAAGACACGTAACAACAAACTTCGTTATTAATTTATCTGAGGTATTTAAAGTGCACTTTCTGAACCGAGTGATTATATCAGCACACGGAATTTCTAAAGCAGAGCGAAAGGGCTTAACAATTTTATCGGGAAAGGTATTTTCACAGAACTTAAAGGGTTCTTTTACACACCACAATCGACATGGGACCGACGGCTTTACTTCCCATCCTAAGGAAGTTGTGCTACGGATGTATATCGCTCAAGAAAAATCCGTTAACCCCGGCTGGATTTGAACCCAATAACATCGGGTACTGAGGCGAGCCCTTTACCCCAAGACCACCGAGGTCGACAACAAATTTAGTCACATTTCGTAATGATTATCACTTATTGTATAACAAATTTGATATTTTCCTAAAAGGCAACCATAATAAGAGGTATTTATGCGTTGGTTTTCGTTGAACAAAATGCTATTATATTATTAGCTTAGTCATTTAGACTCTTTAAATCTAAAAATGACACCTGAGCGCTAGAATTGAACCCAAGACTTTTGGCTTAGTGTTTATATTTCATTTTTCAATTTAAAAACTATTATATTTAGATGCGGCCATAGCCATAACTAACAACTATAGTATCATTGCTATTTAATTCATCAATCAGATAAGAATGAGGTAAGGTAGCTTAGTGGAAGTGCAGCCACATTAGTGTGGGTAGGGATGAGAAAATCACTGTGATAAATGACAGGCGGAAGACCCGGTGTGCTCGGAAATGACTCGAAATCTCTATCTTCCCATCGCCAGCCACCAATGTGAACTAGCATCTATAGTATTGCATTTCTACATTTTATTATAAAATATAAAATGTTCGCCAAATACAGCTCCCACTGGATTATCTTCAGTGTTGCGTGCGCTGTCATTAGTGGAATAAATTTTCGTTATTTATCAGGAGACTGGGAATTTTTTTTTCATCCAATTTGCCTGTATCTCAGTTGATGATACCGCATTTTTTTTAGAAAAAAAAAGAGCAGTTTCTAATATTGTTAACCTAGATATATAGCCGGCAAATACACAATTTATATCCAAACCCCTTTCCCCTGTTTATTTTTGTGCCATAAATTAGTTTTATAAGCTCTGAGGAAGTTTTTTTGGGGAGGGGGGTTATAAGCCTGATTCCATGACGGTGTTAGGTGCTTGGGGTGGAGAACGGCACCCCGGAACTGATAATATATGTTCATCGCTGATTAGTCCCCAATGCAGGCAGTTTATACGTCGGGTAAGAGGTGGGGGGAAACGCCAGTAGGACAACTGCCAAAAAAACTGGGTCCCAATACATCGTGGGTTACTGTAAAAAACAACCAAGTCACAAAATAAAATTATTATTTAAAAAAAAGTTAAAAATAGATAGATGTGGGTGAAAAAAATTTCTGCGTTAATTTAAATAAAATGTTTGTTTTTTTACATGATTTACCACTGTTATTTTTTCCCCGCATCTATCTAACTAAACTTCTGGGCTGCAGGTAATTTAATTGTTCTAATGTGATTGGGATGCAAAAGGTAGTATTTGTGTCAAACGCGCCCGAAACTGAGTAGAAGGAGTATGGAAAACAAGATTAGTCGATCTGGCCGTAAATCTAACACCAACCTCCTCATCATTACCAAAAAATAGAATGGCATATAAATTCAAATTCAGATAATAGTTTAGCACGTATTGAATTCTGATTTGTCTTATTTTCTCATTTCTCAATAATGACAAGAGTTGAGATCTTTAGCTTCTGAGTAAACACAACTTTACTAGACCCTATATTTATGTGTTTTCCTTTTCCACTCGTTTTGTTTATCACTTCGGCAGATTGGTACGGTGGACAGTATTTGTATTAACTTGCTGTGGACAAGCTGTAGTTCAAGGTGACTCAGACAAGCTGTGTTTCAAGGTGACTCAGACAAGCTGTGTTTCAAGGTGACTCAGACAAGCTGTGTTTCAAGGTGACTCAGACAAGCTGTGTTTCAAGGTGACTCAGACAAGCTGTGTTTTAAGGTGACACAGTCAAGTTGTGTTTCAAGGTGACACAGACAAGCTGTGTTTCAAGGTGACACAGACAAGTTGTGTTTCAAGGTGACTCAGACAAGCTGTGTTTCAAGGTGACTCAGACAAGCTGTGTTTCAAGGTGACTCAGACAAGCTGTGTTTCAAGGTGACTCAGACAAGCTGTGTTTCAAGGTGACTCAGACAAGCTGTGTTTCAAGGTGACTCAGACAAGCTGTGTTTCAAGGTGACTCAGACAAGCTGTATTTCAAGGTGACACAGACAAGTTGTGTTTTAAGGTGACACAGACAAGCTGTGTTTCAAGGTGACACAGTCAAGTTGTGTTTCAAGGTGACACAGACAAGCTGTGTTTCAAGGTGACACAGACAAGTTGTGTTTCAAGGTGACACAGACAAGTTGTGTTTCAAGGTGACACAGACAAGCTGTGTTTCAAGGTGACACAGACAAGCTGTGTTTCAAGGTGACACAGACAAGCTGTGTTTTAAGGTGACACAGTCAAGTTTGTTTTCAAGGTGACACGGACAAGCTGTGTTTCAAGGTGACACAGACAAGTGTGTTTCAAGGTGACACAGACAAGCTGTGTTTCAAGGTGACACAGTCAAGTTGTGTTTAAGTGACACAGTCAAGTTTGTTAAGGTGACACAGTCAAGTTGTGTTTTAAGGTGACACAGTCAAGTTGTGTTTCAAGGTGACACAGCAAGTCTGTGTTCAAGGTGACACAGTCATGTTGTTTTCAAGGTGACACAGACAAGCTGTTGTTTCAAGGTGACACAGACAAGTTGTGTTTCAAGGTGACACGTATAAGTGTGTTTCAAGTGACACAGATGAGTGCAAACGGGCCTGTGTAACATGCTCAGGTTAGTATGGTGTGATGCTGACCAGGTTGAGTGGTGAACAACGGTTTGTTTCAAGTTATCTTTAGACAAATATCCGTGTCAGTATTAATCGATGATTGCTTCCCATGGAGGTGCAACAGCTGGAATATGTGGTGACAGGTTACGGGAATGCTGGGTGATGTTATTCGTTCATAACGATATAGGGGGCGAAACTCCAGTTATGTATCGTTTGAGTATTTGTTACCAACATTAGTTTATAACAATTTGCCGTTGTAATAAAATGTATAAAATACTATCTCGCATGGTCTAAGGCGTTACTTTCGCAATAGACAAGACTGCCAAGATGGAAAAATTGTGGTTCGATCCTGGTTGGGTGTACTGAGGGTGATGTTTCCTAAATGGTTATTCCACTCTCTATTTATCTACGCAAATGTAAATACACTTCCTCTTTATTCAACCTACCTTATCTCTAACCCATTAGCGTAATTAGTCCATAAGCTGTGTATAACCCGAATAGGTAGTAAGACGTGGTGCTAAAAAAATATATATCGCATATTATTTAAATTATTTACTTTATAAATATAAATATAACTTTAGTTCAATTTTTGTGATTTTGTTTTGACCTTCCCCTTTTAAAACCTCACGGACAATCTGCATATTTACACTGATGAGTTAAGGATGAGGATGGTAGAATTCTGAAAATGTCTCGCTGCATTTACGTAGAAATATATTGAAAGCCCATTAAAAAAAACTTAAAATACCCTTTGGAGTTCCGAATCCCAACCTTCTTGGTACTGACGGTCTATACAAGAGGCGATGTACTCTTGTTGCCGCGCCCTCACCGATGTGAATTGTCTGTTATTAAGGACAGGAAGGGTAGTACTGGAGAGGGGATGACAAGACATCAGTAATAGATTCCATTTGGGCAACCACCCTTATTCGAACTAGATTTCCAGATAAATAAATACAGTCGATTGGTAGAATGACAACGTGAGCCCCAGTTTGGACTATTTGTAGCAACATCGTAAAGCCCCAAAGCGAGATATTTTGACCTGGAAAATGGTGCATTCATCATCACTATTTCAAGAGCCTACTTAAATGCCGATAGCTCAAACAGTTACTAAGACGTTGTGAACGAAATAAATTAAAAATTAAAACACCTAAGATCTTAAAACTATATTCACGGAGCTTTAAAAAAACAAATTGGTCAAAAATGCCGGAATAAAGAGTATTCATATACTCGGCAGCATTTGTTAAAAATGATAAGCCTTGAGTAGACGCCAAGGAAAATTATTGATATATTATTTATTATTAGCCTAGTAATAATAATAATAATAATAATAATATAATAATAATATAATAATAATAATAATAATAATAATAATGGGTTTGTTCTCGTCATCTAAAGTTCTACTAATAGATATGTCCTCCACGTTATCCATCCCTCTATTAATAATGTAAGTTTTCCCTTCACATTGTATTTATACTTTACTAACTATATGACGTCATCCCCGTGGTATTTCAATCTACTAATACCTATAGGTATTTCCTCCACGTGGTATTTCAATCTACTAATACCTATAGGTATTTCCTCCACGTGGTATTTCAATCTACTAAATTTCCTATAGGTATTTCCCTCCCTGGAATTTCAATCTACTAATACCTATAGGTATCTCCTCCACGTGGTATTTCAATCTACTAATACCTATAGGATTTCCTCCACGTGGTATTTCAATCTACTAATACCTATAGGTATTTCCTCCCCGTGGAATTTCAATCTACTAATACCTATAGGTATTTCCTCCCCGTGGAATTTCAATCTACTAATACCTATAGGTATCTCCTCCACGTGGTATTTCAATCTACTATAATAGGTTTGTCCTCCACGTCAACTCTCACTCAACTTCTACTAAAAGTTTTTCCCTCCAAGCTGTGTTCCACTCCACCAATAATGACCTTGTTTGAAATGATACTAACGTGACTTGTATTATTATGTTCCAGGACGATGATGAGCTCACGCACTCCGGGCACTGCCGCGTGCCGCCCACCCCCACGCCCCCCGGCTCTCCCTTGGACTCCCCGCTCATGGCCCCCGCCCCCGCGTTGCCGCCCCCAGCACACTACATCTCGTCCCTGCGAGCCTCCTCTCGCCGCAGTCCAGGGGGTGTCAGTCCCGACAAGGAGAGGGATCCTCTAGCAAGGTACCACCATCATTTGAAGAGTTGAGAAACTTTCGTGTAACAATCAGTCAAGTCCACAAATTATTTAAAACCGCACAAAGGGTTTGTTTAGCATTCATGTTGATCGGCGAATATGTGGACACTCTTATGATAAACTAAGATAACCGATGTGTTAAACATTTTTATTGTAAAAAAATATTAAAATACAGTTATAGTGCATTGAAAATTTATAAAAAGTTCAAAAAGATTGAGCATGTATAAAAAAGGATTGAATGGTTTTGAAAAATTTTCAAAAACTGTAAATGTTGAATGTTAAATAAAGAACAATCTTAAAATAATATATTCATGTTGAAAATTTAATAGGTAAAATTTGAATTTACCAAAAAATTATAAACTGTTATGATAAACTGTAAATGCACCTGACATTATTTTGATTAATTTTTTGTTAAAGAAATTACCAACACATCATCTTAATATCTTAGCTTTATAACGCTCCTTAATAATCTCCTTAGAATTATTTCTATAATGTTATTATAATTATTTACCTCAAATAAATGAAAGGATTAAATGAAATGACAATATGTTACTATATTATTAATGTACCTTTACAGGTATTGATAATATATACTAAAAGTGATTACTGCAGGTCACATGACTTGACTTATGAATACGTGAAAGTAGATCTAGTAGATTTTTATTGCTGTCAGATAATATATATTTTAGTAAGAAAATTGAGATATACAAATCCTGTTATTTGGAAAAATAAGATAAAAGTATGAATTATTTTCCCACCGCGTTTCACTTTACACTCAGATTATAAGCATAGAACTATAATGGTAAACAGGCTAGGAATTATTAAGGTATAAGTTAGAGAAAATGTGTACCCATTTAGTTGGAGAGAGTGTGGGAAACCATTGTATAAGAACACACTCGGTATACCCGGCTTGGTTTATACACCCAATTTTGTCAATTTTTGAGTGTAACGATACATTATGTTAACTTCTAAACCTCCGACCTTACACGCTTTGATGTATGTTTATATTTTGTTATTTTTTTAACTATATCTCTTATGTTCAATAAATATTTTGTTACTCTCTGGTAACTGCCTGACTTTGATTTCTTGGGAAAATAAGGTGGTTACAGAAATTATTTAATTAAATATTTATATTTTTCATAAACCATCTAAATTGTGTCACATCAAGCAATATAATATAATATCAGAATTTTAAAAAGAATAAATTTAGTTATAAGTACCTCATACATACGGGTGATGGTTTCATACTTATTTCAGTACTGAATTCATTATAATATAATTATTACCATAATTACGATGATGGTTACTATTAGTACAATTTATACATAATTTAAAAACAGTGTATGTCATAGTTTTTAGAGATGTATAAGTGCAGATACATGCGCTGTGCTCTTATAAAGTGAATAGTGATTTCCATGTGTTCCAAACAAAATTAAAATGAAACATATTACTTTTAAAACAGGTTTGAAGGCAGTTATTTTTTGTTAAAATTCCAGTTAAATATAATACGCATAAGCATAAAGTAATAAAAAAAATTGAAAATAATTTTTTTTTTGTTATATTAGGTAAGTTGAGAATATAAATTTCTATATTTTTTTTTCGTAATTTAGATGAAATATACATTAATTTGTATAAATGTTAAGATTAATTGAAAAATAAGTGGTTTGTCCATCGGCCAAGACAAAGACCAACTTCTATTTAGTTTAAGTCATCTTCAAGCCGTCGTAGCTTCGTAGCCGCATTAATAAGCTATGGATTAGGAAGATAGAAATGAGAGTAAATGTCACCTTACTTATGGGGAAGGGGAATGGGGAACCCCCAAGGAAGAATAGTCCTAAGTACACCCGGTCGGGTTTTGAACCATATCCCCATTACCAGCAAGCCACACTAATGAATTCGACATTTGTACAACGTTCTGACCGATACAAGTCTTATCAAGTCCAAGTTTGTCCTGTGTTATGATGTTCTACAGATCAGAACGCTTTGTTCAGATCTATGTGATCTTAGTCTGTGAATGCGTCCCATACCCGAATAATAGCTAACAAATCTAGAGGATGCTATGGTTCCGTTGATTGCAGGCTCTTGAGGTTTCTACGGGCGTTCTACCGCGAACTGGCGGGTAGGGACCCTGCCCATCCACCCCCTTGGGCCCCTCCGCTGCCCCCAGGGACCCTGTGTCCCGCCCACTTCCAGCCGTCCCTACAGTTGGCGGCCCTAGGGACCGGTGGCAGGGCTGACACTGAGAGTAGGGACACCATTAGACTCGACCAGATCCTATCGGCCGTCAGGGTGAGCGCAACAATGCTCAGTAACAATAAAACTATATAGTATCAATACACTACAACAATATAGTAGCAGTAAATTACAACAATAAAGTCACAAAATACATCAACATCATAAGTAATAATAGATTGCAACAATATACTATCAATATAGTGACAATAAAATAACAATAGCATACTACAACATAGATAATTATATTACAACAATATAGTAACAATACATTACACTAATATAGTAATAGTAGATTAAAACAATAAATTAACAATATAATACAACAAAGGAGTAACAAAATACTGCAACATTATAGTAACAATATATTATTAATATATATATTATTATTATTATTATTATTATTATTATTATTATTATTATTAATTATTATTATTATTATTATTATTATTAGCACCGCTCTACTATCCGTTCGGGTTATACGCACTTACGCTAATTTGTAATGGAAGGGTGATTGTGAAACGAAATGGAGGACCTACAGTTTAACGTGGAATCCGAACCACGGTGAGGCCTGGCATTCCTCATTAATATATAACAATAATAAATAATATCTTATCATAGTCACAATAGATTCCAACAATATAGTAACAATGATTACAACAGTAAATTAACGTTATACTACAACAATATGGTATCAATTAACTAATAAAATAAATTAACAATATATTATATATAACCATTCTCTAAAATATATTATATTTTATGACATTAGGTATATAGTTAAAATTGACTATAGCACTATTATAAGAATAATAGACAATTATGTCTTGGCTCTTATCAAGATAAAATAGCAACAATGGTTTTTAGCAATGTTATAACTGGAGACAGCAAAAATACACTATAAGAATATAATAAAAATAAAATAAGTTTATATTAGAATTAAAAATATAATATAAACAATAACTTTTAACAATATTGTAGCTAAAAAAGAAAACCAAATTGTGTCAATAGATTAAAGGAAATGATAAGAGTAATATCTAATTATATTATGGTAAATATATATCACAATAAAGAAGTATTATACATACAAACAATGTACAGTAAAGATATTAGAAATAAAACAGACAATAATTATTATACTGTAAGCAAACACAAAAATAAAAGTAACAATAATAATTACTAACAATATAGTAACCAAAAAAAAAACAGTAACAAGAGACTACAGATAAAAATTAATAATAGGTACTAATCAATTTTAAAAATTGAGTATAACTTTATAGTTACAGAAAACTACAGTCTTATATATTACAATATTGTACAAGAATACAATAAATATTACAATGATTGAGTAACAATAAAGTAATAGAAGACTAAAATGATGTATGTATGATAGTGATGATGAACCACAATATTAACAATGAAGACAATTAACAATTCACTATGATACTTTACACTAGACTATAACATTATACTAGCAATAAAGTCCAACAATAAAATAACGCATTTTTCCCACGAGCAGACCAGCGAGGGAGTGATGCACGATGCTCCCAGGAGGGTGGTGGTCGAAGGAGGTCCTGGCAGTGGGAAGACGACACTAGCTCTGAGGTTGTTGCACTCGTGGGCGACGCAGGACGACTGGTTGGGTCCGTCTATCCAGCTGGCGCTGTTCGTGCCTCTGAGGGAGCTAAAGGGAAGCTCCCTCGCCCACTACCTCAGTAAAGAACTGTTACCCAAGACGGCGCTAGGGGGCGGCGCCAGCCCCTGGAGCTCTGGCGGCACAGGGACGTGTGGAGGCGGCAATGGCTTCGCTCAGGTGAATCATCCGACAGCAGCTTTCATGTTCCTTCCCAGACACGCAAGCGATGTTTCCGTACTTGAATTAAACAAGCCAACTATTACCGCCCACTATCGTGGCGACTATTCAAAGGCGTAGAAAGATATCTTTCTATGAGGTGTACTCTAGAAAAATGTACTAAGCCTTTATTCAATAAAAGTTTATATACGTATATATAGATCCCCCTGGGTGGAGGGCATTAAATTGCAGGGAGGGTTCCAAACCCTAATACCTCTCGTCCTACTCCAGCGCGACTATTAGCAAAACAAGTAGAGTCTGTTCAGCGTAGGAATTGTTTTCTGAAAGGCCTTTTTCCCTACCAGAAATCTACTATAGTATAGTAGGATATGGGTAGGAAAAAATACCTTTCAGAGAGTAATTCCTACCGTGAATGGAGTATAGGTAGGTATCTGTTAAACTTGTGCGTCGTTAGGCAGCAACGTAGGTCATAGTTTTCAGTGATATTGAAATGCAAATGAGACATAAGTTGTCTTACACTAGTATTTTTTTTTGTTTAATTTTTTTCACCGTGTATGCTACATGTTCAGGTTATACGCAATTAGCAAATTTCCTTGTATTAAAAAAAAAAAGTAAAACTAAATGTCTTCTTTTTTTTTAATTTGTTGGACGTGGTTTTAACTTATTGTATTTCTAAAAAAAATAATAATCTTAAAAATCACACCAGATTGTTTCAAATTATAAATTAAGCTTTTAATGAAAATCATACGGGTAGAGCCGGAAATAGGGTGAACCTAGCTCTATCCAGGTGAAGTCCACCCTAACCAAATGTCTGGATAAAGTTGAAATAAAATTAAAGTGTTTAGCTTTTCTCAGGTAATCTACGGTACGACCGTACCTGCTTGGTTAAAAGTTAACGTTATCATAAAAAGAGGTTTTCCGAGTGTAGACCTCTGTCCTCTCAAGTCTAAACCTGAGTGTTATTCCGATTGTAGACCTGACTGTTCTCCCAAGTGTGGACCTGACTGTTCTCCCAAGTGTAGACCTGACTGTTCTCCCAAGTGTGGACCTGACTGTTCTCCCAAGTGTAGACCTGACTGTTCTCCCAAGTGTAGATCTGACTGTTCTCCCAAGTGTAGATCTGACTGTTCTCCCAAGTGTAGACCTGACTGTTCTCCCAAGTGTGGACCTGATTGTTCTCCCAAGTGTAGATCTGACTGTTCCCCCAAGTGTAGACCTGACAGTTCTCCCAAGTGTAGACCTGATTGTTCTCCCAAGTGTAGACCTGACTGTTCTCCCAAGTGTGGACCTGACTGTTCTCCCAAGTGTAGATCTGACTGTTCCCCCAAGTGTAGACCTGACAGTTCTCCCAAGTGTATATCTGACTGTTCCCCCAAGTGTGGACCTGACTGTTCTCCCAAGTGTAGACCTGACAGTTCTCCCAAGTGTAGATCTGACTGTTCTCCCAAGTGTAGACCTGACTGTTCTCCCAAGTGTGGACCTGATTGTTCTCCCAAGTGTAGATCTGACTGTTCCCCCAAGTGTAGACCTGACAGTTCTCCCAAGTGTAGACCTGATTGTTCTCCCAAGTGTAGACCTGACTGTTCTCCCAAGTGTGGACCTGACTGTTCTCCCAAGTGTAGATCTGACAGTTCCCCCAAGTGTGGACCTGACTGTTCTCCCAAGTGTAGACCTGACAGTTCTCCCAAGTGTAGATCTGACTGTTCTCCCAAGTGTAGACCTGACAGTTCTCCCAAGTGTAGATCTGACTGTTCTCCCAAGTGTAGACCTGACAGTTCTCCCAAGTGTAGACCTGACAGTTCTCCCAAGTGTAGATCTGACTGTTCTCCCAAGTGTAGATCTGACTGTTCCCCCAAGTGTAGACCTGACAGTTCTCCCAAGTGTATATCTGACTGTTCCCCCAAGTGTAGACCTGACAGTTCTCCCAAGTGTAGACCTGACTGTTTCCCAAGTGTAGACCTGACTGTTCTCCCAAGTGTAGATCTGACTGTTCCCCCAAGTGTAGACCTGACAGTTCTCCCAAGTGTAGACCTGACTGTTCTCCCAAGTGTAGACCTGACTGTTCCCCCAAGTGTAGACCTGACTGTTCTCCCAAGTGTAGACCTGATTGTTCTCCCAAGTATAGACATTACTGTTCTCCCAAGTGTAGACCTGATTGTTCTCCCAAGTGTAGACCTGATAGTTCTCCCAAGTGTAGACCTGACTGTTCCCCCAAGTGTAGACCTGACTGTTCTCCCAAGTGTAGACCTGATTGTTCTCCCAAGTATAGACATTACTGTTCTCCCAAGTGTAGACCTGATTGTTCTCCCAAGTGTAGACCTGATAGTTTCTCCAAGTATAGACCTGACAGTTCCCCCAAGTGTGGACCTGACTGTTCTCCCAAGTGTAGACCTGATTGTTCTCCCAAGTGTAGACATGACTGTTCTCCCAAGTGTAGACCTGATAGTTCTCCCAAGTGTAGACCTGATTGTTCTCCCAAGTGTAGACCTGACAGTTCCCCCAAGTGTGGACCTGACTGTTCTCCCAAGTGTAGACCTGACAGTTCTCCCAAGTGTAGATCCGACTGTTCTCCCAAGTGTAGACCTGACAGTTCTCCCAAGTGTAGACCTGACTGTTCTCCCAAGTGTAGACCTGACTGTTCTCCCAAGTGTAGACCTGACTGTTCCCCCAAGTGTAGACCTGACTGTTCTCCCAAGTGTAGACCTGATTGTTCTCCCAAGTATAGACATGACTGTTCTCCCAAGTGTAGACCTGATTGTTCTCCCAAGTATAGACATGACTGTTCTCCCAAGTGTAGACCTGATTGTTCTCCCAAGTGTAGACCTGACTGTTCTCCCAAGTATATACCCAACAGTTCTCACGAGTGTAGACCTGATTGTTCTCCCAAGTGTAGACCTGATAGTTCCCCTGTGTTCCAGGTCTGGAAGTGTCTAGGTCATCTGGAAGATCGGCTCCTGTTTGTGTTGGACGGGTATGACGAGGCGGTCAGTCTGTGGTGCCAAGAGGGCGGGGGGAAGGGAGGTCAGACCGGGACCAGTGGGGTGGTAGGGAGGCCCTAGGGGACGCCGTCGAGCTGCTAGAGGGAAGATTGTTCCCAGAGTGCCGCATCCTGGTGACCTGTTGCCCCGGCTGGAGTAGCGAGCTCACCCCTCTCGTCCAGCGGAGGGTGCTGCTACACGGGCTGGACTGGCCCCACGTGGAGAGATTGGTCACCGCGTACTTTGCCGGCAACAAGAAGCCGGAGTGCGCCAACAGGTGAGCCGGGACAAGTTCAACTCTTATTTCCACAGTTGGGACACTATTTGTAATAATATAACTAGTGCACCCGCACTTCTACCTTATTGTTAATAAATGGGGGAATTATTTTAACCTTCAATAAGGCAGAAATAAAGGTACACATAAACACAAATAAACAATAAATGAGAACAAGAGGAAATTAAGAGCAGTATGATTTAATAAGGCTAAGTACATAGTAAATTATTAGCACATAATCTTGGTAAGTACTATCTATAAAGATTGATATGATATAAGGTAGCATTGCATATATAATGATCTGCAAAGGCGCGTAGCGCCTAAAGGATGTGTGACGTCAGAATTAGCTAAGTTATAAAAACATCCAATACCCGTGTACATACAGGTAGTCCTAGCATTGGGCAAGGTCAAGTTCAGTTATTATGAGCACCTTAGAAGTTGGGCAAAGAACCCTTTACCAAGTGGGCAAAAGAGACAACAAGTCAAAATATTAGAATCTACGGGCCATGCCGGGTCGCCAGTAGCGCACCACAAGTTGAGCCCCCAAACGGGGCTCAGCGAAAAAAGGAAGCTAAAGTAATACAGATAGCTTGGCCCGAGCCTGAGGGGTAGCATCGGCACCTAAGCAAGATATCCCAAAAGGGGAATAAAAACTAACTAGAAAAACAAAACACGAGCCATGCCTGAAGGACAAAGACGGCCCGCAGGTTGAACACCTCAACCTAAGTTTCTGATAAACAAGTGTACCTAACTAGGCATTGTTCCCAGGTCCTCAGATAACCTGAACCATTGCTTCCCAGCAAGCTAACCTTGAAAAATGGAATAATGGTCACACTAACGCCGTCACTTGGACACAGCTTATTTGAAACAATTTTATCATGTCTTAGTTGTTGCTGTTTATTTGTACCGCGTCTTACTACCCGTTCAGGTTATATACTAATTACCAGGGGCGCCAACTTGTGAACAATATTGGGAGGGGGGTCTGGGGGCTTCAGCAGGCAAGTCTAATGCGAGAATGACACCTTAGACCATTCGGCCATTGAAGCGAGTAGTTTTTAAGTTTATTTTTCTGTTATTTCCTTGGTAGTCACTTGAGCCATGATAGAATGTACTTTAAATACAAGTGGCTTATATTTGTATTTCCCAAAACTATTTTAGCTACAACTGTTCTACCCCGCCCTGTGTCTAGGTGTGATAACTCTTTCCTTTGGTGACGTAGCAGTGTACACATAATTAAATAGAAGCTAGTGGCGTATTTTCATTCCGTACCATATAGATGTAATTATTATTATTATTATTATTATTATTATTATTATTATTATTATTATTATTATTATTAGCACGGCGTCTTACTACCCGTTCGGGTTATACGCACTTAAGCTAATGTGCAATGGTAGGGTGATTGTGAGATGAAATGGAGGACATACAGTTTAACGTGGAATCCGAACCACGGTGGAGGCCTGGCATTCCTCACATTCACAAGTTGTGATTAATACACGTCTTGTCAGAGGTGAAGGAAGGGTTTGGCAATCAGATAAACCTGTGCCGGGACCGAGGATTTAACCCCGGACCTTCAGCACAGAGGTCTGACACCTTACCCCTAGACCACCAGGTCACCCGAGATGTATTTAATGTAGCCTATGTTTCAGGGGAAATGTATAGGTAAGCAGTGTGTATATATTGTTGTTACATTCCCAAGGAGGCTGCCCCATAGTTTCATGATTATCGGTTTCCAGGTTCCTAGAAGTTATAAGTTCTAGTCAGCAAGTGCTACGCCCCCTGGCTTGTTGGCCGCTAGGTTGGCTCCTGCTCTGCGTGCTGTTCGAAGAAGACGGAGGTCAGCTCCCTGTGGACACCCTAGACGTACACCAGGCCCTGTTCAAGTGCCTTATCCGCCGCAGTTTGATCTGCAGGGGGGACGTCAACCTTGTGGCCTCCTCCTCCCCGGACCTGCCGGGTCACTGTAAGAAGATGCTCGCAGAGTTTGGGAAGCTCGCTCTGGCCTGCGTCAAAGAGGAAAGGTGAAAATAAACACTGCCGTGTCGAGACTGGGGTATCGAGTGGCGTCTTGTAATATACTAGTCTTACATTGAACGTTCTCCTCATACGCTTTCATTCATTTTGAAATGATACTACATTAAACGAATTTAATTTTATAAATAAAGTAAATAATCAGTTACTAAATTTATTTGTAGTGGGAATGTAAACTTGTTTAACACTCATTTTTAATTTATTTTATTTAAATAAAAATCAAATTTGTTTAAATATCTCAAAAACAAGATTAACCCTTCTTTATGTATGTAAACTTGTTTTCCAGTAGGCATAGCTATTTTACATTTTACATCAAAATGACCTTTGTTTGTAATTTTAGAACTGTCGTTGACTTACTATATGAAAATAAATATTACTGTTTATGTACTTTGTTTCTTCAAATATATAAGTTACTTTACATAAACATATTTAAATATTTTTAATTCCTAGCCTAGAATTATTAATATAATAGTATTCATTAAAATAAATAGTGGAATAAGCCTAAAATTTTATATTGATATTGACATTTCGAGTAACATATTTAGCAATCATTATCGGAAACCCTTCCAGTAGTCTTTGAGTTGTACAAGGAAAGAATAGTCCTCACTTAATACTACCGATCAGATTAGACAACTTCAACCTTTTCAAAAATATCACCAACAGGGACGAAAAAACTGTATTGGTTTTAATGATAATCAATATCGATTTTTTAACAAATATATATATATAATGCTCTATATCAACCCACTAAAGCCAGTGACTAATTGTTCACACCTAGTAAAAGACTAGGCAGATATCTTGCATTGCACACCTTGCTGACTTTTCAGGAGTGGCAACATTAGTAGACAAATCTTCTACTGATGTACTAAAGTAGCTTTGGGCATAAGAAGTTTACAATCAACGAAAGTACTTTAGACAAAAGTGCATTCAAAATATTTTCATTGTAAGGGTACTCAGAATGGGCAGTGTCTAGAATCTGAGCTAAACGATTTGCAAAGACGAACGCCATGTTCTTGCGGCGCTAACATCGACAATAAACAAGGAGATGAGCACGGAACTTTCTCTTCGATATTTGAACGTTATGCTTTTAAAGACATTTATATGCAAAAGAGGGGAATACATTTATACTTTTATGAATATAAAAGGACGCAGTGTTCATGCCATGGCTGGTTCTTAGGGCGTTCATTTTTAAACCAGCAATAGCCCAAATGTCCAGTCTCGTTGAAAGAATCGAAATGATGCTGAAATGGCGCATGTGGTCGTACTCACCAAAACACGACATATGTAATTATGTAAATTACCTTGTCGGCCTTTGAAACAGTGCAAAACATTATATTATCAAGGTGGTGCTCGCAAACCTTTCGAAAACCAATGTTTTAAAGCTAATAGAGCTAATAGACCGTTTGTGAAGGGAGTGACGGACAAAATATATTAATGCCCAACTCTTGGGCGACACGATTTTACTAACCAGTCCCAAGTATTACTTGAAACGGGGAACAAGAGCAACCCGAGATTGAGGTGAACAGTATTTTGTTGTAATCTCATTGTGTATAGAGTGAAAGGTCTCTACTGTGAACAAGGGGAGGTAAATTTTACGAGCAGAAGCTAAAAAAAATGTACATTTTGTATAGCAGAAGAAAGTAACATGGTCAAGAGGTAAGTGTACTAGAAAGAAAGTGTATTTTCAGAGAAAGGTTTACTCGTTAAGTAAAATTCACGTCTCTATTCTAAATCACGTTAGCGTCAAATATTGAGGACCAGTTTTACATCATCCATTTGATTACATATCAAACAAGTGTAACAATACTAAACTGGAATACCAACACTTTAGATAGCTCGGTGGTATAATCCTCCCAGCCCCGAGCGATGACGGAGGGGGTAAAAGAAGGTCAGTCTTGTCTAATTTGATTGTATGAAGATGGTTAGGTAGAGATCAGAATCCCAGCCGTATTCTGCGATATTATTTTGCCTTAATGTTTCCTCTTCCCCTTCACGCAAATTACGTGTACATTTAATAGAAATGATTCCATTCTCAACCTGCTCCATTTTGATGTAAATATATTCGGCTAGCCTGAACGTGTAATAATATTTAGAAAATGTTTTAATTTACCTTACTAAATATGTTCTACTGGGAAACTGCTTATTTCGTTTCCGAGATAGAAAAAAAAATGGGACCAGATGTTATTTGTATTTTAAAATTTAGCTATATAACAGGTCTTCAAAGCTAGCACGTATGTTGAATACGCAACTTGATATTTTAATCCTCAGGTTCGTGTACACCGATGCAGAGATTCGCTCCCACTGTCGGGGTGGTGGCCTTGAGGTCGCAGAGCTGGGTTTTTTGACCCGGGGTCTCAACTTCGGCCGCTCCCACAACCAAAAGAAAAGGGCCGACTACTTCACTCCTCTCGTGAGAACGTTTGCCGAGTTTCTGGCGGCCTACTACATCTCTTCCATAGTCCACTACGCCAACATTCTCAGGAGGGAGCTTGAAGACCTTCCTGGGCTGAGCTCCATCGGGGGTGGGAGCAGCTTCTTGACAGACAACAGCACGGTGTTGATACTAAGGTTCCTGATGGGGCTTCTCGGAAGGAAAGGGCACCTCGTGTTCAACCAATTGTGCCCACTGGACTTCCCCACCCGGACGACGTTTATGCTGCTTCAGGCAGCGGGACCCTCTGAGAGCAACGTGGCCGCAGTTTGCCGGCTGTTGGGAGCGTCGTCTAGTGGTGGGGGCTGTGTCGGTGTGGGGGGAGGTGGTGGAGGACCCGGGAACGGGTCAAAGTTGACGATACCTCTTGTCCACACGGCTCCTCTTGAACTCGAGGGCTGGTCTCATGTCCTCAGGAGCGAGTCTTGCTCGCTTGAGGCGCTGGAATTAGTTTTTCAGTTCGATAAAGGTATGATTATAACACGGCCCTTACTACTAACTAATATATTATGTTCATTCTATTCATAGACAAAGCTATCGGTAACTAAGACCCCATTTGGTGGAAACTCTGAGTCACATGAAGAACAACAATTGACTTCAATGAGACTCCTGTGGTGAGGTGTGACCGTTTACAAAATGTTATCCACAGTTAAAAATTGCCCCCAAATTTTAGACACAAATATTTTATTACTAAAAACTATATTATTTTCAAAATATAAAAACAAACAAGGGCTTACTTAAATCAAAACTAGATATATAATGTAAATTATTCGACAACCAACAGCTGAAAAGAATGTATCGATAAATCAAAATTAAAGTAGATATAAAATTATATTAATTAAGGGAAAATGTATTTAAAGCTATCCCCTGCTCTGGACACAAAGTGATGTGTAGCAGTGAAGGAAATAGCTTTATCGTGTTCGGTGGCTCAGTCATATCTATATCTGCTGGTTAATGTAGTCACATTCCGGAGTGGTAACAGACCCTTTTTTCTCGTGTGTCTAAAAGGGCTCTGTGAAATGTAGCGTTAGTTCAATCCAGGGTGTTCGATAGATTTTGTATTCAGTAAAGTTTGTGGAAATTCTTGACCTTATGTAATGTCCTATTCTGAGATTGACAAAAATAAGTCAATTGTATATCCTCATTTTGTGAATTGACTATCCCACGTATAATTTTTGTAATTTAATTTTCAACTGCCATCAGTGGTAACACTGGAGACTAGAACGCTTTGCCCCTATTATAGGCCTACTTGAATCTATGTTACATAGTGTGCGCCTTAACTTTTAATTAGCCTCAATAGCAATATTTATAACTATAGTTATGGAATGCCCAATTACTTATTACAAGTGAATTTTTTTCTTATTCTTTTGGTGTGTTATGGTTTGGTTTACCTGCTAAACTTCTGAATAGAAGGAAATGTACTTTCATAATATAGTAAACATAGCAACAGTCACAAAGACCAAAGATATAATTATTTAATGTCCTTAACATTGGTGCTGAAATTAATGCAATTAGTTTACTTCATCATAAATTGTAAGTATATATATATGTGTATGTATGTATATATACATATATACGCATATATATGTATATATACATACATACACATATATACTTACAATTTATGATGAAGTATAATTTTATATATATATAATATATATATATGAGCGATGAATGACTGTGTGCTTAGTCAAATTTATATTTTTCATCATCAATGTATGTATGTATATATATATATATATATATATATATATATATATATATATATATATATATATATATATATATATATATATGAAATATATAAATTTGACTAAGCACTCAGTCATTTATCACTCATACTTTAAGGCATTCTGCGATTAACGTGTTAATTCATCGGCACTTAGAACTATTATTTATTCTTAGTCACCAGTGAATTGAGGTCATCTAAATGCGGCCGCTCTTATAATATTGAATTGTCAATATATGGAAATTAACTTTGTCATGGATATATCCGAGTACTTTGTTTAATGCTTCAATTGATGTTATGAGTCACGAGCAAGAAGTTACTGTTTCTGTAGCTGGTTCTATTATGTGAGTTTCCACTTCAGTTATCAGTTCCAAATTTCACTTACACAAATAATTAATCTAAAGACATTTGGTTTTCCCCAATAGGTACAGTAGTTCATTAAATTGTAAGCTTACTAGCAACTAACTAAACATCTATACACCAATTTTTAACCAAATAAATGTTAACAATCATACACTTTAGACATTTGAGGATTAAAGGATTGGCATGGGTACATTTTGATTTCTAGTCTAGCAGTAAAGCTAGGTTTTACGCACCCTCATAGTATTTGTGTGATGTTCTTGAGGCAACATTGTAGCGTGAGATTGTATTGTGCTTTTAGTTATTGATTTTAATAAGAGCTTCAAATATGACTATTATTGCTTGCGACTTATTTTAAAATTGTACCGCACGTTCATCACGTGAAGACAAAATAATTACACATCCCAATAAGATTCAAGAACAAAGCATTTCAAAGTTTATTTGCCATTATCTGAAGCAAAACTTTCCAACAATGTTGGTCTGGACCAGTAGTTCTGCACCTTTTCTAATTTAACAGACAGTAAAAAATTATGGGTTGATTTTGGACAGTTGGCAAGTTAGAGGGTTTAAGAAACAAGCCACGATTTTCCCATAGCAGGCCTAGCTTGGGTCAAACCTAAATGTGGACTTTGTATCACAAACAATTCCTGTTTATAGATTTTTCATGCATTGATTTTTGTAATTGTGATTTGAATAAGCTAGTTAAAGCCATTTTTAATCTGGCCCATCAGTTCATCACGTACAGAGTCACACCAGGTCCAGTCGGGTGTATAAGTGTGATGTTACTCTCTCAATAATATATGTTTGCCCCACAATTGAACTTATGTCAGTCTGCAAACTAATGGTTTGAGAAAGTCTGAACTACACCAAATGGGCTAAAACAGTTTTTCTCTAACATTTACTAGGCGCCGACTGCGAAGAGCTGTTGGACGCGTTCTTCTCCTCCCTGTCGTGCAATGACAGCGTCCGTCTTGTGAGGATCTCGTCCTTGCTTGGTCACGAGTTCACACCACCGAGGTGGCCAGGCTAGCGGGTACGTCAAGATGACTCTGCCCAAGTCCCGACTCCACACATTCGAGCTGGTCATCACGTGTTTGGAGGACAGTGCGCACGACAGGTTAGTCACAGTTTCATATCTACTGAGCTTTGCAGGGTGACGACAGGTTAGTCAACGAGTTTCATATCCACTGAGCTTTGCAGGGTAGACGACAGGTTAGTCAAGAGTTTCATATCTACTGAGCTTTGCAGGGTACATGGCAGGTTAGTCAAGAGTTTCATATCCACTGAGCTTTGCAGGGTACATGACAGGTTAGTCAAGAGTTTCATATCCATTGAGCTTTGCAGGGTAGACGACAGGTTAGTCAAGAGTTTCATATCCACTGAGCTTTGCAGGTAGACGACAGGTTAGTCAAGAGTTTCATATCCATGAGCTTTGCAGGGTACACGACAGGTTAGTCAAGAGTTTCATATCCACTGAGCTTTGCAGAGTACACGACAGGTTAGTCAAGAGTTTCATATCCACTGAGCTTTGCAGAGTAGACGACAGGTTAGTCAAGAGTTTCATATCCACTGAGCTTTGCAGGTAATGACAGGTTAGTCAAGAGTTTCATATTCACTGAGCTTTGCAGGGTACATGACAGGTTAGTCAAGAGTTTCATATCCACTGAGCTTTGCAGGGTACATGACAGGTTAGTCAACAGTTTCATATCCACTGAGCTTTGCAGGGTACAGACAGGTTAGTCAACAGTTTCATATCCACTGAGCTTTGCAGGGTACAGACAGGTTAGTCAAGAGTTTCATATCCACTGAGCTTTGCAGGGTAACGACAGGTTAGTCAACAGTTTCATATCCACTGAGCTTTGCAGGGTACATGACAGGTTAGTCAAAGTTTCATATCCACTGAGCTTTGCAGGGTACATGGCAGGTTAGTCAAGAGTTTCATATCCACTGAGCTTTGCAGGGTACATGACAGGTTAGTCAAGAGTTTCATATCCACTGAGCTTTGCAGGGTACAGACAGGTTAGTCAAGAGTTTCATATCCACTGAGCTTTGCAGGGTACATGACAGGTTAGTCAAGAGTTTCATATCCACTGAGCTTTGCAGGGTAGACGACAGATTAGTCAAGAGTTTCATATCCACTGAGCATTGCAGGTCACAAGGTGAGCAGGGTTCATCCACTCTTTAAGACGACTATACTTGTAAAGAGCTTTCTAATCCACCTTTGATACATGAGGGTTAGTTAATGATTTCATATAATATGAGCTTCAGTAAATGGGCAGGTTAGTCAAGAGTTTCATATCCACTGAGCTTTGCAGGGTACATGACAGGTTAGTCAAGAGTTTCATATCCACTGAGCTTTGCAGGGTACATGACAGGTTAGTCAACAGTTTCATATCCACTGAGCTTTGCAGGGTACATGACAGGTTAGTCAACAGTTTCATATCCACTGAGCTTTGCAGGGTACATGACAGGTTAGTCAACAGTTTCATATCCACTGAGATTAGCAGGTTCCATCAAGGTGAGCCTGCCTCCACTCTTAAGATGATCTATACTTGAATAAGAGAGCTATTGAATAAGAGAGCTATATCTGAACCAATATTGATCCTGATGTTTTTTATTGATCTCACTATAATATTGCGCTCAGTAAATATATTGAGTCAACCTTCTAGTTGTATTTCATCGTCAAGATTACACAATTTATGTTTTATGATCTTATGAATGGTAGACATCATCGTCTTGTCCACAAATAAAATCAATCCAACTTTTTAGTTGGTAGTTAAGTCAGATACAAATATTGAGTGAAATAGGAGACCAGCAGACTTTCTTCCATCGACCGAGACTTCAAACCATCTATGTTGTAAGAAGTGGTTCACTATGTCTGCTACCCACGTAGGAAAATTATAATTTATGAGTTTTTTATTTTTTTCGAGCCCCGTGTGCAGACCTTGTAAAATGCTTTCTCAATGCCGTTGCAGAGCATACAATAACAAAATGTACCTTGGACTGTTCCACTTCAAGTCCTTTTTACCATTTGTTTACCCTGAAAGGTAGCAATCTTGGTTCAACTATGGCGAATCTTAAACTATAGAACCATAGTGTAGTCCGTAGAGGTAAGACTGCTACCTTTCAGGGTGCACTGAATGTACTTCTCGTGGTTACATACCACCAGACATGTTATAATACTTCAACCCCACTCAATTGTATTCTCCCATTTTTCATTTATTCGGGGTATTTAACATTCACTTTATGAACCAACTGATCATATCCACACACTACTAATTGTAAACTAACTTATTACTTAACTAGACACAACACCAAGTCCCCAGACGTTAATTTAATCACTGTGAAAGGATAAACCCACATTACACCAATAATAAAGTTTTCAGTCATGCAAGGAATCGAACCAGGAACCTTTATTTTAGTAGAGACACACACTACCGACTGATATAATGTGTTGGAAAACCCCGCTGGAGTTCAGACCAACAACAAAAATATGAGAGAGGTAATGTTTTCCCACGGTGTGATGTTTTCCTCCAGGTTCCAGTCCCTGGTGGACGCTCTCTGCGAGGGTCTAGAGCTCGACCCCAGTCCTAGTCTCAGCAAACTAGTCCTGGACCTGAACCTTGGCACAAGCCAGGTGGTACAGCTGTGCTCCTCGCTCCAGAAGGCCCCCCAGGTGACCTTCCTTCACTTGCCCCATCTCGGATGTGGTAGGGACGGTCTCAGAGCCATCGCCAACCTCATACGCTGCAGGCCCCTCGTCGCACTCAACCTGGCTGGCAGCTGGGGTATGCGCCGTGAGGATCCACCCTCCTCGAGCGGTGTCAGTGTTGGTGAGACCCCAACAGACAATAATAACAATGGTCCTTATTCTTAAATGAGTTATTGAATAGAGACTGGTCAAATCACGGCCGTACCGGACTAGGACAGATTTGGGGGGGTTTAATCCCCCTCTGAAAATAGTAGATAACAGAAAAGCCAGATCATACGGAATCCAAGTGTATGTGTTTACCTAATGTAGCTACGCCTCACGCACACCTCCCTTGACACATCTTCTGTTTCCAGCCATATCAAAACAGTGCTGCTATCTACACCTCCCTTGACACATCTTCTGTTTCCAGCCATATCAAACCAGTTCTGCTATCTACACCTCCCTTGACACATCTTCTGTTTCCAGCCATATCAAAACAGTGCTGCTATCTACACCTCCCTTGACACATCTTCTGTTTCCAGCCATATCAAACCAGTTCTGCTATCTACATTGACCAAGCTTGTGCGACTGCATTAGGATTGTACTATACGCCACCCAGATGCATAGCTGGATAGCTCAGTGGTTTGAGCATTGGCGTACTAAGTCAAAGGTCCCGGGTTCGATTCCCATGTCCAGGTGTCATTTTTCAACTTAAAGAACTTGATAGCATTTATGCTTTGCTGTCTCCAATGTAACAGTTGTAAGGCGTTTACAATCGAGTTTTTTTTATTATTATTCACTAGTGGATGTGTACCGCTTTGTTTATTTTAAAACGCACTTGTTAACACCGAGAACTGGGCCAGATAATACGGAGAACCGGATAGTCGAAGGCCGGATAATCGTGGCTCTAATGTATTAATAATGAATTTTAGTGTTCCTCCTCAATGTCTAGACAAGTATACTAGTAGCTTATTGGAGTATAGTAAATATTCTAGCACCTGGAGCTCTAATTATATTTAAAATAACTTTAAAATGCTTCAAAGAGGGATTTCATTGACATATCATATTGGGAAGTCCCCCAAACCCCAATCAACTCTAAAATAAGTCATTTAGGTTGGGCCCTGGTCCTTGTTAATCAGCAATAGAGGTTGACCTGCTTTTGCCCTTGCTTGTTGGTGGTGTATAGAGGCCTGTTCTTTAGGCCAGTGGTAGATCTATGGAATATTTTAGAGTAGGGGGGACGAATAACGAAATAAAACTGATGTATACTGCATTCACGGTAGGAATTACTCTCTGAAAGGTCTTTTTTCCTACCAAAACCCTACTATATAATAGCTTTCTGGTAGGGAAAAAGACCTTTCAGAAAACAATTCCTACGCTGAACAGACTTTATAATGGTGCATAATTGATTAATACCCCATATAGTGGGTGAATGTAAAACCTAAGGATTTTGCAGCATATATTTTTAACAGTCCATGATGTTGATCATAGAGAGGCCCGGTGTTTTAGGTTCCGGTAGCGGTAGCAGTGGCGTCAGCACGCTCCAGCACCTGGCCAAGCAACCCTCCCTCATCAGCAACATCTCCCCCAAGGCCACCTCCTCCTACTACTTCTCCTCCCTGCCACGAGGCATGATGGGAGGCTACAACAGTCTTAACAGACCCGCTACTCTGCCCAGGCAGCCACTGCAAAACCTCCTCAGCGACGGTTACGGTACCGGAGGCGGGGGAGGGGATAGCAAGAGGAACTCCGACTCGGTACTGTTCCAGAGGTTGTTCCATCCTCTGCCCGCGTGCGACTCCACTGCGCATGCAGGCTCTGGTTTCCACGACGTGTTTGAGGCCGCCAGGGACCCCGCGTGCAAGCTCAGGAGTCTCAACGTGAGCAAGTGTCTTCTGGGTGAGTGGACCTGTAATAATTATCATGGATATATAGTGGTGTCAGTATCGGCCATCGGCTTTATAGCAAGGCATCGGTGAGCATGCAGACTAATAGTCAGACTTAGTACGCCTCAAGTACGACCCGATACTAAATACAAGATGACACCTACCTACACTCGAATGGAGTAGGTTAGTTTCACATATGAAACTGGTCCATTCCATTCTGGTCTAGGTAGGTGTCATCTTGTATTTAGTATAGCGCCACACTCGAGGCGTACTAAGTCTGACTATGAAACTGTCTGCAAATGTCAAGATCATCTAATCTAAGTTTCCAATGACGAGAAAGTTAGTGCTTGAGTCCCAACCAGATGCAATCAGGTTTGTTTTTCCTCCAATTGTTTTCTACTCTCCCTCAACACAAATGTGGGCATTGATCCCTACACATTCAGTGTATTTAAATTGATACAGTCTTGATGGGTAATAAGATGAGCTGCCCAAAAAAAAGTCCCTGATCTGAACACAGTTATCCATTGTATGCGTGTGTTTCGATGGTCCCAATCTTACCACCTGTCCGTCGGAGAGTGTAACACCATCAAGTTAAACTTCTTCGGTACACCTGACTGGCATATAAACCCCAACCTCTACGTCATCGTCAAATAATACAAAACCAGACTGACACCTTTGTGTACACACCCACATAATAACAGAAATACACACTTCGATGGCCGCATAGTCTAAGGCACTATTTTCACATTATACTATACTGCCGATGATGGGGAGATATGGTTCGATCCCGGTTGTGTGTACTGAGAGTGGTTTTCATAAATGGTTTACCATTGTCTCTCCACGCAAATGCTGGTAGACTTACTCTAAATTCAACCTACCTCATCCTAACCATTTGCATATTTTTTCTTTATTTTTCTTTAGTTTTTAATTTATTTCCTTCGAGACGATAAAACTTTATGTTCAAATCTGACCTGTATTTTGTGTCCCAAGCAGAATATTGACTTACATTTCATGAGGAGGTTAATGTAACAATAGATAATATGTATTCATGTTTACCTTTTAACAATAACTGTTCATTATTTGAAATATTCAGGTGTTTTGAGATGAGAATAATTATTTGTATTCAGACTGTATAAGATCCTTCCAAACATAGGATTCGTTTGTAATTATATGCTTATCACAAGTAATGTAAACAGCTAAATTAAGTGAGGTAGAAATGAAAAGGATAATTAAGAGGAATTTAACCAGAATGTGTCTGAGATAAGATGGAAATTCAAAGGAAAAAATTGTCCCAGTGCAAACGATAGGTATTCAAACTTGAGTCTTTACCACCCGGGTCACAGGAAGGCTCACCAGTAGAACAAGTTGTGCCTGATATTACTCGGCCATTATAAACTGTGTTTCAATGATGCAAACATTATTTATTAATACTATACATAATAAATTAATTTGAGAGAACTCTGGAGTGATGTATTTTCCGACAGAGCCACACAAACAATTGTATGGCGAAAGGGCATTTTAAAAAAACGATAGGGAGAAAACATATTTGCCTTAGTCATGTACTAGATCGTTAAGGCTTCATACTTCCGACTACGAAAGGCCGGTTCAAGCCCCGGTGAGGTCAAAAGATCACGTTTCACACGGGATGATGGCTGTTCAGAGCTTATTGTACCTCGGGTAGGAGGGGACACACAGTTTTAAAGTGTCTTGTTTTATGTCACATGTCCTGCTGCTGATTTGGAACTCACACAACTGATACTAACTACCCTAAATACAGGATTAGAAAATATAGTTTTATGAAAATATACTATCATTTGCTTGTAATGAATTTAAAGACACGTTGAATTAAATATCCATAATGCACCCGATCAAGATTCAAACTTTGGACTCCCAGGTCAAATTAAAGAATTCCAGTGATGACATAACTCGTATCTCTAGGGTGATTCAGACATGCCACCCTCTGGTCACCAGAGTATAATGTCAGCATGTCCGTGTGGTTAGGTGCTGAGGACGCGCTGTGTCTTGGAGAGACGGTCAGAAGGTCGGAGTGTCTGGACGCACTGAGACTCGAAGGCGGGACCCGACTAGGGGAAGTTCTGCCAGTGTTGCTGGGACTGGCAGACAACACCTCGTTGCAGCTGCTCGACCTGGGCTCACAAAGGCTCGTACTGGAGGACGGGCCGACCCAGTTGGTGTGCCAATCATTGGCCAAGAACACCAGTCTCAGGCTGCTCAGTCTTGAAGGATGGACCTTCAGGATAGAGGTAAGTCACCTTTGAACACAATATTTCTTCAAGTGGGGAGGTACAAGTTATCATTGTCATAGTCAACATTTGTATTAGTATACTTGAAATGTTCCTTCATTCATGCCCATCTTATTGCCTGTTTGAACTATCCAAAATATGGGATACGATGAGAAAACTTTGGATACCCCAAAACTTGTATAGGGATGGAATGGAACACATTAGTAAAATAATATCCAATACACTCATTTGGAATTGAACCATTTATTCCCGAGATAATATCACTAGTGAAAACTATTAGAAAATTATGATATTATTAATTAAAAACTAGTTGTAAAATTAGTTCGAAAGACATTTAACAAACACTTAATCATTAAATTAATATCAATCATTTAATTACTACCAGTTAATGATATGAGCTATACATCAATCCATATACCTTACATTTAAAATAATTACAACCATAAGATATATGTAGCCACACTGTAAAACTACTGTGTTAGTAACTTCAACACTCAAAGCTACGACCAGGCGAGCAGTAACTGTAGGTTGAGGTGGTGGAACAACAAAATACCGCTTGTTACAAATGTCTTAGTACATGGCTACACGAGAGAGTGAAATGTGCCTTTAAGATTCGGATGGACATCTCCAAGTTTTGCAAATCTCTCGTCCAAGTAGTTCCATGTATTATCACCTCACTAGAGATGCGCTGATGTAGTTATGGCAGTCACCCCACCGACCCCTCTCACCCCCTCTATTTTAACCCCTTTTCAGAGTGTCCTTACATTCCACAGACAGACACCCTCCCCCACCCCACCAACCACCAATCCTTTCAACTTTGTTACTTGCTACTCAACAAAAGACAATCTATCCCCGTTATTATTTCCATGATGCCGGGTTTTTAGCCGATATCTCGGGGTCTGTAGAATGACGTCCAAAGTCATAGGACTAGGGCTCGAATCCCTGTCAAAGTATAATGTTTCTGAGCTACCTTGGGAAATCATTATCTACAGTAAATTGTTACATTTTTATTTAGTTTATCTATTACTGTAGGAATATATAAATATATATTTTCTTCCCTATACTAAAAAATATATAGCCATTTCTTTTTGTTTTTTTCAATGACATAGTTTTTACGGTCACTACTTACGCTAATTATTTAAATACATGATATAAGGAGGTTAGAATTAAAATAAGTGCACCACAATTTGTTTGTACAGAAGATATAAAAACCAAAGTGAAAACCACACTTTCTTCCAGGTGATTGCCAGATAAAAAAAAAATTGAAATATCTTTAAAAAAATTAATGAGTTAGAAAAAGGTGGCCAAAGGTGGTGAAAAATTGTAATTTTTAAAATTTTATTTCAATTAAATATAATTTACGTACTATACGCCTACTTCACTTTACAAATAGGCCCTATTGTTAAATTTTTTCGAACACCCTACTAACAAGAACATTGTATTTTATGATCCGAAAAAAATCAAAATTAAATAAGGCTCGCTAAACCATGTTTCCATTTAAAATTATTAATTTATTACTATAATATGATTATAACCTGTCCAAAACCAAGTCTTTTCTATTTTATTGCTACGTTCAGAACACATGTTATTAACGGCTTAATCTGATTGGGTAGAGATGAGGAAGGTAGCTAAGAGGAAGTGAACCCGCATTTGCATGGAGTAAAGATGGGAAAACCAGAGTGATAAACCACTTGTGGAAAACCGTTAAAGGTATATATATACATTTAACGGAAAAACCATCTCCAGTTCACGCAGATGAGATTCGAACCATGACCTCCCCATCAATGGTGATCAAACCAACGGCAAGCAACGGCTGTGGGTAACTAAACTTTGTAAACTAATATTTACTTTGTCTCGATACCTTGGAGTGAAAATATTGTGATCGTCAAAAATTCGAAACCGAGATTTTGAAAATTGTTGACGTTTCATAGCCCCCTGAAACAAAAAAAGTTGTTTCCGCAAGGCCATCTGACTGTTTGTACCTTAGTTTGGGCTAGAACCGAAACCATTTTACCATTTGGGCTAAAACTTTGTATCCGGGGTTTAAATAAGCCCCCCCCGCCCCCCCGTCCCCGAGGGATTTTTGAAATTTGATATCTAACCCTAAATTTAAGGCTAGTTTATTGAAAGGCAAAAAGAGAATAAATCTATTTTATCGAAATTTACTCTAATGGTTTTGATTAAATTTGATATCTAAACATAGTTTATCATTATAAACAAGATGGACATTTTCATTTTCTCATGAACATGACTTTGAGGGTACTTTACATAGGACAGATTTTCAAATTTTCATCATTTCTCCGTAACTATTTGAGACTCGTAATATCATATTATTTTAAAGTTGTAGTATACTATGAAATGTAAAAAAATTTTTTTTTTATAAAATCAATAAATTTTGAGCTATAAACAAATATATATATATATATATATATATATATATATATATATACTTTTTAATCAGGGGTGTAGTGGAGTGGGATCCCTGGTCAACGCCGTTCTGGCACTGCTTTTCGTGGCAAAATATTTTTTTTAAATGTTTAGTAAAGTTTTATACTTTACAATTTCAAGTTAACTAATTGATTTTATATCAATATTATGTTAAAACTTTTTTCATACTATTAATCAATAAATTCTGATGAAATTAACAGTGCTCTATGTGAATTCCAGGAATTTTAGGGGAAGTGCGTTAAGTAAGTTTCTGCTTTAGTAATCATTAAAAGATGCTCCAAATAGCTTTTAGAGGCAATTATGTTTGTGCAATTCTTTCGTCTACGGTGGTTGGGGGTCCCAAAACCCCACTTCAACTTTGGGGTTGCTACGACCTTGCGTTTCAGCACTGCTAAATTTACGACTACACCACTGTTTTTAATACAGGTTTTTGAAAATAAATTTGATTCTTATGCTCTTTAATTGACAAAGATGTTTCTCTTTCCTCATTTTTTCTGTAACAGTGCTCCTTGTTCCTAAAGCCATAGAGTCAGGAGCGGCCTGAGGTAAATTTCGCACCCAGGCGGTATTGCTTTTTGGCACCTATTTACGTAACCGGTGGATAATATAATCCATTCACCATAGGAGTGTAGGTAACTAACAGCTAGCAAAAGTTAGCAGATCAAATCTCATGTATCAATTTGCCAAACCATATTATCTGCAATGATCATAATACTATGTTGATTTATTGGCATTTTTGGCAGTCAAAACTTTCACAAAAACAATTTTATTTTTAATTTGGTTTTTATTTTGACAGTTCTTAAATCTTCTGCTAGCTGCCAGCTATCACATTTCTCATGGTGATTGTACTCTCGGAAAATATGAAAATAGTCCATAATAAAATAATAACGTGACTTGGGCGTGATAAGAAAATAATCCACAAACCTGACAACTCAAAACCTAACGTAGCCTGGGTGTGATAGGAAAAAATGTGAAAGGGAAACTCCACAAATGTTAAACATACGTTAAACGTTTCACTTCGAGATTGTATAAAAACTGTTAGGATTACAAATAAAACTATAAGAACCTGTTTTGTAGACAATGTCATCCTCTATTTTTTATTATAAGTTTAACAAACACTTTGACATTATGAATGGTTTGTGTTATAATTGCAAAAAAAAAAAAGTTTAATGGCGCCATTATTTCAAGCTGGAAAATATAAAATATCTTTTTAAGAGTGACATTAGATTATATTTTACTAACCACAAATTTAAAGAAATGTGTAAAATTTCATGTTAGTATAAAAAATTGAATGATTGTTAAGCTTAGCAACTCAAATATCACCCCCTGTCTACGTTATGTTTGGAGTTGTTAGGTTTGGGGACTATTTTCATATCACGCCCAGGCTACGTTAGGTTAGAAGTTAGCCGCCCGGTTCGCACGGCCCTTGAGCCACCCTTGCATAGAGTAAGTAACAGTGTATATTATTTCATTTCACAAATCCTAACGAGTTTTTAGTAAATGTATATTTCAAGATAAAAGCAAAAGGAAGTCTGTGTGGTGCACCGTACCATTTATTTTTTATTACTAAAATACAAAATTACCTTTACCTCTATGTGAGTAGGTTTGTGTACCTATAGTTTCCAAGACACTTTTATTTGTATTATAATTATTATTTGAGTTTACCGACGTATTGGCACAACTAGAGGTCATGTAACATCATTAAAATCATTCCACACATGTTAATGTGTACAACAAGATCCATAATTTCTGAACCCCTTTTTTTAACAACCTGTATATACGCGTGTGTGTGTAATTTCTCTAAAATAAAAGATGTATTAAACTAAAATAATTTAATGAATATTTTCAGGGGATATAAATAATAGCTATGACACACATGCCCACCCTCCCCTAAGTAAACTCCTGGATGCGCCACTGAATCTTAATACCTTCAAAATTAAGTCTGCTATAAGTGGGAAAAGTTCTTGTTCGTCTATAAAACATGAATAAAACTATTTAGAGAAATCCTTTTCACCTCTCTCTTCTTACAAAACCAACGTTATACAAATAGGTTTTATCTAATCAAGGAAACACTGTTTATGAAAATTATTTATAAGGTAAACATAATCAAGTTTACTCTATAAAAACTTTTAACCTAGATCATACAAATACATCATAGGGAACATTCTCAATAGCTCAGGTTTGGAGGTGGCAGACAATTAGTGTCCAGTCAAGGGTTTTACCTGACTGAACAGGATATAAATAGTTCGATGGAAGGGGGAGTAGCGGGGTTTAAATGGGGGAAAAAAGATGGTAAGAAAGAGAATGCCAAAAGGGGATTTGGGGAGGAGAGAGGGAGAGGTGCTTCCGAAGACAGAGCACTCTACCAGGAAGCTGCTGAACTTTTTCAACAGCTTAGACATGATTTAATTTGAAAATTACAAATTTTGTACCCGTTATTGTACTATAAATATATGTCGTGTATGATAGAACATTATCTTATTCTCTATAATAATATGATAAATTCAAAACTATATTCTTGTATTTCATGTTTTATTTCATTTAAATTTAATTGAAATTACGTCTTATTGCAAAAAAGTAAATAGTAACTTGTAACTTTTTTTATTAATATAGTTCATTTTAAATTTACAAGTTTAATGCAATGCAAAAAACCGCATGTTGTTACTATGCATATTTTTTAAGCAATGGCGGGCACAACTTTATCGTTCTTATATAGTAGGTGTCCATCCGAATCTTAACAAGCCGTGAAATGTCGCAACATAGTCAGCCAGATGAACGTCTGCTAGCTTCAATGAATTCTCAGTTCGGTTCAGCCATGAATTCCGTAGCGAAAGTTGCTTTATAGTTCTTTTTTTTTTTTTTTTCAAAGAATTTTAGTACTCGTTTGGGTTATACGCTAATCAGGGTATGGAGAAGGTAGAATTTTAAAGGAAATGTAATCGTATTTTCATGGAGGGAGAGTAGAAGACAATTTTTAAAAAAAAACTCCCTCAGTATACCCAACCGGGATTCGAATCCCTACCTCCCCGTCACCGGCAATTCAGTCAGACACTAAAGAGGTGCGTTAGATCATGTGATCATAGATGCGTGATTTTTCTCTGTACAAATTGTGCGACGTCATTCGTCAATGGATGGTTAGTAAAGGTAAAAGGTGTTATTATTCATTAAACACCTAGAGATTTACGCAAACAAGTTTTTAATGTCGTATTGTTCAAACAAGTATATCTTTCCAAGTTTTCATTGTCAATATAGGCCTACTTCAGATTAAGTTTAGAAAGTAAAAACCTACTAAAACATAGTATCATTCATACATCATCACGTGCTACCACTGTACAGCATCTCTTGAAATGGACCCCAGCAGATTCGAGCTGAGACATTTCCTTGAAGACGCGCCCTCCCGCCCTGCCAAGCGACAATTAGTGCCCTACTGGCCAGTTACACTTGAATTCACAAGGACGTCGTTTGTCGCTTGTTTCAAGTGACACTTGACTGCTCGTCTGGCTGTAGCATTACACAAGCTTAGCTGTAGATGTGTATTCTCACCTCGGATATTATACATTCTCTCTCATATCTATTCTATAAATAACCTCGGATATTATACATTCTGCCTCATATCTATTCTGTAAATAACCTCGGATATTATACATTCTCTCTCATATCTATTCTATAAACCAGTATTTATATTTTGCTTTAGGGATATGAAAGAGGGTACTATAGGGCTACACATATACCCTTCTTGCGTGACATGGTACAGAACCAGCATTGCCACCTTACCAGTGGGACCATCACAATAATGATTTAGTTTTATCATGGTATTTGCTGTGTACTTTATTAACGCTGGGCTATATTATTACTGATTGTAATTAGAATTTCCCAGATGACGTAGACAACAACCAACCCTTACGTGGATAACGGTGGAATATAAAAGGCACAACAACAAACAGCGCTATTCTATATTCTTATCACCGAGCTATATGCATAATATGTACTAATTACACCTATGTGTTAGTGATGAGTAAGGTTTAATTTAGAGGAAGTGTATTCACATACGCGTGGAGAGAGAGTGGAAAACCATCCATGGGAAAACTACCCTCAATACACCCCACTAGGATTCGAACTATCATCTCTCCATCATCGTCAATCTTTTCTATTGCGATAGTGACGGCTTGGACCAGTGGTACAAAACCTATGGTACGTGTACCCCGGGCGGTACGCAAAGACATCTTAGCGGGGACATAAAATGTAATATACAAATGTCATGGTAAACATTCTGATCTGGGCGGTTAGTTGGATATGTGCTAGATTGTAATATAATATTTGTTATCTAAGAGTCTTATTCTCCTTTTTTCATTCAAATCTTATTATTTAATACATTATTTTGGATGTATTTTATTTTAAATATATTATAGAACATTTATAACTTTCATTATACACAAACAACTTTGGGTGACCCATTTCGGTGGCCGCATAGTCTTAGGTACTACTCTCTCTGTAGACTAGACTGCCGATGATGGGGAGATCCAGGTTTGAATCTCGGTCGAATGTTCTGAGGGTGGTTTTCCAAAAATTTCCACTCTTACTCTCCACGCAAATGCGGGTTCATTTCCTCTACTATTCAACCTTCCTCATCCTAGCCCATTAGCGTGAAACCACATAAGCGTACAACCCGAACGGTTAGTAAAAATTCAGTGCTAAGAAAAAAAATAGTTTTCCATTCACCGTCTGACTGCCTGGCATTTAGTTCTTTCACTAGTCTTATACTGATTTGATTATTAGTTTCACTAGTGACCGATTTAAATTATTGTTCTATACTAGTTATATTGATTTGTATTAGTGTTCCTAAATTACTGATTTGCACTAGCTACAATAGTTAAATATTTGCAGTAGTTCCTCTAGTTATAACCCTTAGGAAAAAATACATTATTCTCCTCTTCTACTATGTCAACAACAGGGTGTTTTTATATTTCCCCGTCCTAAATATCACACGATGACGGTATTCAAGTTTTGTAATAATGGAGGTCTGTCATACGTGAGCCTGGGATCGTGTCGGTCACGTAGTCCTACAAACTTAGGAACAAAGTTTCGGTGAAAAGTTATCTTACACGTATTTCTCTCGCTTAGTCCCAAGGAAATATAAAAACGTGATGAAACTCAAAAGGGTACTTTTTTACCGCACACCTTTAGGGGTCCATTTTGAACAAAACTTTCCAAGTGTCTTTTCACCCCTTCCATCACCCATCCCCTAATAGACTTCTTCACTCTCTCACATTATACAGGACTGCCATTTATGGGGATATCGGGGTTTGTATCCTGGTCGGGTATACTGAGGATATTTTTTCCTAAATGGTTTCTCCACCTATTCATGCAAAAATTGGTACACTTCCTCTGAATTTAGCCTTCCTATAACCTAGCACATTTAAAACACAGCAGTGGGCAGAAATAAACAGAAGATCCTTTTTAAAAAAAAAAATGTTCAGAAAATTCAACATATATTACTAAATGATAGTTGAAGCTAAACGCATCAACGCCGGAAGTACGCAGTATTAAGTACTTATGTGTCAACAAGTTGCATATCACACATCACGTGTCGACTTGGTCACAACAGTCCGTCATTTGCATTTCAGCGGGCTCATCCACTCGCTGCCGGGCACTCCTGCTCGCTAGTGATATGCAACTTGCTGTACACGGACGTTCTTACAGCTGCGTGCCCCCCGGGCGTTGTTGCGTCTGACCTCAAATTAGTAATACAAGATTAATTTTCCGGACATTTCTAGACTAGTAGTTTCTCTTTAATTCTGCACACAGATGATGTGGCTTAAGTTTGTGCAGAGAGTTTAGAAACATCGTGTGTGTTTGTGTGTAGTGTTTGTGTTTTTATTCAAAGAAATGCTAGTTGGTTTAATACCGTACAGTTCTAGGTTCCCAAAAGTTGTTTTAAGTATAATATACACACCCTTATTCATACATAAATGGCTCTCGACCTGATGGTTGCGCAATTAACGGCGTATGGCTAGCAATATATTCTTTTAGCACTGGAGTTCCCTGGAAAGTGATATTTAGATGAGATATAACACTGTGGTTTTTCCACTCCCACTCAACGTTAACATGGGTGCATTTCCAATAACTGCCCTTTTCATGGATTAAGACGTTAAATAACCTTTGGGATAAAACTTTATGAACAGATAAAAAAATACTATATATAATTAAATGTACTCAAATGATAAAGGGTGTTTTCTTCAGCCGTCAATTTTGACAGCTATTAAAGTTATACTCGTAGATATAGTTAATAACCTGTTTTTATCTTTGTGCACCACGTCTTACAAACCATCCAATTAATCATTTAATTTCGCTCGCGACCCGTTGTTGTGGCTGCATGGTCTAAAGTGTTATTCTCGCAACAGACTAGACAGCCGATGATAAGGAGATCGGGTTTGAATCCCGGTCGGGTGTACTGAGGTTGTTTTTTCCAAAACTGTTTTCCACTTTCTCTCTCTCCATACAAATGTGGATGCACTTCCTCTAAATACAACCTTCCTTGTCCCCAACACATTAGTATACCTAATTAGTACATAAGCGTATAAACCGAACGGGTAGTAATACGCAATGCTAAAAAAACTCTAGTGGGGAAGAAAGATGGGAATGATAGGATTTACAGTAAATTGGCCGGAATGTTGGTGAAGGTAGAGTGGGGAACAATCTCGGTATATCCGGTAAGTCGACCTCCACGTTATGTTGGTGAAGGTAGAGTGGAGAACAATCTCGGTATATCGGTAGGTCGACCTCCACGTTATGTTGGTGAAGGTAGAGTGGGGAACAATCTCGGTATATCCGGTAGGTCGACCTCCACGTTATGTTGGTGAAGTTAGAGTGGAGAACAATCTCGGTATATCCGGTAGGTCGACCTCCACGTTATGTTGGTGAAGGTAGAGTGGGGAACAATCTCGGTATATCCGGTAGGTCGACCTCCACGTTATGTTGGTGAAGGTAGAGTGGGGAACAATCTCGGTATATCAGGTAGGTCGACCTCCACGTTATGTTGGTGAAGGTAGAGTGGGAGAACAATCTCGGTATATCCGGTAGGTCGACCTCCACGTTATTTAGAACAGATAAGTCGGGATACAATCATCGTCATATACGGTATCGATCTCCCACGTTGTTTATGAAGCATACGATAGGACTGAACCAATCTCGGTATAATTCCGAGTAGGTCGACCTCCACGTTATGTTGGTGAAGGTAGAGTGGAGAACAATCTCGGTATATCCGGTAGGTCGACCTCCACGTTATGTTGGTGAAGGTAGAGTGGGGAACAATCTCGGTATATCCGGTAGGTCGACCTCCACGTTATGTTGGTGAAGGTAGAGTGGGGAACAATCTCGGTATATCCGGTAGGTCGACCTCCACGTTATGTTGGTGAAGGTAGAGTGGGGAACAATCTCGGTATATCCGGTAGGTCGACCTCCACGTTACTACAAACCAGACTAATACCGGGATCACAATCAACTTTCATGTAACGTAAAGGTTCTCCTCATGTTTTTAAATGAAAGCCATCACTATTCAGTTAACTTAACGTCCACTTGTCTAGGACATAACTTTCACGTTAAGTGAAGGTACCGCGTGTTCTAGTTTGCCAATCATGTTGCGAGTGACGTCAACAAGGCTATTTATACTTCATTTGTTCGTTCATGGTATACAAATGAATTTCTCGGTACCTTTCCCCGCTTCTTGTGAACTATAAAACTTCGAAACCTCTTGTTACACTTTATTTTATTTATCTAATAATCTTATATTGCAAATAATTGTCACCTAATAAGCCCTAAATTATTGGGTTTCATTTTAGTGAAACATTTTGTTTTCAAACAGTTCAAATCCATTGCCAGTGTTTTGCTCGAGTTGTTAAGTTACGGTACCACTAGTGTGTTTACGTTAAGTAAACCTTAAGTTAACGTTACGTTACATGAACGTTAACTCTATCGTGATCCCGGCATAAACGATCTTGACATTTTATTCACTTACTCAACTATTCTTAGACGTGATCTTATGAAAAGTTAACTCTTTGATAAATCTGATCCAGTAGAATACCAAAACATTATGTTGCTATCGTAAAAACTCGTCTGAGTACTCTTATAAAAATAACTCCTCTCTGACGTTCTTTCACCTTCCTCGATACTCTTAATGGGCAGTGGGGTGATGTATCGTGGAAATAGAGGGTTTGCTGGGAATACAAACAATCTACAAACGAGGGAACAGTTGAAGAGGGGCTTGTCAGAGGGAAAAAAAATTGTTAAGGTGTTGTCTTTTGAGTTAGTCTCCTCTTTTCTCCTTTGTTTTTCTTTGTTGAGTTGTAGAAAGAAAAGTGTTGCAACTATGTACAGGGTGTTTTTAAACTCTCTGCTCTAACTTCAACCACAACATCTGTGGGCAGAAATAAACAACAACAAAAAAAAAGTCCGGAAAAGTTACCTTGAAAGTTGAAGTTAGACGCAACAGCGCCTGGAGTACGCAGCTGTAAGTACGTACGTGTGCAACAAGTTGCCTATCACTAGGCGAACAGGAGTGTCCGGCAGCGAGTAACGTGTCTGAAGAGTTAGCGCGCGTCAAACGCAACCGACGGATACCGTTGGGATCAAGTCACATTATGTGTCAACCTGGTCACAACAGTATTCACCGGTTGCAACGTGTTTTTAACTATCGTTCGAATAGTTTACAGATGAAAAGTTTTGTTTCCTAATTACAAACACACACACCACACACCTCTGTCTACGGCCTTGTAAACAATAATATTATGTATTTTGTTGGTTTTCCTCGATTTTACCTCCTAGCCCACAAGGCATAGAATATTGACTATACGGCGCTTTCTCAGAAAAAAGTTTGCTAACCTCCCTCTCCTACTTCTCTCGGCCATTCTCGGGACAGTGTAACCAGGTCCTTCTGTCTGTCCTGCTGTCTAAAGGTCGCTCCTTGATGACTCGACAGATGGCCGACATTATCGGGACATTTATTACAACCTGGTCTATACTGGCCGTTTCTTTGTTCGTGGTGAAATAAATTGTCGGGCCAGGAACGTCTAAAACTTCAGTTGCAAGATTTAGTTGTTCTTATAAAAAGTCTCAAGAGAGAGAGAGAGAGATGGATTGGCTAGGAAATGGGAAAGACAAAGACGAAACAGGAAATGCGCGGTGGTAAAATAAATTTAAAGTGCCACAACATAAACTGTACTCATCACAAGACATTGTTAGGATAACCAAGTCTCACAGATTAAGGTGGGCAGGACATGCAGCGCGAATGGGAGAATATAGAATTGTATTCAGGGTACTGACTGGCAAACCCAATGGGAAGAGATCGTTGGGAAGACCTAGACGTAGAATGGACCTGAAAGATATGTGGTGTAATGAGGTGGACTGGATAGAACTAGCTCCAGATAGTGATAGGTGGCGTACTTTTGTGGGTACAACAATGAAATTCCAAGTTCTTATGTCATAGAGTAAGTCACAACATAACATTATAGCATTACAAATATTATAACCTCACACGTTTCACTAGTTTAAGAATTAATTTGTAAAACCAGCTGATAATTGATAAGTTTTATAACATTTATTTATATTACACTTCATATAAATTTCACTAACTGTTACAGCTCATTGTGCTACACACCAAATGAAATAATTTCCTTCGTTATTAACCAAAACTAAAGATTAGCGAAAATGGGTCGAATTAGTGTAGGGATTATTAAAAAAAATTGAGAAAAAACTAGCACCCAAATAGAGGCGACAAAACATATAAAATAAACAGACACAACGCGGTGAACCGTTATGCTCTTTGGTGAACCGTTATTATCTTTGGTGAACCGTTATTATCTTTGGTGAACCGTTATGCTCTTTGGTGAACTGTGATGATCCTCTTTCTTAAATATGTTTCTATAACCGTGTATATTATTTAATTTATGCTCTTTGGTGAACCATTATGCTCTTTGGTGAACTGTGATGATCCTATTTCTTCAATATGTTTCTATAACAGTGTATATTATTTAATTTATGCTCTTTGGTGAACCATTATGCTCTTTGGTGAACTGTGATGATCCTATTTCTTCAATATGTTTCTATAACAGTGTATATTATTTAATTTATGCTTATATTATTTGGTTTCACATATCTAACGACTTACGGGTTAAAAGTAAATGTCTCCAACAATAGATAAAAGAGCGAGGAAGTCTGTGAGGTGCACCGTACCATTTATTTTATTTCAAGGTAATAATAAAACTCGCCAATATATTTAATGCAAACATTTTCTTGTTCTTTAAAGTATTTATCTTTTTTGTAAGTAGAAACTAGATAATTAGTTAGTCTCTATTTGAATAACAGAACGAACCTTTTTACAAATTGTAGATAGCTTCGTAAGTAATATCTGGAAGCGAACCAGGGTCTTATAAGCTAGTGTTTCCAAAGTTGCGGCGGTCTTGTAACCCTCCCGAAACCGCAAGATCTCATCCAGTCCTCTTCTAAACAAGGAAAACATAAATTATGCTCGTAATCTCTTAATTGGTATCATTACTTGTATCAAACTTTACGTTTTAACGGAGAACTAAGAAACGGTGAGCTCTAAAGGAAGAATAAATATAGGAATTGATTTATTATTATTATTATTATTATTATTATTATTATTATTATTAGTAGTAGTAGTAGTAGTAGTAGTAGTAGTAGTAGTAGTAGTAGTAGTAGTAGTAGTAGTAGTAGTAGTAGTGGTAGTAGTAGTAGTAGTAGTAGTAGTAGTATGTGTTTGTCTCACGACAGATCTATTCCTTTTGTCAGTGAACTCCTCTTGTGAAGCATGTCATGTTTTGTTCCAGGAGGAGGGCTCCTTGGCGGTGTTCCTAGGGTTCCTCCAGTCCACCAGTATCAGAGATCTGGTGTTGGCCAACTGCAGACTGCACCTCGCCATACATGATGGCCATCTCTCGCGACTGGGCCGCCACGATGATTCGGTTGCGGAACTTCTCACCTCCTTACCAGATTTCTCCTGCTCGGCCGTGGTATTCCTCAGGCTCGGAGGGTTCCAGGCAAGACTAACTTACTTCTTACATGAGAAGGTGCAAGTCGCTATCTCGGCGGGGTAGGGGATTCAACCCCTTTCCTTCTACAAATTATTGGAAATGTATTTTTACTTTCCTTCTCGGTGATTTATCATCGCGTCATATTACTTGTTCATGTTGTACACATATATGATCAACTATAATGGGGTATGGATGAGGAAAGAAGCATTTTAGAAGTAATTTACCCGCATCCACGTGGAAAGTGAATGGGAAACCTCTCCCCTATAATCTGCCAGCCAGTCTAATATGAGAGTGACGCCCTAGACCATTCGGCCATTGAAGCAGGAGTGCTGCTCATTAGAGTGATATAAAACTCATAGCACCTACAGGCCTAGTTACATTTTAGAACACTTTAAACGCGTTCATAAGAGATTTACTGTAAGTAAGATTCCTCCCCCTCCCCCCACCACACACACACACACACACACACACACACACACACACACACACACAAATTCCTCTAACAAAATTATATGGGTACAGTGCTGTCCCTAGTTTGAGTCAAAGAAGTGATAAAAATACAAGTAATTATTTTCCATTTTAAAAAATGTGTTCTGTGTCTAACTACCCATCTACAGTCTTATTTTTATAGGAAGACCAGTTTTCAAAAACTTGAAACTCAAGCTGCCACAACGGCGAGAGGTGGGGAGTGGGGAAATTATAATATAATTTACATTTAAAGTCCATTTGGTTAGTTATGTACTTGAAAATGATACAGTAATCCATATGTAAATATTATTGGAGGGTTTTCATTTTCATTTTCTTATACGAACTATATGATTAGTAAATATAGTAAGACATATCTATACAATGCTAAATTTGAGTGACGTTCAACCATTTTTGGTGGTCAAAAAGTGGGTTTCCTATAAAAATCAGAATTTAGGCTACCTACATATGTACACTTATACACTAATGATGCAGAGATGATGAAGGTGAAATGTACATAGTTCTCTGCTTGGTGTGTCGAGGGTTGTTTCTCCTAAATGGATTTGCAGTCTTCTATTATGCAAATGCTGGTAAAGTTTCTCCATATTATACCTCCCTTACACATACTCCATTAGTGTAAATATGTGGATAGCCCAGACAGGTAGTAAGAAGTGTTTGTTGGTTCAAATAATGATTAGATCAATGTTTAGTTATTTGCGTGGTGTGGACACGGGCAAGGTGTTAGTGTAGTCCCAGGGCCTTGCTTGTACTAAGAGTCTGTTAATGTTGTTTCAGGTGACAGTGAACGACCGCATGGCACTTCGAGGACCCCACCTCCTTCCATTCTTGCGTGGCTTCACGCATCTGAGTGACCTCGACCTCAGTCTAGACAAGAACTCCAACTCGGGCAACCCCTTGCTGGTCGACGATAAGGTGCTCACCTCCTTCTTCCAGACTCTGTCGGTCAACTTCCGCACTCTGCAGTCGCTCAAGGTCAGCCACTGGAAGGTGTGTCTGGACGACAGTGACAAGACCCTGCGTGCGGTAGGGAGATCACTCAAGACATGTTCTCTCAGTTACCTCAAGGTGAATGGACTGTCCGTCACGGACTCCACCCACAAGATGTCCTTACAACATCTGTTCCTGCAGACTGTGGTGGCCAACCTGAGCTATCTCAGCTGGTTGAGTATGGTGGGGGTGTGTTTGACTCCCGGACAAGCCACCGCGGTGGGAAAGTGCATCAGAGACAGGTTCCCGGGGTCCGGGCTGGAGGTCAGTGCCAAGGATGTGGGCGTTGATGCGGTGAAATCATTGGTGACTGCTCTCGAAGAAGGGAATAAGATTGAAGTGGTGTACCTGGGGGGTGTTAGCTGTACTCTCAGGATACAAAGGATTCTCAAGAACCAGAAACTGAAAGGGAAGTTTCGTAGGTTTACTTCTCTTAAAGAATGATTTATTTTTTACACAGAATAAGTAACTATTTGAATGGTGCTCTGTGTATGAGTCTTTCAAGAAATGAAACGGTTGCCCTTCAGGATTTCCTCAAATTTAAATCAATGCGACTTGTGAGGGGTGTCAATTTTAAAATTAAAATTATTTCACTGTGGTGATTTTTAACCATTATAAAAAATAGTTATCATAATGTTTTTGTCTGAGTAATTGGTCTAACATATCATAACAAAAATTGTTTAAATAAAAATCCTAGTGTGCCATCCAAAGTGAGAGATGGTAGGTCCTGCCCTGCAGTGTTAAAAGCTGGTTTAGAACAAGAGAAAGGAGCTTGCAGAAATACTATTCTGTCAATATTAGTTATGATTCCTCAATTCACATGTTCGAAAAGTGTTAATATTATTATTATTTAAAGAAAAGCCATCCCTTCCCTGCGTTTGGAACATAAAGACATATTTATAATAGGAGTTAACATCTTTTTAAGTTATTTTAACCATAAAGTTCTTATTCTAGGAGAATAAAAGCAAACATTTGAAAACCGTTTTTAGAAACAATTGACTCCTTTGAAATGTGTTCAGTAACAATATAACTTATTTTTCAATCATAAAGAGTTTATCAAAGACATATTAGTAACTAGAAACTATTTACTCAGCTAAAGTATTATTGGTGTACCCCTTTGCATTTGATACAGTACTAACAGAAGCAAACCCACTTGAATAAAAAAAAAATTGCTTGCTTGTGCATTGTGAAAAAATAGCTTTTGAGAAGAAATGTTGCATAGCTGTTTAAGGAAAGATGGGAATTAAAGTGAAAGCCACAGCTAGCAATTATTGTACTTTCCAAATGGTCGTTATTGAATTTAAGTCTGTCTTGTATGAGCGTCTGTGTTTTGTCTCACAGCATCACAAAGTGCAGTTGCTTTGACTGTACCGTGAGTAAATTGTTTGTTGCCAATCCTTGGCAGAAACCTCACTTATAATTATTTAACTTAACCTTCAACTGAGGCCTATTATTGTGCACTTGTTTTATCTTTTACCAACACCAATGAAATGGTATGGTAGTAAATAGGTTTTTTAATGTTAAGATTTTACCAGTATGTGTATTTTCAGTAATTAAAAATAATTTTTATTTTTAACAAAATTACGAGCATATTCAACGAGTAAATTAAAATATGAGTTAGGTGAGCAATCCATTAAAAAATAATTTCATACCGATCACTAGAAACTGAAATAAATGCCCCCTTTACATACAATCTTTTCAAATAACTTGTCCAAGAACAACAACAACAACAAAAACAAAATCAAAATAATAATCTTGTGATTTGTCCAAGCTATCTTTATACAGACAGAGCATGTAAATGCCCTGAATTAAAATCATTTATGTATAATCAGAAGCCGATGTGGCCAAAGGATGAGACTTGCTTTCTCAAGCAGTTCTCGGGTCAAGGATCATTGAAACATTTGTGCTGGTAGCCATACAAAAAACAAAACAATCTCTCTCTTTTTACTCAATCCTAGTCTTAGAGAGAAGAAATGAAGTTTATTTTACATATAACTGAATTAACATCACCTAACCTCCCTGTTATCGACTGTACAGACCACTCTAGCATGTATTTTAATGGTGATTTTGGTTAAAATGGTATTTCTGAGAGAAACAATGGTTATTCACAACAGGTGGGTGTGTTTACAATTTTATAATGTGAATGCACCCACAATTACAGCTGATCGTTTCGGCCTAAATTTGCTGTCCAAAATAAATTTCAATCTCGGACCATTTTTTATAACAAAAGCTAGCAAATGTTAGTAAGCTATTAAATGATGATCATATTTGAGAATGTAAACGTGTAGATTTGTTAGAAACCTGTGCTTAACTCTTATCTATCCAACCTGATCTGTGTATTTTTAAAAGAACATATGTTTTGACTGAGTTGCATTGGGCATTTAAAAGAATATGTTGATAAAGATTTGAAAAAATGTTTAGTTCTTAAAGGTAAATGAAAATGATTGACACAATTAAATCTTTTTCATAAAAAAGTCAATTCCTGAAAAAACATTTTTTACAAGATACCAGTATTGGATGTTTTTTAAGCTTTGATAATATCTGATTCTAATCATTCGAGTTAACAACAATGAGTTACTATTTAGAACATTAATTAATTATAGGTACTCTCAATACAGCTAGTGGAGTCTTATTTTATATTTAAATAATGGCCAAAAAAAAGTTTGAAAACTTCCCTCAATACTTAAATAAATATTTGGAAAAATAAAATGTGTTTTTAAGATGTATTTAAAATCATAAATGGAATACTTAAGTGAAATGATTATTATCTATCCATATCTATACAGACTATATATTTGTTTGTAGACTGTATACTCTACTATATTGGCTTTTGAGTAGATTGACATGGTAAAACAAAATTTTCCTTATGTATTAAGTTTTTCAATGAAAGCAATTGTTACTATAAAAACCTACATGTCACCAGTCAAAGAATTCATTTTTCCTTAGTTAAAGTAAGATTAGATAAGTGGTTTAGTGTCATGTATGGAACTTTTGGGTTTAAAAAATTTTAGTGGTTTATGTATGTTAAAATATACTCATATATTAAGATAGGTTGGCAGATAAATAAGTTATGTTATGGTTTAAATATGAAACATTTTAAATACCTAACTCAGATGTATTTCCCCACAAACTTCATTGTTCAATTGATATTTGATAACTTAAGCAACAAGATGTTTATGATTATATAAAATTAAGTATATTAAATTAAACATTTAAAGGAGGATATAAGGGCAGCAAGGTCTACATACTTACCAGAAAACTCTAGGACTCAAAGTTTACAGTTAAAAATACAACAAAACACCTAATTATGAAATTCCTGGGGTATTCTCTTCTGCTGAAGAAGGGAAATAATGTACCCCAAAAAGTGCATCATTAGGTACTGTATGTGTTTTGTTGTGTTTTGACTGTGAACTTTGAATCCTACAGTTTTCTGGTAAGTATGTGGGCCTAGCCCTTCTTCCTTATATCCTCCTTTCATTGTTTAATCTAATACAGATGTTTGGCACTTTTATTTTCAATCATTTGATATGTGTTTACTAACTGTGACATTTTTCAAAATAATTGTTGAACAAGAAAGTTGATGTTTTTATGTAAATATGTTAAATACTTTTTTTAAATCATTATAGAATCTTAAAAATATGATTATTTTGCATTTAGCCTATACTAATTTTATACAAGCCTAAATAATTGCAAGTGTAGGCCATTTCCATTAAACATAGAGAGCAAATAGATAATTATCATACATTAAACACCCAATGAGATGAGTAAATGGCCTTATTAAAATATTTATTTTTTAAAAGAACATAATTCAATTTATTAACTTTTCACTCCAGTATTAGTGAAGTTGACACCATTTACCCAGAAAGTTTGAAAGTAGGAAAAAGATCCATCCTTCAAACTGCTGTCATTCATATTTTGCCCTTATTTGGTATAATTTGGTTTTCCATAGCTTTAACTGATTTTTATATGATCTTTTAAGATCAAAATGCCTAAAAAATCATTAAATTTAAAAAAAAACATACAAATAATCAAGTCAAGAGAAAATATTAGATCATGGTAACATCTTACTTTTTTTTTACTGGCATAATGTATTTCATTTACAGTTTGGTAAACTAATCTGCCTTACTGAGTTTTCAAATCTGTTTAAAATTAATGTTTAACCAACTAATAGCTGTTGTGATTAATTATCACATATTTTACTGATATGTGAAAATAGTCCTGGATTGATTTTTTTTTTTTTGGAGGATCTGTAATCTTAGTGTTTTAAAAAGATATTATTTGGATAGTGTATATACGATTTGTTTTAAGTTGAAATTAGTAAATAAAAGATACTACAAGTAGAAACAACAGAATATATTTGCTAAACATTTGTTAGAACAAAAATAGCTGAACTATTTTAATAGAGGTTGGATATTTATATTTTACAGAATTTTAAGTTTTCAAAGATGGTGCTAGCACGAATAAATATATTAAAATGTTGAAAAATTATTGTATTTTATACTATGCAAGTTAGTTTTGTTAAATGGTTAATATATGTTAAGTTTGTCGCAATTAGACAAAAATATGACTTGATATGTTTTTTGAAAACATTCAAATTTGATACATATATTGAAAATGTATTAATATCCAAATAATATATAGAAAAATATATATTGAGTGTTATAATCTCGTCCATAATGTACAGAAAAAGATTTCAAGTAATGTTATTAATTTATATGTATATACCGTACATTAGTAATTTGAAATATCAAAATGTTTTATACTTGCATTTTTATCTAAGGTTTGAAAAGTATATTAAAATGTTAGCATAGAATAGAATGTGTTGAATGACTTTACTAAACATATTATTGTAGATTTTGATCCAAATCTATCATATATATATTAGTGGTGATACCTTTTTAAGAGATTCTTTGTAAGAGCCCCACCAGAATTTTTAGGATGCCAGTATCAGTATCCAAACCCATTTGAGATATAAAAATATTATTTTCTATAATACATAATTATTTAAATTGTATCAAAAATATTAAATGTATCCATTCGCATCAAACACACAGCTTATACACCAGAAATAGTACAGTTACTATGTTGACATATTTTCTAAAGACAAGTTTGTGACAGGAAAACATTTTCAGAGTACACATTTATATCGAAAATATACTTTCTAAGTTCACGGTATTATCAACAAATGAATCATAAACACACAGTGTACTTGAGTTACAACAGAAGAAGATAAAACTAAGTCTCAGACTGTTGTCAGTCTAACCGCCCACTCATGGGAACAACAAATACACAGAGTTGATGTTACTGTTGTCGGTTGACTAAAAATATGTGTTAAACTTATCACAATCCTACCAACCTAGTTCTTTTCACACAAGCTAAAGCCTACTAACACCAGCTAACTAAAAGAGCGTCAGTCGATTGAACCCAGTGAGATGAAAGGCATGGCTATATTTGTGACCTGGTCCCAAGGACATAAACGTTGTGACCAGAATTCCAAAACATCAATCCACGTTATTTATGATGGCCCAAAAATCACTGTTGTTGGAAGTATTCATCCTCGTATAGTACAATGATGTTTCCGTGGCGAGGTTTCAAGTATGAGCGTGATCCAAGAATCAATTAAAAGGAGTCAGTTTTGTAGTCAAGTTACTTGACACGTTATATTCCTCTACCCTTATCTACATTTCTTTGACATTGGGTCCAGTGACAGTATAAACTACGTGCAAAACAAAATGAAGTTATTTTTATTTTGAATGCCTTCCTTTTTTTTTTATAAATGGTTTTAGACATAATTGATGCTATAAAATAGAGTGTGATTGCCATTCAATGACAAGTATCTGAAAGATTTTAAAATTACTAGAGGGATCTGATTTCATATATTCATATTTCTGTTGCGGTCAATTTCAACAGATACAAGCACAGCTGATTATAATAATAATAATAATAATAATAATAATAATAATAATAATAATAATAATAATAATAATAATAATAATAATAATAATAATAATAATAATAATAATAATAATAATAATAATAATAATAATAATTTCAATTCCATTTACTATAGTGCTGGCCAACAGTCGTGAGACCCATGACAGGCCAGCACTTAAAAGTACCTACACAAGTACCTTACAAGCACATGTAATAAAATAATAAATAAACAATAGGTAATAGCTAAATAATGACACATACGGTACTGATGAATAGTTATAAAAAAGTATATAATTATTAATGATAGATGATAAAAATAATAAATAACTAAATTAAGTGTAGTAAAAGCGTAAATATTTAAAAAGGATAACAGTAAGCAAAAAACAAATCAGAATAAAGTAAATTTAAATATTTGAGGCAGAGCCTCAGAAGGTAAATTATTTATAAGGGAGTTCCTTAAATAACTCTCCGAGTTTGGCTTTTCTTTTATGACAAAAGTTGAATTCGACAAATGTGGAACTAGCCCTGTGGATACAATGGCCTATAGGGCTCACCTTGTAAGAGTTGTCGAGAGAAAATAATTTTGGCTAGCGGGAGGCCCAAGGAGGAACATGTATACTGATCAAGGGCAAATTTACAAGATATGTTGCTATTGAAAATATTAAAAACAAAAAGGGCATCACAATAAAGTCCACACGAGAAGAGAGTTTGGAGCCCTAAGAGGTTTTGAATTCTGTCATAGTCATAATAAAGCTGGTCAGTAAAGAATTTATCAAAGCCCGCAGTGACAAATTTTCTTTGAACATTTTCCGACCTGAGATAGTCAGTTAAGGTAGTGGAATTCCAAGCAACAGTAGCATATTCTAACTTAGATCTAACCAGGGCGTAGTACAGACATAAAAAAACAGTCAGTTTTCTTAAATGATTAGGTTATAAATTTAATAAGACCTAGTAATTTCAATGATTGGGATAATAATATATGGTCAACATGATAGTGGAAGTAGAGTTTATTGTCCAGGAGAGCAAATAGATCATTTATATAGAGGGAGCGAACTATGCCATCATTGACTATAATAATAATTAATAATAATTATTACTATAAATAATGATAATCAATTGTAATAATATTTTTATTAATATTATTATACCAGAAATCTATTTTTTATATGTTTTAAACCTAGAATAATTGTACCCCAATTGCATTATAAAAGAATGGGTTTAGTTACACAAATTGAAACTAGCGTGATTTAATTTGTAATTCAAGACTGTAGAAATAACCATGAAAATTGGAATAAAATATTTTAAAATAATATTTAAAAAGGTGGTCCCAATATATTTTAAATGTCATGTAAATTAAATATGTCTAAATGTTGTGATTTGTTAAAATCTGTATCCAAGTAATAAGTGGAAGATAATGAAAATAGCCTCCAGAAAATTCTCGTCAAACAGAAATTTGTTGCAAAATATTAATACATTCTTGATTTTTGTCCAAAAAACGTCAACCAAATAAATGCAGTCTAATTTAAAATAAAAGTTTTAGAGTGATATCTTAAAAAGATATGTGTTTGTTATAGGTTGGCGTATGAGTTCAACCTGTTTTTAGGGGAGGGGGAGAGGGGGGGGTTAGTGGATGGTGATCACAAAATTCAGGGGCATAAAGGGAAAAGGGATTACACGACAGTAAAATAACTCCCACATGCAAAATTAAACCTAAGACTCTCTAACAATCAACTTGATTTAATCTTCACTAGCATGCATGTAAAGCTCATCTAGCCTGGTTTGCTGGTGACAAGCTCGAGGTTCGAACTCTGGCCATGTGTATTGAGGAGGATAGTTTTACACACTTCCATTCACACAAATGTGCATACATCTCCTCCAATTTCTACCCTCTTCATCACTAGCCCATTAATATAGTTAAAATGTGTATAGCCCTGGTGGATAGGAGTAGAACACAGTGGGGGAAAAAAATACAACTAAAATAATTACTGTTTTCAATGGGTCCATCAACAAATATGGTGTTCAAACTCTATTTTGATAGCCATAAAGGAGGAAATTTGATCTTGGAGTGAAACTTAAAGAACTCGCTATTCAATATTTGCTGTTAGGTGTATAATAATGTATTGGAAAATAATATTTGGTGTGCATCATCACACATGAGAACAATGAGTTTCAAGTGCTGAACTAACACATATGAACTGCTTAGTTCTGGTTTGAATCCCAGAGAGATCAAATTTTACATATTGCAAGTTGTTAGAGCAGGTGAGGTATGGATAATTTCAAATTCAATATTTGTGGTCCTCGTTACTAATATATTTGAGTTGGGATGAGAGGGTTAATGTGAGGCAGCAAACCAACATTTACCTGAAGAAAGAGTTGAATATCACTTGAGTGGAGTTGGCAGAGATTTGAACCCTGCGCTTTACTTTCATTAACAGACTCGAGCATGCCAATAAAAATATAAAACACTTGTTTGTTGAAAAACCAATATTTTAATACTATAACATTTTTTTTTGTCATTAAAAGCTAGATGTTGCCTTAATTTCATAATTAAAATATTAATTGAGCAAATAAAAAAGGAAGTATAATAAAAAATAAGTATTTAAAAAAACTATTCGCTTTACAGTATACATTTGTAAAAAAACAAAAACTTAACTCTTGCAATTTTAACAATAATTGTGAACTAGTGTGGAACTCATTTAGTCATATATATATTTTTAATCCCTTTAAAAACTCCAGTGGAATTATTAATAGGTAACACATTAAAAAGTATAACTTATTAAATATGACCCTTTTGTTTGAATTTAAATGGTATGCCATAAAATCGTGTTGGTCAGAAAAACCTTGCTATACCAAGACTTTCAGTCAAAAATGGTCAGATGTATGTAAAAACGCACAAATTCTTACTGTTTATATATGTAAAAGAAAAAGCAAATAAAATATGTGGTTTACTGAACTATAGTAGATTTATTGTAAAAAGTGTATTTGTTTGATAAGTATTGAACCTTTTATGAAAGGTCTAAAAAATTGGTATGTAGATAGGGCCAGGATTTTCAGCTATACATTACACAGCACACGTTTAGTTAGCATTCAATAGAATTGCCCACATTTGTCGATAAGTAAATTTTGGATGAATATTTCGAACTATACATGCTAATGGGGCATAAGTCTTCTTAATTATAATTTATATTCATATCGGACGAGAGTTATATTACGGATCTTAATCTTTCATATACACTTGAACAATTGGTGTTTTATTTCTAGCTATACCTACGGCTTTTATAGGATATGTTCTACCTTTTGAGGACAAATATTCTAGGGAACAACGGCAATTACTAACTTATTATTTGCTAATCCATTATTAAGAATGGATTTAGTTCAACGAGTATGAGGGGGTATTGCAGTAGATAATACCACTTTAAATGGATTTATTACATTTCATTTTATCTACTATTAATTATTTTGGGGGCAGTTTTAATTAATCTATTTTTTCTTCACCAAGTAGATTTAAAACCAACACTTTATTCGGTCAGGTTCGAAGCTCAACCCTTCTAGCGAGAGTCATGTGTCCAAAGATGCTGTCCTGAGGACTTTGCCCTGTAGGGTGAGAGTGATTATTGTAATAAAGGGAGAAAGGAGACATACGTTTCACGGCTGGTAATTTAAAGGGGGAAATTGGGGATGTAGGTTGATTAAGAAATAACAGAAAGAGAGGAGAAATCTGTTTAACGAGAGGTTGAGGTTGATTTCATTTCTGAAATGGTCAACATGCTGCTAAGACATTTTTTATCTATAAACTCCATTGCTAGTTATTTGTATTATCATTTACTTAGCACGAGCTTAGGAATATTAGCTCTTGAGAAATTCGCCTGTTTAAGGAAGGTGCCTGCCTACATGTGACATAGTGACAAGTCGAGATGGGATTTTCTATCAAAATTTATTTTTGGTTCTTAAAGAGTTTTTTTGTAAACAATTTTTTTTAAAATCATGTACAACTAAAATTTGGTTTAGTCACGAAAATGGCCTGTAGAAATCTCCCGCCAGGATGTAGATTAAAATATGTGTGTAAGCATAATATCTATTTGTAATAAGAAACAAGAAAAGGATTGTTTTGAAATGAAAGACAATTTGTCCATGCGTAACTTGAGTGTGTATACTCGTCAGTGGAAGAGCGGAAATGTTTTCAGCAGGTAAACTAAAGGCCTCGTAAGATGAGCTGCTCATTTTCTACCCTTTATGTCTATTTTGTACATTGGTGTATAAGTGTAACAGTGCTTAGTGAGTATGTCAAGATACGATGCAACCATCTTCGCAAAATTGCTTTGAATTCATCAAGTAGGCAATGTTGTTAATAATATGTAACGAATAAGACACTATGACCCCCAAAAGGATTCGAACCAGAACCTGAAGAGGTGAGTGTTGTTTTAAGGAGCCTTGCCATAGCTATCTCACTCACCAAGCAAGCCAGCTCCTTAAGACAAGGGGCAAAGTACAAGGATGAGTAGATTACTTGGGAAAACAAGGTAGTGCATGACATTGAACTCTGACCTTGAGTAAGCCACATAACGGGGTTAAAAGACCCCAAATTGTATACTATTCTTGTAATATTGTGTGTGTTACAGGTGGAATCAAAAATTAGTAAAAACCTGATTTCACTATATAGAACTAGTTGCAGCAAAGTCGCCAAAACCAGTTTTAAATAGTTAATTTGAGAATTAATTGTGTTGTGTCAATAAAATCTAGTTAAAACTGGAACAATATTTTGAATTAATGTTTTTAAAGGGTTGACAATGCCATGCTAGCTAGCTCTTAACTGAAATCCTTCAGTTAAAAGTGTTTTTGCAGTTTCAAACTTGTAATGGGAAGGTGTGACGTGTGTCCTTGACTTGTTAACCAATGACTTGGTAGGGATTTTTTTTGTCACTGTTTATTTTTTGTAATTGTTTCTAAAGAATACATGGCTGCCGAAAAGCAATGCGAAGAAAATTGGAGGAGAGCGTGGAAAGTTTTTTTCATTGAGAAATTACATAATTTAGAGAAAAATAAAGAGTCACTACAATATAATGGCAAGAGATGCTTACAGTTATATTTTGGTGGAGGTTGAAGAAAAGACTTTTGCAATACCATTGATTGAAATATTTGATATTGTCGAAATTTGTGAAGTTGAAAAACTTGGTCTCAGGAGGTAAAACCATCAAGAACTAATTTGCCAGTTAAAGAAATCTCAATGTTACCAAAGCGGCTCATGTAGCGGTAGGACTATAGGCCAATATAATTTGAGAAATGATGAATATGGTCTTATGGGATGTGCGAAACCCACCAACTGCTGGGGGGGGTAGAAGGAAGGTAGCAAGTCCAATCTTCATTCGGAATTTAACAGCCATTGTCAGGTCGACCTAATTAACACGCTAATTTACAAGGTGATACTAGGTGGATATCCATTACTGTCTATCAGGAGCATTTGACCAAGTTTGTATTACTGAGAGCACTTTCACAAGAACAAGGACCAAATAGGTTGCCCAGCAGTTGACTGATATCTTCCTGACATTTGGTGCCTCAATATTTTTATATATTCAGATGATGAGAGAAAGTTTGTAAACTCTGGTCATATCTGAGCTAACTTCATCATGGTCAAGATAAAGATGATACATGGTAAAGCAAGTCATAGCCAAAGGCAAAGTTCAATAAAATGAGCTTATCAAGATATTGAAAACAAGCTGGCTTCATGGATGAAAGACAACTACTCCACAAATTGGTCAAACGGCCTCTGCTTTGTGCAGTTAATGAATAACAGAGCCCTTCATTCAAGGATTAAACAATCACCATGTAAAGTGATGAGAGTTATTGAGTTCAGAGTTGGACTCACTACATCTATGTTGCCATCCAAACTTATAAAGAACTTCTGAGGGGAAAAAATTGTAAGGAAACCTTCAAAACATTGTAGTCGCATGCTTAATTAAACTGAAGATGGTACAAAGGATGGAGTGCTGTATAAATTGTATTGCATGTAGGCTTATTACATTTTAAAGTGTTGGTTAAATTTTAAACATAAAGTCTAAATGACCCTAAGCAATTTATATTTCTTTCAGATCTGAATTCAACATTTCCCCTAAAGTGTTGTTGACCAACAAACAGGTGCCTGACCAAAAAAATTTTTCTGAGGACTGCAATGAGGAAAGCAGCTATAAGAACAGGACAAGGTCATGAACACTATTCATGCATGATGAAATGTAATTTTAAATGAGGCTTATGCAGGGAGAAGGGAGATTTTTAACTCGAAATGTTATATCAACTGCCTTGCTGCAATAAATTAAATAGGATGTAAATGATGCTTTAAATAATTAATTGTATTTTCACAAGCCTGTGTTATTATTTGTCAGTAGAGACAACTAGTTTTATTTAACTGGTTTTTAATGGTCAATGACTTGAGTCGATATTATTTTTAACTGGTCAGTACGAGTTATTGACTACAGAATTTTTTTCATGCAAACTAGTATTGTCAACTACATTCTGTTAGTTCTAGAGATAACTAGTTTAAACTGGACAAAATGGATTTTATGAAATTAGTTCACCTATTAAAATCAGGTTTTAATGGAATTTGGGTTCCAACTGTAACATATACGCCCAAAATTTAATATTCACCAAAATATTGTGGGTTTTTTCTAATAACTAACCTCCCATAAATAATTTTGTTTTAAGTAAACTTGCAAAATAATAATAATATATATATATGTAAGTATATATGAAAAATTAATAATGTGAAGCTTAATTCTTTTATGAAGGTTGAAACCTAAGCTAATATATACATATCTAAAATTATTTCTATGTCATATTCATTAGAATTAGTCTCAGCTACATACTCATAAAATTTTTATCATCCATTCCCGTTTAGAATCAAACATCTTTTTAATAATGTTTAGAGATTAAATTAAGAAAAAACATAAATTATGGTAAACAGAAAGTTGGTAAGTAGCTATTATGTATGAATGAAATAACTTTTTTATGCTCATGTATCATATTGTATAGGTATTCAAATGAATATTAGCAACTGTATTTTAAACAATTTTCTCATTGTTTAGTTTTACATCACCTTAAAAACAAGGCGTAATGAGTTCTAAAAGTGATGATTGATAACAAAATAGTAATTCCATTAAAAACAGTCAACTAATACAAATTTATTACAAAGAATTTTAAGATATAATGGTAAAATTATGAGCATATTAATATATTTTAATTTGTTGATCAAAAGACCATGTCTTAGAAAGAAAATTATTTATTATTTTATTCAAAAGTCAGCTCAGTTTTGAAAAAATATATTTATTATTGTTAAAGTAGTGGATTTGTAATGTATAAAATGTAAATTTGTTTGAATGAGTGACTTATATGTTTGTGATATAATTATAACAATGTTAAAATAGTTTACATATAAGTGTAGAGTGTTTAATTATTTTAAATTAATGTGTACATTATACAAATTATGTATGGTTGTTTAAATATGTTGAATCACTTTTGATCGAGTATTTTTAAATATTCAATAATGTTTCATTTGTTCAAGTGAAACATAAAATCCTGAATTTATGAACAATTTATAAAAAAATTAATCTCTGTAACGCTTCACAAAGGTTATAAAATAGTGAATGTACTCAATATACTTCAGTCCTGATCCTATGTCCATTTTGTATAATGTAATAAACACCGTGTGGTTGATGACTTTTTTCTTAAGTTGTGTTACTAAGAAAATTTATATTTTAAAATGGAGTGAATCACTGAATGAATAAATATAAAGAAGAATAATGAAGTTAAACAATATATGGACAGTTTATGTGATGTACAAACCGTTAGCAATATAAAATAGTTAACATGAAATAAATATATGTAAATGATCAAAAAATTGTAGAGTATTATTATTATAAACTATGTTTTGAAAGAACTGTTCAAGCATTAAAAACATTCACAAATTTATTATTTATCACTTCTCTAATAAAACCTTTTTTTTTTTCAAAATAATTGTGAAAATAAAATAATACTTAAATTATGATAACAAATCAAATTGTCACTGTGAAAAGAGCATTTATGCCACACTAAAATATGTATTCTTCATTAGTGTACAATTATATTTTTTATGTTTGGGAGCAATTAACATGTATTTTTATAACCAGGAGGAAAGTAAGTGTAAAAAAGGGGGTAAAGTTAATTCCAGAGGGAGGAAGTGTAAAAAAGGGGGTGAAGTGAATTCCAGAGGGAGGAAGTGTAAAAAGGGGGTGAAGTGAATTCCAGAGGGAGGAAATGTAAAAAGGGGGTAAAGTTAATTCCAGAGGGAGGAAGTGTAAAAAGGGGGTGATGTGAATTCCAGAGGGAGGAAGTGTAAAAAGGGGGTAACGTGCAGAAGGTTGAGTAGGAAAGAGGTATAAGAATGGGGGAGACAAGGAAATAGAATTGAAATACAAATTATCGATATAGAAAGAGGAAGGAAATCACAAATTGAAAAAAAAAATTCTTGAACACAGCTGAAATTATACCTAGCCCATATGGATAATAATAGTATGTTGGCATCTATCTTAACTATAGATTTTCATACCAGTCTCAGTATGGCTCACTTATTATGTTTAGAGAATGGCTCAAATTGAAGTTTTGATTACTGTGTACTTAAGGGGGCCGCTCGGTACGTGAGAAAGTATCATTCGTGTTAGGTCTCATGTCTTAAAATGAAATGCTCTGTGTTGTTATCTTGAACTACAGCATCTGTCTCTCTAATCTTATCCTATTTACACTTACCCTACCACCCATGTCAGAAGAAGAGAAGCAATGGAATGGAAAACTATTTCAACGTCAAGAGGAAGAATGCGCGGCTGATCGCCTATCCACTACACAGTCCAGCAGTCGCCTGTGTTTATCTTGTGATATTTTGCTAACTTGAGATTCTCGTGAAGGGTTCACAAACAAGCACAATCCTTGATTGATGGTTTAACTTGTCTTGGAAGCTTATAATATGAACAGGTAGTAGGACACGATGCTAAAAAAATTGTCTTGAAGAATTTTTATCACGTCACTTTTTTAGGGCAATGTGAATATCAACTATACAATAATTAATCACGTGTAGACTACATTTCTATCTTGCCTTACTTAGTTGATAGCAGGACGTCGGAACCGAGGAGTATAAGGGGCTCCAACACAAGGCCCTATACCCCCAACCCCACTTAGATTTATTCTATCTGGGTAAAAAGTTTAGTAATATGTAAATATAAATATGGAAGATATCATTAAAAAAATCTCCAAATAGCTTCTAAAAGCATTCACTTTTTTTTTGTTAAAAAATTGGTGATAATCCTCCCCCTTCCAACCTCATCATTGTTAATCAAACCAAAGAGGTTTTTCCTTTTAGAACCACGTCTTACAAAGCGTTCGGCTTATATGCCTATGTGATAATTATGCTAATGGGTGAAGCTTTCGCTTAGACCATGCGGCCACCGAAGCAGGTCAAATTAGTTAACTTTTACTATCAACTAAAATGAGATAGACTACATATTGTTATATCACCTACACTGTTTACGCCTACACAAAGCTATAGTATACATAAATAATATGTTAAATGGTCATGTGAAACCTATTTTCAACAATTAATTCATTATAATTTTAGGTGCCTATTCAGGCTATCAGTAATTTCCACTGATTATTCTAGCTGACAGGGGAAGAGGAAGGAAAGTTTTGATGAAATGTACCCGTATTTGTTTAGAGAAAGGGCTATGGATAAACTACCCTTAGTAAACCTGGTCGGATTTCAAACCCCGACCTCCTTGTAGCTGGCAATCTTGTCTAGCTTGATCTTTACCTTTTAAATAATTAAATTAACTAAGAACTTACTAAAAACAATAAGAAATAAACAATTTTATTAATGTTGAATCACATTGACTGTTTCATATAATATACACACGCACATAGTGGCGGATCCAGAAAAAAATTATAGGGGGCTCCATAATAATATATTATTATTAGTAGTAGTAGTAGTAGTAATATTATTATTATTACCATAAAAATAAAGTTTAATTATATATACTTACTTTGTTCTATCAAATAAATGTTTCCACTGCTTTCTTCTTGTTTTTTTGCGGCGAACCCCAAGTCGTAATTTTGTTTTTTTCCCTCTACGTTTGTCTTTTTTACGTGTCACGTAATCAATTTTTTTTAAAAATAAACAAGAATATGTATCACAAGCAACTAAATAAAAAATATATAATTGAAAGTATTTCATATTAATAGAAAACTAATTAATTACTGTGCCAGACATTGTTTGAGTCTTAATTATATTAAATGAACAAACAATATTTCTTTAAAACATCAAAATCAATCAACTCTACTTTGATCCAACAGAAAGTGCAGTACGCAAGATCCAGGTCAAGCCAGAGGTAGAGAGGAGACGGAGCGGACTCGAGCATCATTCTTGCATACCGCCCAGTAGTAGACTAAAAGAGCGCATGCGCACAGAAGAGGGGGAATATTTATCTCTTCTTCCTTCTTTTCCTCTCTTCCGAGCAAGTGAGTGGCGTGGTGGCGACACTATCCAGTATTAAACGTACGCCTTTGACTCTTATAAACTACCAAATTAATCCTCAAATAACTTAAAATTTTCTGTTGTGAGCCTATCAAAAAAATACGGTGTTTGTTAGAGGAAGGCTTAATCTAGGGCAATGTTACATCGAGCCTAGTCTCATAGCTACACAAATATGCTTAAAATGTCATTGAAAATGTGCTAATGTTACATTTTCACGATTTTATTTCTATTATTAAAACTAAAAATAGAGAGTTGTTAAGCAAACATAGCCCTGTTGGAATCTTTTGACTTAATTTTGGCGTGAACCATATTTTAAAATAACGCATCATTGATTAAATATGACAGGATTTCTGAAAGTCTGCACGGCAACTTCTCGCCTACCGAGGCAGCCCCCTTAACATAGTCGACAAATGGCTCGGTCCATTCAGACTACTCCAACAAGTGTACATAACAAAATATTTTGGTGAATTGATCAAAACAATTTGTTCACTAACCTTTATTGCTAGTGTGCATACCTTTCCCAAGAAAACATTGGCAGCCAAGGCCATAGCCAGCCAATAATTTCAGAGAGGGTTTAGTGGGCCCATCCCCCAATTGACGGAGGCTAGAAAAAAATTCTAAATGATAAACAGCTCTAGAATCTATCTGAAGTGTTTTTTTATAGCAACGTAACCACCTAACTGGTGGAGGCTAGGATAAATTCTAAATATTAAACAGCTCTAGAAGATATCTTAAGTGTTTTTTATGGTAACATAGCCTCCTAACTGTCGGAGGCTAGGAAAAATCTATATATTTAAACACCTTTAGAAGTTCTTAAAAGTGTTTTTTATAACAAAGTGTTTTAATGGTAACATAACGGGTACCCTTCATTTGGCCTAAAGTGTAGGCCAAATGACTTTAGGCCAAATGACTTGATTTTTTAGTTATTCAAATTGCTGGTCAGATTACCAAAAATAATTATGCAAAGTTTCATGTCTTTAGGTTTTGTTGTTTTGGAGTTACTCCCACTAGTGGCCATGCAGTCTAAGGCACTAAAATATGACCCTACCTTTCAATGGTGGAATTTATGTTGTTCGTCGTCCATCATAAAGTGTTGCAGGGTCAGTTTATTAAAATGCCTCTCTGTCTTCCTCTGTCCTTTCACCACTCTTCCTCCCTTAATCTCATAAATTCTTATCGTCTCCCTCAAACTTGCTATCTGATCCTCCCATCTTTTCCTTGGGCTCGTAGTATTTCCCCCCAAGCTTCAACTTTATCACTCTCCTTGGGATTCCTTCCTTTTCCATTCTAAATGCATGTCCAAAGCATTTCACCTTTGCTTCCTCTACTATCTCATGTACCCCGTGAACCCCCATATCTACATTTCTAATTCTATTTATCCTGGTGACCGCTAGCATGCTCCTTAAAAACTTCCTTACCATGGCCTCAACTTTTCTTGTCTCTTAACATGAGCATCCAATGTCCAGATTTCTGCAACATTCATAAGTGTGTGTACAAAGTATGCCCTATACAGCACTTGCTTACACTTCAGTACTTCTCTTTTCCATAGAAGGTATCTTACACATCTTTAGTACACCTCTCCCTGCTGCTCTCTTCACATTAGATTTTCTCTGCTACCACCCCTCGCCTAAAGTATGCTTCCAAGATATTTTACGCTCTTTATTACTTTCAAATCTACTTCATTCGTTGCAAGATTAAATTCCATTCCATTCTCTTTCACTGCATCATTCCATTCCTGCAGCTGTTACTGTACTACCTATTCCTTTCCTCCCATATCATTAAGTCATCTGAAAACATACTTTCATCTTATCCTCCCCTAGTTTCCTTGCCCCTCTATTCATGACTATTTCCATCACGATCAGTGAGAGGGCACTTCCCTACCCAACTCCATATTTTAGTTGAGACCACTTTGTTCATCCTTTCTCCATCTTTACACAGCTTATGTTATCATCATACATACTCCTTACTTTCATTACCACTCCTCTTTCTACACCATCTTCCTCCATCACTACCAAGACTTCCTCTCTATCCACACTACCATATGACTTTTCCACATCCATGGACAGCATTACCAGGCCATTGCCATATTCATATCTCTTTTCCATCAGTTGTCTTATTCAACATTAATACTGTTTACAGCCTGTGGCCGGATCAGTTTAGTAAAATGTATCCAGCTTCCTCATTCCTTCCACCACTCTCCTCCTCTCACTTCCACACTTTCTATTATCTGATCTTTCCATCGTCTTTCTTGATCTCCCTTGCGTTTTTTTCTTACATACTTCATCTCCATCCTTATCTTTGGTATTTTTTATTTTTCCATCCTCATCACATGATCATACCCTCTCGGCCTTGCTTCCTTTTCTTTCTCGTGTACAGCTTGTATTCCATTACTGCATGAACAAGTTAATTCCTAATCCTGTTTCTCCTCCTGACAGCTAACATGCCCCTTACAAACTTAATTATCATGAGCTTCCCCTTATTTCTCTCTCTTACATTCAATGGCCATGTTTCTGCTGCATATGTGACTATGGTTACAAAGTACACCCTATACAACACTTTCTTTCAGAAAGTGCACTTCTTTTTTTCAAAGAAGATATTGCTCTTACGCACCAATAGAATAACTACCCCTGCTGCCATCTCATTGGATCCTTTCTATGCCACCCTTCTCCTCAATCATGCTTCCAATACATTTCACACATTGTACCTTTTCCAGCTCTAATTCATCCAACTGTACAACTGTATAGCTTTACCAAGCCTTGTCCTCTACCTTTTCATTACCATCACTTCACTCTTGGCCATAATAAATTTAATTCCTTTCTTTTTCACTTCCTCATTCTATTCCTGTGGTTTCTCTTCCTTCTCCCTCCATACTATCAACTCATCAGCAACATCATGGCTTTTATTCTTATCCCCCTAAATTTCCTTGACACTTTATTCATGACTATTTGCATTACCATTACGGGCTTCCCTCCATTTTTTATTTTGAGCCACTCCATTCACCCCTTCTCCATCTTAACACAACACATGTTAGCCTCACTCTTATTACAACTCCTTTTTCCACTCTGTCCTCCTCCATCACTTACCAGACTTTATTTTTGTCCACACTATCATATGTCTATACATTTGCTTTTTGAAAATAATAAATCTATCGTCACCATATTCTCTTTGAGCTCATGTACCTTCACCTTCCTTTATACTTTTTCTCATCCTCCTTTCCAAACTCTTTTATACATTTTGGCACATCCCTTTCTTAAATATTGGTACTACAATACCTTTTGTCCAATCTGATTATATAATTATTAATGTAAGATAAAATGGAGAATAGATTCCACCTAATAGTGTGAATAAAAAAACAAACAGCCAAACCAAACTATAATTATTTATCTTTGGGTTTATGATTGAAATTTATTTTTGTATTTGAAGTTTGTATTTTTCCTTGGTGATTAAGTTAGTTATAAAACAAATAAATACTATATTCAAAAGTATATCATATTCAGAAAGATTAACCAATGTTCAAATGTTTTAGATGTTTGTCTCATAAGATGTATAAATACTCAAAACAATATTCCTTATTTCACAGCCTCAGGTTTCTCATAATATATATAAAACAGTTTTAGTTTTCTGGTTTTTTTGTTTTGGAGTTACAGCTTCTACAAATGCACATATATACATTATATTTTATTTATTTAATATACGTTTTACATCTTAGATATCTTATTACCCTTTCTAGAAAAGAATTATATTTAAATTGATGTTTCCAAAAAAATAAATATTTAGAGTAGAGACAATATATCCTATAAAAACAAGGATGGTAAAATCAAGTAAAGCCAACACTTTTGTGTCAATTACAAAAACTTATTCATACAGCAGTCTTACTTTATTTTTTAATGCTTACAGCACATACAAAAATATTTATAAATCCCACAAATAAGAAGAAATTGTACAGAGGTATAAAAATGAATAAAAGGAATAAACATAACATGTTTTTATAATAAAAAGAGGAACCAATTTCACAATTTACAAAGACTAGATAAAAAAAAGCTCTTCATGAAGTATTTATAAACATAAACATACACAGAGAAAATGTACAAGCATATTTACACATATAAATCATGCCATGTGGCACCGTGACAGTCAAGTGTCTGTTGGTGTTTTTACTAAATTATAACATGTTTAAGGCACTTTAATTCATACATAATATCAACATGTAGTCAAATTTAACAACAACAAATTTGACTATTAACAATTAAACTTAGTTGGCCTAATACATTTCATTTATTTTATAATAAACTCTTTAATCCACACTATGCAGTTTATTTTATAATAAAATTAAATATATTACTGACAATTCATATACAGTATAATGTATTATACACATACAAAGTGGTTTATTGTGGTACAGTAAAATAATGGTAGAAAGGAACTTTTAGAATATGATTTTTCTTATTTGTTTTGTTTTTGTGATCAACATTGATATTATTTTACCATATTATTAGTATTATTTTAAGATATTGATACTATCTAACTTGACCTATGAATATATAAAAGTAACTTTTGTAGCTGTCAGATATTGTTCTCCCTGCCGTGTTCTTGCTACGCTTGACCTCGTGTATTTAATTATTAAATAAAGTGACCTCTAATTATTCAGTGAAGCTTCATTAACAACTAATTAAAGTAAACATTTATAATGTAACAAATCATAAAGTTAAAAAAATAGCACATTTCATTTGTTTAAAAAAAATTATTCAGTTTAACTGTTTAAGCACTTGGAAGTGAAATAGAATCAAAACAATATTTGAAATTGATTATTTTATAATTCATAATAATATGTACCAATACTTTTATTCACAAATGCCTGGTGCATTGAACAATAAGGCCAACTGTTTAAATTTGCACACGCCGCTAAAAGGGAATTCAATTCTTATTTGTTACTTTAAGTATAAAATTATAAGTAGTTGAATGGCTGAAAAGATTGAAGTTGTCGGTGGTTAGTGAACTTGGTCCCCAGATGCTCACAGGTAGGCCCCCCAGCCGATATACATCTGACACAGGTTATCAACACTGGTGGCCTCTTGGATCAGTGCGTTGGTCTGCCCTTCCACCGAGAGAGACAGAGAGAAACTCTTGTTCTTTGTCTGCATCATGCCTTGAATACGAAGCTCAATCTCACGGATGTTCTTTACAGCCTTTAAAAAATAGATTAAAAATAGGTGAGTCACAGCAAAATGGTCTTAAGGGACAGGATGAGAAAAATAATAATAATATTTAGCACCGCGTCTTACTACTCGTTCGGGTTATACGCTTAAGTACTAAATACTCTAATGGATTAGGAATTGAGAGGGTTGAATTTAGAGGAAGTGAACCCACATTTGCGTGGAGGGAGAGTGGAAAACCATTTAGGAAAAACCACCCCCAGTTCACCCGACCAAGATTCGAACCTCGATCTCCCCGTCCTCGGTGGTCGAGCTCAACACAACTAGCGTGTTAGCCAACCACGCCAGGACAGGATGAGAAACAATTATTTGGGAAAAATAATAAGAGCAATATCACCAGCTGGCAAACAATGCATGGCAGGATGACTGCCAGTTTAAGGGTTCAAAATTGAAAAGTGCCTTTAGTAGTTTTGTATTTATTATGAAATACTTTATTTAGATAACATGTTTTTTTGGTGTTGTTTTAGGTTAGTTTATTAGGTTTTGTACTAATATAGCTCAATATTTATAATGTGTACTTTAGTTAGTATCAAAATAATGTAACCAATGTTTGGCGCTCAAGATGACTACTCAACACTTAACTTTACCGAATGCACACCTTTGTTATTGCTAAGCGTGTCATTCAATAAGAAACTCCATGGTATTATCGTCACATACACCAATAATAGTATCAAATTACTTTGAAAGAGATAAAACTTGTTTGTAATAATTATATTAGGAGTCTCACAAGCTCATTGGTGGGCTCCACATGACCCACTCTGACACTGTGACCCCATGATGCCGAGGGGTCATACACAAAGGGTCGCAACACTGACATGAGTGCATCTTGCTGGGTGCGCATCATACGCAGTGTAATCTCACACGTCCGTCTAAACGTCCCCTCCACACCCATTGGACCCATCGCGTCCACCATGTTGTGGGTCAGGCGGAATGGCACTCGCTCTGGCCAATCGAATGTTGCACCCTGCGAACAGTTTTAAGAGATCTATTGATAGATTTGTAAACCAAGATTAAATAAGTCACTGAAGGAGTAATTGAAATTTCTAATAGAGAAGTTAAGGCATTATTTTTTATTAAAAATGTGTTATTGTGATAGATATTAATTGTTATATTGAAACAAAACCTGCTTAACTAAGTAAATCATATATTATTATATTTAAAGACATTTAGAACATAATATAAATTAGATTATATCAGTAGGCTCTTGTGCCAATCCTGTTTTTTATTTGTGTGGTATGTTTTTGTACCAATTCAAGCTAGCCATATATTCAACAAGTATTTTCATGGGAAACCTTTTGAGGAAAAATTCAAAGACATCTTAAATACACCTGAATAAGACTTCCCGTCGCCATCTATCTAGTCTACTGAACGTTCTAAAGAAACCCACAAAACAGGGATACAGTTAATATAAACAAGTATCTTATTTGACATTATTTCAGAGTATTTTCTTTTCATCAATGTGTTGTTGCTCACCTTTACAGAAAGTACTCAAAATAGCCACCTTGCAGCTGAATGCAGGCCTTCATTCAAAAAATGTCAGGTAAATTCTCAGATTCACTAGCAGCCTTGTTCAATACATTGATGGAGTGTTTCGACACTGTCATTGGGTGTTGTGTATATAATCACTATCAGATGGCCCCGAAGATAACAATTGAGTGGATTTAAGTCCAAATATCAAGCAGCCTAGTGAAGTTCTGCACAAGTGCACAGCTTATCCATTTGTTAGGAAATTGCTCGTGTGAAAAATGTCTAAGTTATTCAGCTAAAATGTGGTGAACCACCTTTTTGCATTAATCACATGTGATGTATAGCATCAAGAGGAGCTGGTACTAACAGCCCATTCAATTGATTATTCTGATAATTGATATAATGGATTAAATATCCAAGCTATTATAGTTGAACGGTTATAGCCGCATCTAAATATCATATTTTTTAAATTGTAAATTGACACCTGGGCACAAGAATCGAACTCAAGACCTTTGGCATTAGTATACTAAGTCAAAGGTCCTGGATTCAATTCTCGTGTCCAGGTGTAGTTTTTCAATAAAATAATATAATTGGCATAATATTCGCCTGTTAATATCCATTCAAGTTTCAAGTCGTATATGAGATATCAAACATTGTTTATAAATAGGAAGATTCATATACACTTTTTCTAGTTTTTTGTGTTATGAGTCCATTCCTAAGGTGGGTCCCACATGTTAAGGTCAACTCTGTCAATAGTTTTTTTTAACATCGAGTCTTACGATCCATTCAGGTTATACTCTCATGTACTAATTAAGTTAATGGTTTTATGGATTAGGAAGGTTATTTCAAGTGTACCCACATTTGTGTGGAGGGAGGGTGGAAACCCATTTTGGAAAAAACCACCCTCAGTTCACCTGAGAGAAATTTGAACCTCCATCTCCTCATCATCGGCAGTTTAGTCTACTGGTGAGAGTATCATGTTAGACCATGTGGCCACCGAAGAGGATAAAAATACAGTTAAAGCACACAAATACTCATGTGGACCATGAGTTGGATCATGACCCAAACAAAGCACACAATTAACTGTTCTAAGATATATCTATCAGCTCTGAATGAAAGCAGTTCCTAATAAACTACTCCTGCTAGGAACTGTACCTTAGTGAAAACGTTGGTTTTTAAAACAAAGGATTGCCACTCATCCGGAGAGCCAAGAGAAAGTATAGTTTAGGGTTCAGTATTTCAAAAGGTGAACTTATACAAATGTCTTGGCAGATTCAAACTTGATGGCTACCATCTTACTTTCTAGAACCCTTCCCACATAAAGTATACACAATTCCAAATATTCGTCTTGCATACAAGCACCCCAGATTGATCAATAGTATCAGTACGTGGCTAACACCCACAGTACCTTAGTCAAGGTGGACTTAGGGAGGGCAGGGGGAGTGGGGTGGAGGGAGTATTGTAACACCCCTTACTTTATTCATGTGATCCATCTTGTCCCCCCACTTTTTCACCAGCAAAAATGAAGGGTAATAAAAGCCAAGCAAAGGCTTTGATTGTTGTAGAATTGTTAAATGGGGGTGGCAAGCTTTGAGAATGTTCTTTTGGAATCTCTTTATCTTGTTTAGAGCTTGGCGACTCTGACCAATTTTTAAGAGTTGGTTGAGGGACACAATTGTCCCAGGCAATAGGTGACCTAGTTCGCCATAAATATAATAAATGTAACTTGTAATAAATACTCTTAATACATTCAGTTATGTCTATATTCCTCCAGTTTAGATAATTAACACTAAGAAGCGTTGCAAGTTAATGTGCTAATTTATTAATAAAAATCAACGATAGTTACGGTTTAGCAGGGAAAAGTCTGAACGTAACAACAAGTTTGTCTGAGTAATAAAAAGCAATAGTAGTATTACAAGTATCTCAAGTTTAATTTCTTTAATAGGTCCATTCATGAACCATAAACATTAACTTTTGATAACAACATTTTTTTGTGAAACAAAAATTGATTTTTATTTAAATTCAATATATTTGAACGAGTTATTTTAATTTTAAATAAAGCATTAAAATTGAATCAAACTAAATTAACTAAAAAATTTTGAGAAATTTGAGTAATTAACACTTTTGGTTTTTGGAAAACTTTTTTGAGTCGAATTCAAACAACTAATAGAGCTCAAATCAAACTTGAATGTTTGACTACTTGCTCATACTACAAAAATAAAAATTTATTAGTTTCTGTTATACTTTTGAATTTTATAAATAAAATATGTATTATCGTATTTAGAAAAAGTTATCGCAATTCATTGCTGACCATTTTATAGTTTTTCCATACAACTGACGTCCTTTGATGAGATGTGTAAAGTGAGCTAATATCTCAGTTAATGCCATTTTGAGTTTGGTACTTGTATTTTACAACGGAAAATAACTTTAAATTGCCAATGTTTAAGAATGTTCCGAGTTAACCTCAAAGTTTACTTACTTTTAATACTAGGGAGGCCTCACCTACTTAAATCCTCTTATCATCATGGTCTTCTCAATAATATATCTGAGAGTTTATCACTGCCTAGTCCAATCCCCTGCCACAAGAGACCAGTATGTCCTCCAATGACATGATGGCATAGCACATCAACACCCCACACATGCCCATGGAGCGAACGCAAAGGACCACAGTAACGCATTTAGCCAGTTAAACCTTACCTTGTTAAAAAGACAGTTGAAGTCAACATGGATAGCATCTCCAGTCGTACAGTCAATCAGAATATTTTCACCGTGTCGGTCACCCAGGCCCACGATGTAGCCAACTATTGACATGACGGCCGTAGTGCGATTATATGCTGTTCTTGCACAAAACCTAGAAATTAATAATATTAGCGTTATGATCAAAGATATCAAATATCATTATTTTACCATCCACAGAGTGATAAAGAAACATTCAGGGAATTTCATCTCAACCAGAGAAGTTTTTAACCTTCCCAATCAAGTTGGCATCACTGAAGACAACATCTTGTTTACTGCCGCCACCGCCACCAATACTACTACTACTACTACTACTACTACTACTACTACTACTACTACTACTTCCTAAGGAAAATGCTATAATAGCATCAAAATACTGAAGTGTGTGTAAATAGGTGTTAGTGTTGTTACTTTTATTTGTGCTCTATTATTTTTGTACTATTTTATCATTTTATTTATTACAAATTGTTTTTGCTCAATGTACTTTATTTCATACATAATAAATTCAGTTAAGTGTTAAACTACTGGAGTTAGCCCAATTTGACAAATAAGGGGTTAGAAAAAAGTCAACCTTAGTAGAAGTGGGGATGAGGAAGGTCAAATTTTTTTAGGTCATACATGGAGGAAGAATGTAAAACTGTTTAAGAAAAAAAAAGCCACCCTCAGTACAGCTGGCGACTTCAAAACCTGACCTGCCATCACTCGCAAACCAGACCATGTGAGGTGACGCCATAGCACACCTGCCCATCATTGCAAGTGAATGTGTAAAATTAAATAAATGTTGATATGTACCCACTAAGTTCTGGTAGAATATAAACTCCTTGAGAGCAATAAGAGCATATGTGTTATGTCAGAAACAGATGATCTGAGGAATCTGCCGCAACACTTTTAGTAGTCGGTTAAACTGTCCTGAAGACCCTTCAAGTGTAACTAGTTTTAAGGGGTAGCAGTGAATCTATCAATCATTAAGAGAGATACATTTTACTGACCAGCTGTATGGATCAGGGAAGGTTTGCCGGAACCAGTCTGCCAAGACAGGGGGATGTTTTGGCAGCAGAAACTCCAGAAACACCTTCTTCTTCTTGGTGACAGGATCCGACACAGCTGAAAACCAAAATTTCAATGTACATTCTAGAATAAGTGGTTAAAAAAAAATTAGAGTTTACCAAAGGAAAACGGGGGCGGGTGGATGAAGTACCTAGGTCCTATAAATAAACCCAACCTTGACCTTCTGATATATCTATCTTTTAACTTTGTAAGCAAAACGCTCCTCGACTAATGGGAATTAATAAATTCTTGAGCTTTTCCTGAGAATTCGGGTTCTCGTTCACCCCTAATTTATACCAAAAAGTAAAAATCTCAACATATTAACATTGTTAATGGAACAAGGGTTCAACAGGAGTGTGAGAGCAGGCATTTTGTACTTTAAGTCAAGTGTGAATAGAGAAAGAATCAAAATAATTGAGTTTTAATTGGGTGTGAGTGATATACAACAATGTCATACTGCAGATATTTCAAGATTAATTTTCTGTACATAGATTTATGCTCTACATGGACATATATTTTCAAGATTATTTTTTTGTAATAGAAATTATCAATATTCAATATACAAATCCAGTGTTTTTGATTAAATTATGGCTGGACAAACTATTTGTACATTCAGTAATCCTTGTAAGCGTACAAGAATTGATATTTTACTAGAGATGGGTCAAATCCATTGTTTATGAATCCGAATTTCCAATTTAGCTTCGAATCCGAATCTTGGAGAAAATTTTGAACATAAGAGGAAATATAAATATAAAATACAAATATTAACTAAATGTTAAAAAATGTTATTATAATGTGTTCATTATAGCATTATACCATTAATACATTCGGTAAAGTGTTAAATTTCTGGTCTGGGGTCAAGTTGTTAAGTTAATCCTATAATTATAGTTGGTTATGAACCACAGAATATGTGTACTAAAACAAATTTCACTTGAAAGTTTGAAAGAAAAAAAAAATAGGAGGATTTGAGCCTCAAATCCAAGATTTTTTCGAACCTTCAAATCTTGAATATCCTTTGGATTCCAGAGATTCAAGGGTCCCATCCCTATATTTTACAAATCTCTCATACTTAGGGAACCCCTCCTCTTTTAATTAAGGGTGACATAATTTCAAGTATTTAGTCAAATTTAATAACTTTTCCTTATTTTAAAAACTCAATATAATCTGAATAAGTGCCTGATATATCATAATTTTAAAAACACTAAATAACTTACCACATGCCACTTTTTTGAGCTCCCGGCCTGTAACCAGAATTTTTCTGTCTTTGTACATTTCCAACATGAGGGGTCGAAGCCCAATCAAATTAGGTACCCACTCAACGATTCCACATTCTTCGTTCAAAGGAACAACACTCTGAAAAAAATATATTTTAAAAACTGTTTACTTGAACAAAACAGTTAAAAATATATTTAGATTATTTATTGTCACCACATACTAGATAGAGACTACAACTTTTATTTTAGTTTTTCTTATGACCACATAGATGTAACTTCTATTATTCCCATCTTTATCGAGAAAAGGTTTCAGTGTATTTCACTAATGTTCGTTACTATCTCACTGTCAAATAGATCAGCTAGCAACATAATCAACTTCCACTATCCCATCACACGCATGCACACACACACATGCACACAACTGTGAATCTGGTAGCACAACATCCAGTCCCCAGCTGTTAATTTATCAATGTGAGAGGGTAAACCCATATTTTCATCAATGATAAATTTTCGGCCATGCCCTTAACTTAGTAGACAGACACGCTACCGATTGAGTTAAGGTGTAGGACACATTCAAGGACCAAGATACAAATTTGACCAAGCAACTATTAGTCCTAGCAACAACAATCAACATTTAGCCAGTGTTATATTCTCTTTTGCTGTGCTTAAAAAATATCTGTGTTAGACTTTGAATGTGAATTTTTGAACATACATTTTTCTAGTAAGTGCGTAGTCCATGCACTAAACATCTGCAGAGCAGGTTTTTTGAGTTTGAATTGAATCTCAAATCGAAGCAAATATTATTCGCAAATTTAGAACAGTTATCGAATTGAATCGTATCCTAATTAAATATACTAAAATAATTATGTTAAATAAAAAGAGTTACACATTTAGTAATTAAATAAGTTATCATGTATAAGTGTAAATTTTACAATATGTCCATGCAACAATAGTTCACCTTGTCAAAAATTAAACAGTTTTAGAGATCCTAAACTATTTAAATTGATATCAGTCCTCAAAGCTAACACATTTGCTATGTGTTATCCAAGGGTGTGATTATAGGCTTTTCAAAGGTCTTATAAAGATTGTTTTGGTAGAGAAGTGTGGCTTATTCTCTGGTCTATGCAATAATAACCAACCATTTACTTTACCTCACAAGAAATGCTATTAAAAATATATTAACATAATTTAGGCACATTGTGGAATTTGTAACAAATTAAAACCTTATTGATTATTTTTTCTTGTTTGGTTTAATTCAGGTTTTCAAAATGAATCAATATTGATATTCCCAAAGCTTCGCATATTACTACCATGCACTAGTTTTGTTAATCCTTATAATTTTATTTTATAGCCACCACCATAGTGGAATCAAGTAAGGTAAGCATGTTACATTTTAAAGCAAACATTTAATATTCTATTTACAAAAAGCTATGCGCTACATTTTTTATTCATGGAAATTAAGAAAACATCAAAATCATGGTTTTACAAAATAAATAAATAAATAAATATATATATATATATATATATATATATATATATATATATATATATATATATACATCAAAAGTATTCTTACATATGTACAGATCCGAAGACCCCTTTGCCGAGACTCGGGGTCTTTCTGAAGATATTTGTTGATAATAGAGTGGAACTCCATTATCCGGAAATCTTTTCGTAAGTCATCCTGCAACAAGGATTCAAAGGATGTATCCCAAATAAAAATGAATGTTTTACCGTTTTATAACGTGTGGTGAAGATTTACAAAACACATAGGTCAACTTTATATTAGCTAGTATCGGTTGGCTACCTTGGGCTTTCCCATCATCAAGTGCAGTTTGCCATCTGATCCTCGAAACCCGAACCGCCTTGGTTTTTGTAGAGACGCCAATATTGTGACTTCTTCGTCCATTCCTACGATATACACCATGCTCCTGAAATAGGATACAGTTGTTTGGAAAATGTATTTACATATATAACTTAATGCTTTCCAGAGATAATGTATAGTCCGACACCTTAGCTTAGTCGATAGCGAGCTTGTCTACTGAGCTTAGGGTCCAGGGATGCCCGAAAATTTATCATTGGTGAAATATGGGTTTACCTTTTCACAGTGATGAATTAACAGCAAAGGACTGGATGTTGTGCTGGTCCTAGTCTTTAAGTTAAATTATGAGACATATGAAGCTACGACAGACCTAGCCACCGGTAGTGGAAAAATATATGACTTTAATAAAAACTGACCCAGGTCATAGGCTGGAAACTAATGAAGGTAAAAAAGTAAAATAGATAGTTTTATATATATATATATATGCAGCATACCTTGCTTTCATGCAATATAAGGATATATATTTTAGTCACACAATGCCTTTAGTATGTATGGATTATAAATCGACCTGAAACCTGGGCCTTGCCTCCAATAATTGATAGAATACATATATTTTCATAAGATAAAATATTCCTCAAGGCAACATAAAGATATACGGGACACTACAAACTCTCCCCTATCTGAGTGCTCCTTGGATTTTCTCAGAATTGAGCTTGAAATAGCCCCTGAAGCTCAGGATCGGGATCAACAGATTTATGTGCTCTCAATTTTGAACTTCTCAAAAAAAAATTTTTTTTTTTTTGTTTACATTGTGTGTCTGGTGATGACCGACTAATCTTTTACTCTTTTCTCTACTTATCAGGGATAGTGCAGTTTAATGGGGGGCAGGAGGTATAGTGTGTGCAAGGTTGGCGGCCCTTGCTCTAGAAGATGTTGAATTGGATAAAAATTAATGTTTCTGTTACTATTACAGTAATATATTTAATTGTTATTCTTTAATTTATTATTTATAGCTTGATTTTTTTAACTATTTAAAAACAAGTTTAAAACCTATTTTTATTAACATAATTATGTTTTAAAATGATATATCTATTCAACCCAAGCTCGAGATCGACTCAAATTAAAACCTTGAGCTCTC